>JAGFBZ010000569.1:55000-385000 GCA_018398805.1 Hirundichthys speculiger
TACGCTCCGCTACGCTGCTCTGCTCCGCTACGATGCTCAGCTACGCTACGCTGCTCGGCTACGCTGCTCCGCTACGCTGCTCCGCTACACTCTGGAGCCACAGACGTGGACCAGAACCAGACTTGCTCCAGAGACCAGGTCCAGTTAGAGTCCAGTCAGAGGTGATCCGGTCCTGAACTGTGATCATCGTTAAAACTGTTTAGATCTGAACTCGTTAATCATCAACTCTGATCTTTAAACTGAAGCTTCTGGTGGAAAACAGAAACTATTTAACAGATTTAAATAAAACTGTTTTTGGGTTTCATCAAATGTTACATTTTGAAAAAAATTGTTACTTTTTTACATAAAATTTCAACTGTTGCGAAATTGTGAAGTTTGAAACTTTCTTCTAATCCAGAAGTTGAAATCCTAAAGGTCATTAATGAGTTAGTTAATGAGTTAGTTAATGAGTTAGTTAATGTGTCCAGGTCCAGTATAAAAGCCAGCAGAACCAGAGACCAGAAGGTTCCTCGGACCTGCCGAACCTCCTGCAGCTGGAACACGTCCTCCAGGCTAGCCGTCTGCAGAGCAACGTACGTACCGTCCTCGTCCTCATGTCTTTATGAGGACTAAACGTCCTCGTCCTCATGTCTTTATGAGGACTAAACGTCCTCGTCCTCATGTTTTTATGAGGGACTAAACGTCCACGTCCTCATGTTTTTATAAGGAATAAACGTCCACGTCCTCATGTCTTTATGAGGGACTGAACGTCCACGTCCTCATGTCTTTATGAGGGACTGAACGTCCACATCTTCATGTCTTTATAAGGACTAAACGTCCACGTCCTCATGTTTTTATGAGGGACTAAACGTCCACGTCCTCATGTTTTTATAAGGAATAAACGTCCACGTCCTCATGTCTTTATGAGGGACTGAACGTCCACGTCCTCATGTCTTTATGAGCAATAAACGTCCACGTCCTCATGTTTTTATGAGGGACTAAACGTCCTCGTCCTCATGTCTTTATGAGCAATAAACGTCCACGTCCTCATGTTTTTATGAGGAATAAACGTCCTCGTCCTCATGTTTTTATGAGGAATAAACGTCCACGTCCTCATGTTTTTATAAGGAATAAACGTCCACGTCCTCATGTCTTTATGAGGAATAAACGTCCACGTCCTCATGTTTTTATGAGGGACTAAACGTCCACGTCCTCATGTTTTTATAAGGAATAAACGTCCACGTCCTCGTGTCTTTATGAGGGACTAAACGTCCACGTCCTCATGTTTTTATGAGGGACTAAACGTCCACGTCCTCGTGTCTTTATGAGGACTAAACGTCCATGTCCTCATGTTTTTATGAGGAATAAACGTCCACGTCCTCATGTTTTTATGAGGGACTAAACATCCACGTCCTCATGTTTTTATGAGGGACTAAACGTCCACGTCCTCATGTCTTTATGAGGGACTAAACGTCCACGTCTTCATGTCTTTATGAGGGACTAAACGTCCACGTCCTCATGTTTTTATAAGGAATAAACGTCCACGTCCTCATGTCTTTATAAGGAATAAACGTCCACGTCCTCATGTCTTTATAAGGAATAAACGTCCACGTCCTCATGTCTTTATAAGGAATAAACGTCCACGTCCTCATGTTTTTATGAGGGAATAAACGTCCACGTCCTCATGTTTTTATGAGGGACTAAATGTCCACGTCTTCATGTTTTTATAAGGACTAAACGTCCACGTTAAAGTTCTGGAACTTTACTGCTCTACGTATTTTAGCTTTTCCAAATGTTTTTACATCAATTATCTTCCTGTTCAGCAGCAGCCAGAAACAGGCTTTTCAAAATAAAAGCATGTGATAATAAATGAATGAGTTTGTGATAATAACATGTTATTTTGCCCAGCCCAAAATATAATATAATAAAATTATATGATAAAATATAATATAATATAATATAATATAATATAATATAATATAATATAATATAATATAATAAAGTAGTGGAGCTGCAGTCGTCCTTGTTTTAGTTCCAGTCGTTTAACAGATTTTGATCACTTTCTTAAAGAAAACATCAGCTTTTGTTGTTAAAATAGTGAATTTTTCAGGAATGTTTTATTTTAAATTATTTTTATTTTATTTTTTTTATTTATTTATTTTATTTTTATTTTAATAAAGTATTTTCAATTTGAATTAAAATCAATTGTTTTTAGAATTCTAACTTTATATCATAAAACTGAATTTTTGTAAAACAGCAACTTTCCTAAAATCAATGATTTCACTGTAAAATCACAAATTTCTTTTTGTTGTGAAATCAAGACTTTTGTTTTTGTAGAAATGAATTCTTTTTTATTTATTTTAATGACAGCTTTAGTGATAAAATATTAAGTTTCTCCATAACCGACCTTTAATGACACGTTTTATCATTAAACTGTGAAAGCTTTTTTGCCGTAAATTGAAGCTGAGTTGACAGGAAGCAAACACCTGCCCAGGTGGAGTACAGGAAGCAGCGGACCCAGGCCCAGTACCACGGCGCCGTGGACACGGCCGAGCAGCGCCACCACAAGGAGAACGCCGTGCTGCACAGCCAGGTGCTCCTCACTCACCCAGACCTCCAGCTGGTCCTGGATCCTGCTGGTCCCGGATCCAGCTGGTCCTGGATCCTGCTGGTCCTGGATCCTACTGGTCCTGGATCCTGCTGGTCCTGGATCCAGCTGGTCCTGGATCCTACTGGTCCTGGATCCTGCTGGTCCTGGATCCAGCTGGTCCTGGATCCTGCTGGTCCTGGATCCAGCTGGACCTGGATCCAGCTGGTCCTGGATCCAGCTGGTCCTGGATCCAGCTGGTCCTGGATCCTGCTGGTTCTGGATCCAGCTGGTCCTGGATCCTGCTGGTCCTGGATCCAGCTGGTCCTGGACTCTGACACCTGCTGTGATGGTCTTTCAGGTGAAGTACAGGGAGGAGTACGAGAAGAGCAGGGGTCGCTGTCAGATGGAGTTCACGGACACTCAGACCTACAAGGTGTCCAGAGAAGCTCAGAAGATCCAGAGTCAGGTGAGTTCAGACTGTAGAACACCTGAGAAGGTACCTGAACTCTGAGTTCATGGGCGTCTGCTGCCATCTAGTGGCTCCTTCTGAACCAGCGTCGTCTGCTTGGAGACGGTTCCTCACATCTGTGAAGGCATCACCTTCTGTCTCTGTCTCTGTCTCTGTCTCTCTCCCTGTCTCTGTCTCTATCTCTGTCTCTGTCTCTGTCCCTGTCTCTCTCCCTGTCTCTGTCTCTATCTTTATCTCTGTCTCTGTCCCTGTCTCTGTCTCTGTCCACCAGAGGGAGTACCGGAGGGACTACGAGGAGCAGGTGAAGGGGAAAGCTCTGGTGGAGGTGGACCAGACACCTGGATACCTGACGGCCCGCCACGCCAGCAGCCTGCTGAGTGAGGTACCAGATGCTCCCACCACGTTAGTCCAGCAGGAGGTGCTGTGACCCCGTTAGTCCAACAGGAGGTGCTGTGACCCCGTTAGTCCAACAGGAGGTGCTGACCCCGTTAGTCCAGCAGGAGGTGCTGTGACCCCGTTAGTCTAACAGGAGGTGCTGCGACCCCGTTAGTCCAACAGGAGGTGCTGCGACCCCGTTAGTCCAACAGGAGGTGCTGCGACCCCGGTAGTCTAACAGGAGGTGCTGTGACCCCGTTAGTCCAACAGGAGGTGCTGTGACCCCGTTGGTCTAGCAGGAGGTGCTGCGACCCCGTTAGTCCAACAGGAGGTGCTGCGACCCCGTTAGTCCAACAGGAGGTGCTGCGACTCCGGTAGTCCAACAGGAGTTGGTGCGACCCCGTTGGTCCAGCAGGAGGTGCTGTGACCCCGTTAGTCCAACAGGAGGTGCTGTGACCCTCTTTAGTCCAACAGGAGGTGCTGTGAACCCGTTAGTCCAACAGAAGTTGCTGTGACCCCGGTAGTCCAGCAGGAGGTGCTGTGACCCCGTTAGTCCAACAGGAGGTGCTGGAACGCTGCGACCCCGGTTAGTCCAGTCCAACAGGAGGTGCTGCGACCCCGGTAGCTGGAGGCGACCCCGTTAGTCCAACAGTGCCCAACAGGAGGTGCTGCGAACCCCGTTGGTCCAACAGGAGGTCCCCAGGAGGTGTGAGTCCAACCGGAGGTGCTTAGTCCCAACAGGAGGTGCTGCGACCCCGTTAGTTAGTCCAACAGGAGGTGCTGCGACCCGTTAGTCGGAGTCCAACAGGAGTTGGTGCGGAGACCCCGTTGGTCCAGCAGGAGGTGCTGTGACCCCGTTAGTCCAACAGGAGGTGCTGTGACCCTCTTTAGTCCAACAGGAGGTGCTGTGAACCCGTTAGTCCAACAGAAGTTGCTGTGACCCCGGTAGTCCAGCAGGAGGTGCTGTGACCCCGTTAGTCCAACAGGAGGTGCTGCGACCCCGTTAGTCCAACAGGAGGTGCTGCGACCCCGGTAGTCCAACAGGAGGTGCTGCGACCCCGTTAGTCCAACAGAAGTTGCTCTGACCCCGGTAGTCCAGCAGGAGGTGCTGTGACCCCGTTAGTCCAACAGGAGGTGCTGTGAACCCGTTAGTCCAACAGAAGTTGCTCTGACCCCGGTAGTCCAGCAGGAGGTGCTGTGACCCCGTTAGTCCAACAGGAGGTGCTGTGATCCCGTTAGTCCAATAGGAGGTGCTGTGACCCCCGTTAGTCCAACAGGAGGTGCTGTGACCCCGTTAGTCCAACAGGAGGTGCTGTGACCCCGTTAGTCCAACACGAGGTGCTGTGACCCCGGTATTCCAGCAGGAGGTGCTGTGACCCCGTTAGTCCAACAGGATGCTCTGACCCCGTTAGTCCAACAGGAGGTGCTGTGACCCCGTTAGTCCAACAGGAGGTGCTCTGACCCCGTTAGTCCAACAGGAGGTGCTGTGACCCCGTTAGTCCAACAGGAGGTGCTGTGACCCCGTTAGTCCAACAGGAGGTGTGCTGTGACCCCGTTAGTCCAACAGGAGGTGCTGTGACCCCGTTAGTCCAGTAGGAGGTGCTGTGACCCCGTTAGTCCAGTAGGAGGTGCTGTGACCCTCTTTAGTCCAGCAGGAGGTGCTGTGACCCCGTTAGTCCAGCAGGAGGTGCTGTGACCCCGTTAGTCCAGTAGGAGGTGCTGTGACTCCGGTAGTCCAGCAGGAGGTGCTGTGACCCCGTTAGTCCAACAGGAGGTGCTGTGACCCTCTTTAGTCCAGCAGGAGGTGCTGTGACCCCGTTAGTCCAATAGGAGGTGCTGTGACCCTCTTTAGTCCAGCAGGAGGTGCTGTGACCCCGTTAGTCCAACAGGAGGTGCTGTGACCCCGTTAGTCCAATAGGAGGTGCTGTGACCCCGTTAGTCCAGCAGGAGGTGCTGTGACCCCGTTAGTCCAACAGGAGGTGCTGTGACCCCGGTAGTCCAACAGGAGGTGCTGTGATCCCGTTGGTCCAACAGGAGGTGCTGTGACCCCGTTAGTCCAGCAGGAGGTGCTGTGACCCCTAACCACAGCTGTGTCCTGGTCTCCATGAACACCTGTTTAGAGTTATTCACCTGTGACCTTTGTCTCCGCAGAAGGAGTACAAGAAGGACCTGGAGCAGGAAGTGAAGGGGCGGGGCTTGTCCGGCATCGGCCTGGAGGAAACACCTGAGCTACTGAGGGTGAAGAAAGCCAATCAGATCCTGAGCGAGGTAAAAAAAAATAAAAATAAAGATCAGATGTTGGTGCAGAGAAACTCCATCATTGTTTCTGCGTGTGAATCCACAGAAGGAGTACCGCAGGGATCTGGACCGGGACATCGTGGGAAAAGGCATGGAGCTGAGCGCCGACGTCCTGGAGATACAACGAGCCAAGAGAGCCTCAGAGATCCAGAGTCAGGTACCTGGAAGCAGGTTCTGGGGACCCACAGAGTCTCCCCTCTGGTCCAGGAACCACTCCAGGAGCTCGGGTCATCAGAGGTTCTGCTGTGTGTCCTGGTCTTTCAGAGGTCCTACAGACAGACGGAGCAGCTCAGAGGAAACTCGTACGGGACGCTGACCGACACTCCTGAACTCCTGCACGCCTCCTACCTGAAGGACGTCTACAGCCAGGTAGGTCTGCTCGCCCACGCCCACGCCGAACCGCTCCGGGAACCGTCTCTGAACGTCCGTCTCTGCAGAAGAAGTACAAGGACGAGGCGGAGCGGCTGAAGGGAAGCTACCGCCTGGTGTCGGAGACGCCGGAGATGGAGCGGGTCCGGGCCAACCAGAGACACATCAGCTCTGTGAGCGTCTGTCCTCTGAGACAAGTTGACCGTTTAGACCTGCTTCCTTTAACTGAAGCGGCTCTCTGTCGCCCGCTAGCTGCGCTACTGCTGGGACTCCAAGCTGATGAGAGGCCTGACGGCGTCGGTGTCGGAGACGCCGGAGATCGTCCTCGCCAGAGAGAACGCCAAAAAGATCAGCGACGTAAGATCACGCGTCCGGTGCGATGACCTCCGATGAGGTCAGTGTTTTCAAAAACAGCCGTCGGCCGTCGCATCCGACGGCAACTTCTCCATTTGCGACGCCTACTTTCCCTTGGGTAAATAAATTATGAAATAAATAAAGTTTTCGTAAAAGAGCCAAGTGTCCACAAAGGTTTTTGAGTTGATAAACTTGAAAGTTTCATTGAGAATTGCACCACACCATCGCTTGAATCTGCTCGCATACGTCGATCACACGTTCAGCAGTTTCCAACGGAAACCGCTCTATTTAAGACAACATATTGTAGCGTCCGGCTGGACGCGATAGAAAGAACGGACGAAAAGGTTTTCATCAACCGTCGCTTTATTTCAACCAGAACCGGTTACTGTCGGCCGTAACCACGGCAGAAATAAAAGACAGCAGTACAGGAGAATAACACAGCGGCTAATCAGTTAGCGCTCTCCAGCTCTCCCACAATAACACACAGGCTTCCGTCTCTCTTTGTTGCTAGCTCCGCCCCCTAACCTATTCTAGCCAATAACCTGCCTGCCTCAGCTCGAGATGCATTCAATGAACTCATGTAATCCGAACATCTAAACAATAACAGAGCATCATAACATGAACATAATGTCAGGGTTGCTACAATATTCTGTTTTCCAAGACGAGCAAAATGGCAGAAAATGACTGAAAACTAGCCTGTATGTGTTAAATAATTAACACAAATTAGGCTCAGATTTCAGATAAATGTGTCATTTTTAACTGTACTTTTTCATTCAAAATTAAAGATGAATGTGTAAGAATGTTAGTAAATTAGAGACTAGCCAAACTTGAACTACATACACGTTGTTTAGCCTCTTGTAATAAATCTGATTCTGATTCTGATTCTGTAACTTCAAGGCCCATTCTAATGTAGAATCAGATTAATATCAAGGACGTTAATGTTAATATAAACCAAGCAAACATGGAGTTATAAAATAACCAGTTTATTTTCAATTGATTTGTTATTAAATACATGTATCACACTTTGCTCTTTCAAACTTGCAATTACTTTCTTTACTCTTGTTTAACAAAAGACATGCAACGTTATGGCTAGGATTATTTTAATTTTTAAAAAAAAGGTATCTGAACATCCCATTTTGTGTCTCAAAATGCTGGAAAATGCGTCTCCGAGTCTAGAATTTCAAAATTTCCTGGGGGAGCCCCCAGACTCCCTTTCTAGAGATGCCTGTGCCCCCCTTCGGGCCTTGCAACTCCTACTTCACTCAACGCAACTTCTACTTTCGAAAGTTGTGAAAACACTGGAGGTCCAACGATTTACGGAGGTGATGTTTCTGAAAACAGAAGCGGGCCTAAAACAGAACCCTGAGGAACCCCGCGTGACGGAGCGGCCGTCTCTGACAGGACCTGGTTTACTGAACCTCTGAAGATCCTGTCAGAGACATAAAAAACCACAGGTCCTGTTTTAATCCTGGTTCTGACCCACTCAGCTGTATCAGAGGCTGACGAACGGTCCAACAGAACCAGAACCAGTCTGATACCTTCACATCTTCAGAAACTGTCAGCATCATCTGCGATGTCAAGTTGTTCTTTAGTCCACAACCAGAATGTTCTATATTTTATTTTATCAGTAAAGTGTGAACAGATAAAATGTGGCTAAACGGACTTTAAAACGTCCAGAACCTCTGGTGGTACCACGTTGACCCACCAACGCTGCTCCGGTCTGACCTCAGGAACCGTCTCCTGATATTCTGCCCCCATCTGGTCAGAGCTGGTACTGCCACACAGAGCAGCTTCTGACTGATGGTTCTGTTCAGGTCCAGTACAGAGAGGAGGTGGGTCATGGCACCGCCGTCACAGACACACCAGAGATGGAGCGGGTCCGGAGGAACCAGGACAACATCAGTTCTGTGAGTCCAGACCCCACCGGTCCAGGAGCTCTTGACGGGTCGGTTCGGTTCTGAGGAGACCACGGTGATGTCTGGTTCTGTTTCCTGTCAGGTGAAGTACAAGCAGAGCATCACCAAGGCAACCAGCGTCGGACTGACTCCAGAGGTGGAGAGAGTCCGACAGAACCAGGAGAACATCAGCACGGCAAGACGCACACACACTGGACCAGAACACACACACATCCCTGTCTATATTCATTGTGGGGACAGAAGACGTGGACTCCAGTCTGGGGACCAGCCGTTCTGAAAGTTCTACAGCTCTGAAAGAAATCCAGCAGTAGGGGAGCCAGTAGACAGACACTTAAATCACTTCAGATTGTCAATCAGACAAAGTAAAGTCTCTCACCTGACCAGGGACCGCTTCCTGGGGACTTGTCTGGTTTTTAGTAACTAATGGGGTCCTGATTTTTCTATCTTCCTAATGACCATTTTAACACACCATCAGGTTTCACTTACTTTGTGGAGTAAGTGGTCCATAGTGGTCCAAGATTTTGGTCCCCACACTGTGAGTGTGCGGTCTGGTTTTGGTCCCCACAATGTCACAGAGACAAACACGCACACACACACTGGACCAGCGTCTCTCCATCAGGACCTTCTCAGGTGTTTGTATCAGGTATCTGAGGGACGTTTTACAGGTTTCATCTTCTTAGATCATGGTGCAGCTGAGGTCCAGGTGTTCCTCCGTCTCTCTGGACCTGAACAGGATCTTCACCGCGGCTCCTCAGCTGAACATCTGGATGGATGTTGAACACGTAAACGGTCGCGCTCACGTGTGTTTGTGTGCAGGTGAAGTACCGGCGTGGACTGCAGGAGCTGAGGGGGCGGAGCTGCTCGGAGCTGGACACGCCTGAGTACAGGCGCGTCAAGAGGACGCAGGACTCCGTCTCCATGGTAGCGACCTCTCTGCCCCGCCCACCTAGGCTGGGGGAGGAGCTAACAGACGTGACACAGCGGGTGGGACTGCAGCACCGACTAACCCACCTGAGCACCTGGAGACGGAGTTTGTGTTTGTGTTTTCATGACGGCGTTTAAAACGGTGTTGGTGTGATGTCTGTGCTCACTGACCAGATTCACCTGAGCTGTGGTCCTGACCTGGTTCTGACCTCCTGGTCCTGACCTGGTTCTGACCTCCTGGTCCGGACCACCTGGTTCTGACCTCCTGGTCCTGACCTCCTGGTTCTGACCTCCTGGTTCTGACCTCCTGGTCCTGACCTGGTTCTGACCTCCTGGTCCTGACCTGGTCCTGACCACCTGGTCCTGACCTCCTGGTCCTGACCTGGTTCTGACCTCCTGGTCCTGACCTGGTTCTGACCTTCAAGTCCTGACCTCCTGGTCTGGACCACCTGGTCCTGATCTCCTGGTTCTGACCACCTGGTCCTGACCTCCTGGTCCTGACCTCCTGGTCCGGACCACCTGGCTCTGACCTCCTGGTCCTGACCACCTGGTCCTGACCTCCTGGTTCTGACCTCCTGGTTCTGACCTCCTGGTCCTGACCTCCTGGTCCGGACCACCTGGCTCTGACCTCCTGGTCCTGACCACCTGGTCCGGACCACCTGGCTCTGACCTCCTGGTCCTGACCACCTGGTCCTGACCTCCTGGTTCTGACCTGGTCCTGACCTCCTGGTTCTGACCTCCTGGTCCTGACCTCCTGGTCCTGACCTCCTGGTCCGGACCACCTGGCTCTGACCTCCTGGTCCTGACCTCCTGGTTCTGACCTCCTGGTCTGACCTCCTGGTCCTGACCTCCTGGTCCTGGACCACCTGGTCTCTGACCTCCTGGTCCTGACCTCCTGGTCTGACCTTGACCTGGTCCTGACCTCCTGGTCCTGACCTCCTGGTCCTGACCTCCTGACCTCCTGGTCCTGACCTCCTGGTCCTGACCTCCTGGTCCTGACCTCCTGGTCCTGACCTCCTGGTCCTGACTACCCGGTTCTGGTTCTGCCGCTGACGCCTCTCTCTCCCTCCATCAGGCCAAGTACCACGAGGACTTCGAGCGCTCGCGCGGCCGCGGCTTCACGCCGGGACTGGACGACGCTGGCATGGAGCGCTACCAGAGGGCCAATCAGATGATGGCAGAGGCGGGCTACGGCAGAGGAGTCCACGGACACGCCGGAGAGACGGACCGGAGACCCGGAGGAATCATTGTAGGTCAGTCCAGCGGCTCAACGTCCCCATGAACCTGGAACAGAAACCAGACCAGTGTAGGACACGTAGAGACACCAGTAGATCAGGACAGTAGATCATGAATAACTTTTCTCCTCGACTCTGAAGACCTGAAGGTGTGGAGGGCCGACCCGGGCTCCATCTTTGACGTGGACCCGCTGGAGGACGACGTCCAGTCCAGGAGCCTCCGGAGGATGTCCGGTAGTCCGTCTGTCCACAGAATCTAACCAGCACGTGTTGTTTACAGCCACAGAAACAGACGGCGCTAACGTAGACGGCGCTAACGTAGACGGCGCTAACGTAGACGGCGCTAACGTAAAGCCAAGCAGCAGCACCTGTTTGAATTCTGAGTTTTAAACCCACTCTCTCCGTTTTATTTTATTTTTGAAGTAACTCACCAGATAATTAACTGAACACGTATTTGGACTCATAATGAGCTCCTGATGTCACCGCTGCAGTTCTTCCATCCTGAACTTGACGGAGACATGATTTTCACACGAGCCTTTATTTTATTCAAAACACTACCTTATCACTCTGCCGCTGACTCCGCCCCTCCTGGCTAATTTAGGCAGCTGGGTGGAACAAGCAAGCCTGGCAGGACACGCCCACCTGAACTCTGCTACCATCAGCTAGCTGTTTTGGCATAGCTTAGCTAATGCTACCCTGTGATGATAACTGTGTTTATTCGGGTCAAATCTGTGCCAAAATGTGCAATATTACAAGATTTATGATTTACAAATTTACATTTTAGGACATAATGTGAAAGTTTAGTCAAAAAGTTGCCATTCTGTGAAAGTCAGTGTTTTATGACAAAAACTTGTTAAGTGTTGAGTTAGAATTCCAATTTTGCACAATTTGCAAAACAACTACTGAAACAGCATCTGAAGCGAGGACTGCCAGAGCGTTGGGTAAACATCTAGGTTAAACTCAGAACATCTGGTTAAACTCAGAACAGCTGGCTAAATTTAGAACAGCTGGGTAAACTCGGAACATCTGGCTAAACTCAGAACAGCCGGTTAAACTCAGAACATCTGGTTAAACTCAGAACAGCTGGCTAAACTTAGAACAGCTGGGTAAACTCGGAACAGCTGGCTAAACTTAGAACAGCTGGGTAAACTCGGAACAGCTGGCTAAACTTAGAACAGCTGGCTAAACTCAGAACATCTGGTTAAACTCAGAACAGCTGATTAAATTCAGAACAGCTGGCTAAACTTAGAACATCTGGTTAAACTCAGAACAGCTGATTAAATTCAGAACAGCTGGCTAAACTTAGAACATCTGGTTAAACTCAGAACAGCTGATTAAATTCAGAACAGCTGGCTAAACTTAGAACAGCTGGGTAAACTCGGAACAGCTGGTTAAACTTAGAACATCTGGCTAAACTCAGAACAGCTGGTTAAACTCAGAACATCTGGTTAAACTCAGAACAGCTGATTAAATTCAGAACAGCTGGCTAAACTTAGAACATCTGGTTAAACTCAGAACAGCTGGCTAAACTTAGAACAGCTGGCTAAACTCAGAACATCTGGCTAAACTCAGAACAGCTGGTTAAACTCAGAACAGCTGGTTAAACTCGGAACATCTGGTTAAACTCAGAACAGCTGGTTAAACTCAGAACAGCTGGGTAAACTCGGAACAGCTGGTTAAACTCAGAACAGCTGATTAAATTCAGAACAGCTGGCTAAACTTAGAACATCTGGTTAAACTCAGAACAGCTGATTAAATTCAGAACAGCTGGCTAAACTTAGAACATCTGGTTAAACTCAGAACAGCTGGGTAAACTCGGAACAGCTGGTTAAACTCAGAACAGCTGGCTAAATTTAGAACATCTGGTTAAACTCAGAACAGCTGGGTAAACTCGGAACAGCTGGTTAAACTTAGAACAGCTGGGTAAACTCAGAACACCTGGTTAAACTTAGAACATCTGGCTAAACTCAGAACATCTGGCTAAACTCAGAACATCTTGCTAGCCTGCCCACTGCTAGTTACTCAGAGACAAAGGTGGCTTGGACGACCTTCACTGAAACAAACAAAAGTCATGACTGGATATCGTAAAGTAATGATTTTGCAAAATTTGAGATTTAATGACAAAAACGGACTTTTACGACAGATTGTGAGATTCTGAAATTTGTGATTTTAGGACATAAAACTGCAGTTTATACAAATGTCACAATTTTGTGTCTAAAGTCACAATTCTGCAAAACTTGAGATTTTATGATAGAAATTTGTTTTTACAACAAAAAGTTTCGATGTGGCAACTTTTGTGATTTTACAGCAAAATGTAATGATTTCAGGACAGAAAGATGTAACTTACTATTATAAGATATAATGTTCTATGTCATGAATGGAACCAACGTTTCAATCTTGCTAAACTTTGCTATTTTATGATAAAATGTTGCTGTTAGCAGGTTAGCTGCTAATGTGAAAAAATTCACTTTTATCACATGAAGTCGTTTGAAGTAAAAAAAATCCTTTTCTGCAAACATCGATATTTAGTTTATTTCAGTCGTGAAATTAAATGAAAACGTACAGATTTTGAGAAATTTGTGATTTTTAGTAAAATTTTTACTCGTTTTTACAATTAATATCAAACTTGCTGAATTCTGTTTTTATCACTTTAGTAGCTAAAGTGTTAATTGATGATGTAAAGTTGGACGTTTTATCACAGAAGTCAGTAGAGGTCAGTGGAGGTCAGAGGTCAGAGGTCAGTGGAGGTCAGAGGTCAGTGAAGGTCGAAGGTCAGTGAAGGTCGGAGGTCAGAGGAGGTCAGTAGAGGTCAGTGGAGGTCAGAGGTCAGTGAAGGTCGAAGGTCAGTGAAGGTCGGAGGTCAGAGGAGGTCAGTAGAGGTCAGTAGAGGTCAGAGGTCAGTGAAAGTCGGAGGTCAGAGGAGGTCAGTAGAGGTCAGTGGAGGTCAGAGGTCAGTGAAGGTTGGAGGTCAGTGAAGGTCGGAGGTTAGTGGAGGTCAGAGGTCAGTGGAGGTCAGTAGAGGTCAGTGGAGGTCAGAGGTCAGTAAAGGTCAGAGGTCAGTGGAGGTCAGAGGTCAGTGAAGGTGGGAGGTCAGTGGAGGTCAGTAGAGGTCAGTGGAGGTCAGAGGTCAGTAAAGGTCAGAGGTCAGTGGAGGTCAGAGGTCAGTGAAGGTGGGAGATCAGTGGAGGTCAGTAGAGGTCAGTAGAGGTCAGAGGTCAGTGAAGGTCGGAGGTCAGTGGAGGTCAGTAGAGGTCAGTGGAGGTCAGTAGAGGTCAGTGGAGGTCAGAGGTCAGTGGAGGTCAGAGGTCAGTGAAGGTCGGAGGTCAGAGGAGGTCAGTAGAGGTCAGTGGAGGTCAGAGGTCTGTGAAGGTTGGAGGTCAGTGAAGGTCGGAGGTCAGTGGAGGTCAGAGGTCAGTGGAGGTCAGTAAAGGTCAGTGGAGGTCAGAGGTCAGTGGAGGTCAGAGGTCAGTGAAGGTCGGAGGTCAGTGGAGGTCGTTGACTAACTGTTGAATCAGAATCAGGTTTTATTACCAGGTTCAGTAAAACAGTCACCAGAAGGGTTCTGTGGCGCCGTCAGGTCCAAACCCTGAATGAGAACGTGTCTCCTGGAGGATCCTAAAACTGTTCTGGACCAGCCTCCAGTCGTTTACCTGTTTCCTCTCATCCCTTCTTCTTTCTCCACCTCCTGGTTTCCGTCCCGTGCTGCCCTCTGCTGGCGGCCCGTCAGAGCGGGCCGGACCGCAGACTGAGCCGCCAGCACTCCCAGCAGTCCCAGAACCAGAGCCGGTCTCAGTCCGTCAGCTCGCTGACCTCGGACCTGTGGGATCGCAGCAGCACCGACACCCCCGGTACCTCTCCACAGAGTTCTGGTTCTCAGGGTTCTGGTCCTCAGGGTTCTGGCCCTCAGGGTTCTGATCCTCAGAGTTCTGGTCCTCAGGGTTCTGGTCCTCAGGGTTCTGGTTCTCAGGGTTCTGATCCTCAGGGTTCTGGTTCTCAGGGTTCTGGCCCTCAGAGTTCTGGTCCTCAGGGTTCTGGTCCTCAGGGTTCTGGTTCTCAGGGTTCTGATCCTCGGGGTGGTCCTCAGGGTTCTGATCAGGTTCTGGTTCTCAGATTCTGGTTTCAGGATTCTGGTCCTCAGGGTTCTGGTCCTCAGGGTTCTGGTCCTCAGAGTTCTGACCCTCAGAGTTCTGGTTCTCAGGGTTCTGGTCCTCAGGGTTCTGATTCTCAGGGTTCTGATCCTCAGGGTTCTGGTCCTCAGGGTTCTGGTCCTCAGAGTTCTGGTCCCTCAGGTTCTGGTCCTCAGGGTTCTGGTCCTCAGGGTTCTGGTCCTCAGGGTTCTGGTTCTCAGGGTTCTGATCCTCAGGGTTCTGGTCCTCAGGGTTCTGGTCCTCAGGGTTCTGGTCCTCAGAGTTCTGGTTCTCAGGGTTCTGATCCTCAGGGTTCTGGTCCTCAGGGTTCTGATCCTCAGGGTTCTGGTCCTCAGGGTTCTGGTCCTCAGGGTTCTGATCCTCAGGGTTCTGATCCTCAGAGTTCTGGTTCTCAGGGTTCTGATCCTCAGGGTTCTGGTCCTCAGGGTTCTGATCCTCAGGGTTCTGATCCTCGGGGTTCTGGTTCTCAGGGTTCTGATCCTCGGGGTTCTGGTTCTCAGAGTTCTGATCCTCAGGGTTCTGATCCTCAGGGTTCTGGCCCTCAGAGTTCTGGTCCTCAGGGTTCTGATCCTCAGGGTTCTGATCCTCAGGGTTCTGGCCCTCAGAGTTCTGGTCCTCAGGGTTCTGATCCTCAGGGTTCTGGCCCTCAGAGTTCTGGTTCTCAGGGTTCTGATCCTCGGGGTTCTGATCCTCAGAGTTCTGGTCCTCAGGGTTCTGGTTCTCAGGGTTCTGATCCTCTGGGTTCTGGTCCTCAGGGTTCTGGTTCTCAGAGTTCTGGTTCTCAGGGTTCTGGTCCTCAGGGTTTTGACCCTCAGAGTTCTGGTTCTCAGGGTTCTGGTCCTCAGGGTTCTGGTTCTCAGGGTTCTGATCCTCAGGGTTCTGGTCCTCAGGGTTCTGGTCCAGGGTTCTGGTCAGGGTTCTGGTTCTCAGGGTTCTGGTCCTCAGGGTTCTGATCCTCAGGGTTCTGACCCTCAGAGTTCTGGTTCTCAGGGTTCTGGTTCTCAGGGTTCTGGTCCTCAGGGTTCTGGTCCTCAGAGTTCTGGTTCTCAGAGTTCTGGTTCTCAGGGTTCTGGTTCTCAGGGTTCTGGTCCTCAGGGTTCTGGTCCTCAGAGTTCTGGTTCTCAGAGTTCTGGTTCTCAGGGGGTCAGACCAGTGTGTTCTGTCCTGAACCCTCTAACCCACTGGTCCCTGCAGGTCTGTGTGAGCATCACTGGTTCTGGTCTTTAACAGCTCAGGTTCTTCATCAGAGTCCAGCTGAAGGAGTTCCAGCTGACCCGTCTCACTCACTTCTTCTTCTTCTTCTTCTTCTTCTTCTTCTTCTGTGCTCCTGGGTCAGCGCCGGTCCTGCCTGGAGCGTACCATCACCAGGGGGTCCAGATGCAGCAGCAGTACCACGGCTACATGCACCAGACCAGCATGTCCTCGGTCCGATCCGTCACCTCGCCCCCCCACTCCACCACCATGGTAGGTTCTGATCCTCATCCAGAGTCCAGGAACAGAGGGGCCCCTGAGAACCGACACCAGGACTCAGTCCGGACTCAGTCTGGACCAGGACTCAGTCTGGACCAGGACCAGTCTGGACTCAGTCTGGACTCAGTCTGGACCAGGACCTAGTCTGGACTCAGTCTGGACCAGGACCTAGTCTGGACTCAGTCTGGACTCAGTCTGGACTCAGTCTGGACCAGGACTCAGTCTGGACCAGGACTCAGTCTGGACTCAGTCTGGACCAGACTCAGTCTGGACTCAGTCTGGACCAGGACTCAGTCTGGACCAGGACCTCTACTCAGTCTGGACCAGTCTGGACTCAGTCTGGACTCAGTCTGGACTCAGTCTGGACCAGGACTCAGTCTGGACCAGGACCAGTCTGGACTCAGTCTGGACCAGGACTCAGTCTGGACTCAGTCTGGACTCAGTCTGGACCAGGACTCAGTCTGGACTCAGTCTGGACTCAGTCTGGACTCAGTCTGGACTCAGTCTGGACTCAGTCTGGACTCAGTCTGGACCAGGACTCAGTCTGGACTGGACTCAGTCTGGACTCAGTCTGGACCAGGACTCAGTCTGGACCAGTCTGGACCTAGTCTGGACTCAGTCTGGACTCAGTCTGGACTCAGTCTGGACTCAGTCTGGACCAGTCTGGACTCAGTCTGGACTCAGTCTGGACCAGGACGTCTGGACTCAGTCTGGACTCAGTCTGGACTCAGTCTGGACTCAGTCTGGACCTGGCCTCAGTCTGGACTCAGTCTGGACTCAGTCTGGACTCAGTCTGGACTCAGTCTGGACTCAGTCTGGACTCAGTCTGGACCAGTCTGACTCAGCTGGACCAGTCTGGACTCAGTCTGGACTCAGTCTGGACTCAGTCTGGACCAGTCTGGACTCTGGAGTCTGGACTCAGTCTGGACTCAGTCTGGACTCAGTCTGGACTCAGTCTGGACCAGTCTGACTCAGTCTGGACCAGGACCAGTCTGGACCAGTCTGGACTCAGTCTGGACTCAGTCTGGACTCAGTCTGGACTCAGTCTGGACCAGGACTCAGTCTGGACCAGGACTCAGTCTGGACTCAGTCTGGACTCAGTCTGGACTCAGTCTGGACCAGGACTCAGTCTGGACTCAGTCTGGACTCAGTCTGGACTCAGTCTGGACCAGGACTCAGTCTGGACCAGGACCTAGTCTGGACTCAGTCTGGACTCAGTCTGGACTCAGTCTGGACTCAGTCTGGACTCAGTCTGGACTCAGTCTGGACCAGGACTCAGTCTGGACCAGGACTCAGTCTGGACCAGGACTCAGTCTGGACTCAGTCTGGACTCAGTCTGGACTCAGTCTGGACTCAGTCTGGACCAGGACCAAGTCTGGACTCAGTCTGGACCTAGTCTGGACTCAGTCTGGACTCAGTCTGGACCAGGACCTAGTCTGGACTCAGTCTGGACTCAGTCTGGACCAGGACTCAGTCTGGACTCAGTCTGGACTCAGTCTGGACTCAGTCTGGACCAGGACTCCAGTCTGGACTCAGTCTGGACTCAGTCTGGACCAGGACTCAGTCTGGACTCAGTCTGGACTCAGTCTGGACCAGGACCAGTCTGGAGTCTGGACTCAGTCTGGACTCAGTCTGGACTCAGTCTGGACTCAGTCTGGACCAGGACTCAGTCTGGACTCAGTCTGGACTCAGTCTGGACTCAGTCTGGACTCAGTCTGGACTCAGTCTGGACTCAGTCTGGACTCAGTCTGGACTCAGTCTGGACTCAGTCTGGACTCAGTCTGGACCCAGTCTGGACTCAGTCTGGACTCAGTCTGGACTCAGTCTGGACTCAGTCCAGATTTAAAAGGTCACCAATCAGTTTGAGTTTGAATTATTTTAAACGTTAGTTCTTTTTTAATTTAGTGACATTATTTTCTATTTTTCTTTCAGTATCTTTTTTTAATTTACACTTTTATTCACTTGATATTTTCTTTCCAAATATTCATATTTAGAAAATCCGATTTTTTTTTATTTGCAGATTTTTTTAAGTCAGATTTCTTTTAAGTTGTTTCCCAGTTTTGAGTTGAAACTGAACTAAAGTCAGAAATGTTTTTTCTAAATTTCTAACTTTAGAAATTCTGAAGGTTTTTTTTTTTTTCTAAATGAAAAAACAAACAAATACTGAGTCGAATGTTTGATCTTAATTTTTGAGTCCGTTTATTTTTAATAAAGAGGAAAAATAAGTTTTTAAGTGAATAATTCAGAGTTAAGTCAGACTTGTTGGTTTCTGTCGTCTCTAAATGAAGCCTGAGTTTTAATGTACTGATTTAATTGAACCACAGCGTCGTTACCGCTAACGAGCCTCTGGTGAGTCTGGGTGACTCAGATGGAGACCAGATCCCAGATCAGTTTAACTGTTTTAAGGATGAACTGGGACCAGTTAACCCTAACCTAACCTAAACCTAGCCTAGCCTAGCCTAACCTAGCCTAGCCTAACCTAGCCTAGCCTAGCCTATACTAGCGTAGCCTGGCCTAACCTAGCCTAGCCTAGCCTGGCCTAACCTAGCCTAGCCTAGCCTA
This sequence comes from Hirundichthys speculiger, assembly GCA_018398805.1. Lineage (NCBI taxonomy): Eukaryota > Metazoa > Chordata > Actinopteri > Beloniformes > Exocoetidae > Hirundichthys > Hirundichthys speculiger. The sequence continues at coordinate 73,690 of JAGFBZ010000569.1, forward strand.
ACCTAGCCTAGCCTAGCCTAGCCTAACCTAGCCTAGGCCTAACCTAACATAGCCTAGGCCTAACCTGGCCTAGCCTAACCCAACCTATAGCCTAGGCCTAACCTAGCATAGCCTTGGTCTAACCTAGCCTAGCCTAACCTATCTGGACTGGTCTCGTGTCGTTCCAGCGGGTCTACCGGGCACTTTACGACTACGCGGCTCAGGACCACGACGAGGTGTCGTTCCGGGACGGCGACGTCATCGTCAACGCCCAGCCCATCGACGAGGGCTGGATGTACGGCACCGTCCAGCGCACCGGCAAGTCCGGCATGCTGCCGGCAAACTACGTGGAGTGCTGCAACTGAAGCACGGCGGAGGGAGCGTCATCCTGGGGGACAGGAAGTTGTTGTCAAAGCACATGTTGATGTCCTTCATAGTTCAGGATTTGGTTCCATTTTTTTTTCTTCCTTCTCGTAGAAAACAGGGATTTAAGGTCCAGATGACAGAACAGAACCAGGCGCTACGAAGACCTGAAGATCCAAAAATACCTCAAATTAACTGATAAAACAACTGCAGTGTGACGGAGTTCAAACCATCCAAGATGACTGACAGATGAGTTACGTTTAAACGATGTCTCCAGATACTTTAGAAGAAAGAAACCAGCAGATTTAAGAATCTGAAGTTTAAACTCAGCAGGGTGTCCTGGGGGTCTAGAAGGTTCCTGGTCCGGACCTTCAGCAGGTCTGGGTGGAGTCTCCAGGTTCTCCAGCTTCCTCCATCAGTCCAAAGACCTGCATGTCAGGTTAACTGGTGGTTCTAGATCAGCTAACCTCTGCTAGCTGACGTTAGCTGAGTTAGAACCATCAGTCCAAAGACCTGCATGTCAGGTTAACTGGTGGTTCTAGATCAGCTAACCTCTGCTAATGACGTTAGCTGAGTTAGAACCATCAGTCCAAAGACCTCCATGTCAGGTTAACTGGTGGTTCTAGATCAGCTAACCTCTGCTAACGACGTTAGCTGAGTTAGAACCATCAGTCCAAAGACCTGCATGTCAGGTTAACTGGTGGTTCTAGATCAGCTAACCTCTGCTAGCTGACGTTAGCTGAGTTAGAACCATCAGTCCAAAGACCTGCATGTCAGGTTAACTGTTGGTTCTAGATCAGCTAACCTCTGCTAACGACGTTAGCTAAGTTAGAACCATCAGTCCAAAGACCTGCATGTCAGGTTAACTGGTGGTTCTAGATCAGCTAACCTCTGCTAACGACGTTAGCTAAGTTAGAACCATCAGTCCAAAGACCTCCATGTCAGATCAACTGTTGGTTCTAGATCAGCTAACCTCTGCTAATGACGTTAGCTAAGTTAGAACCATCAGTCCAAAGACCTCCATGTCAGATCAACTGTTGGTTCTAGATCAGCTAACCTCTGCTAATGACGTTAGCTAAGTTAGAACCATCAGTCCAAAGACCTCCATGTCAGATCTAACTATTGGTTCTAGATCAGCTAACCTCTGCTAATGACGTTAGCTAAGTTAGAACCATCAGTCCAAAGACCTCCATGTCAGATTAACTGTTGGTTCTAGATCAGCTAACCTCTGCTAATGACGTTAGCTGAATTAGCATGACAGCAGGTCATTTGAAGCCGTAAGACTTAATGTAAAAAGCTAAAAATCGGAGTATTTTATAGATTTCTTTATATAAACACTTTTAATACTTCTGTCAAAAACAGAGTTGGTTCATAAATCTGAAGTTAAAATTAAAGTTTATCTAATAAAATAAAGATTACTGTCATTATAAGGGGGGAGTGGGTGGGGGGGTGTATTCATCTATAAACTCAGATTCAGACACAAACCTAAAAAACCTTATCCAGTCAGAGGTCAAAGGTCACGGAGCTGGAGCTAAACCTGCGGTGCTAACAGCTAGCCTCAGCTACATTCAGCTCGCTAATGTGAATTGGAATTTTTCTCTCACACATTTGTCAGTTTTTAAAGTTGTAAATTCAGAGTTCTTGCCAGGAATTTTTTTCAAGATAAAATGTCATCATGCTAACTCAGCTAGCCGCAGCTGGCTACGTTGTTTAGCCTGAACTTGAACCTCAGTCAGTCGCTGGTTTTCTTCCTAAAGTTGAACAAATTCATGTATCAGAATTAATTACTTTAGAGGCTGAACCCCATTTACCTGACCCCTGACCCCCCCAACCCCCCCCCCCAACCCCCCCGACTCCCAAAACTCCCCCTGACCTCCTGACCCCCAAACCCCATTGACCTCTGACCCCTAACTCTGTCACACTGGAGTTTTACTGGAAAGGACCCCCACCAGAATCTGGCCCAGGACCCCCAAAAGCCTGGAAACTTCCCTGGTTTAGAAAACGATGGAGGAAGAGAAAAGAAAAGAAACGAAACAGAAGAAATGCTGATCAGTGATTTTGGTTTTAATGTTTAATGTTTTGGTTTTTAAGAGATGAAAAGAAGGAAAAAGGTTTTTATTTCTTTTCTATGGAGCGACGCGACCAGAGGAAGGAGGGAGGACAGAGGAGATAAAACTAGGAACCGAGGATGAAACAATCCTTTTAGTTTACAGATGTTTTACCTGGGAGGTCCGGGGCCAACCGGAGGTTCAGGTCAGAAAGTTGGTAATAAATCAGACGATTCAACGTTGATTCATTTATTTCTACAAACTCGTCAGATTTGTTTCTAAATCTCATCTAAACTGCAACTTTTTTAATTTAATGTTGCAGTTTTTTGTCGTAAATGATCAACTTTCTGACTAAAATCAGGACTTCATGTCGGTTTCATTTATTGTAACTTTCCGTGTAAAATCACAACTTCAATCATAAAATTCCACGTTTTTCCTGAAATGTTCCGACGGTTTGTCCGAACATCCGTCGTTCTGGTCCTGTTGAGGCTGAGGGGGCGGAGCCACCTGGAGTCCACCTGTGCACGTAGCTGCTGGCAAACGGGGCAGAAAGACTGGACGAACACTGTGTTTCTGTTCTGGTATCAGATGTTTAATTACTAACGAGTTCATCAACGTTTCTGTTTTAGTCTCTTTCTCCTCGTCGTGTTTTTAATGTTTATTTGTTGAATAAAAGTCGTTCTGGTCTGGAGACGTTTGTGCTTCCACCTGATGATGAAACGACGTTTGATGAATCTATCAACTCTCACTTGTGTATTTGATCTTAATTAGCTCGTTTGTCACAGATTAATTTACATATCATTTAACTAAAGTTTCACCCTGAGTTTTGTTATTAACTGCAGTTTCATGTGAGCAGAATAAAAATAAAAGATCCACCAGCAGAAAGTCTTTTCATGTTTTATTTCAATATTATTTCAAAATGTTATTTTACACAAAAAATTGTGATTTTAGGACAAAGAGCTCTCTCTCTCTCTCTCTCTCTCTCTCTCTCTCTCTCTCTCTCTCTCTCTCTTCTCTCTCTATCTATATATATAGATATATATATATATATATATATATATATATATAATAAAACATCAATTTCACAGCAAAGTGGAACTTTGATTTAAAATAAAAAAATTTTTTTTGGAGTCAATATTTGTCGTTACCTGTTTAAAGTTTAGACAAAAAAAACTTGATTTAAAAAGAATCTGTTTGTCCCTGAGACACAATTTAAAAGCACAGAAGAGCTGACTTATAAAACAAAACATATGTAGAAATAAATAAATATTAGAAAAACACAAGAACAACTGTAATACAGTTCAAAACTGAACCATATGTATTTTTTAACATTTTAAAATATTGTTAGATATAACGTAATTTTATCAATAAAGTGCAGACAGAATAACAAACAAATTTACAGTAAGAGCATATTTACAGTGTAATTACATAGTAATAGTAAATTGAAGTTTGTATCATATATGTCCAAAAGAAGGTCGACAGTTGACCGTTTAGCTCTGGCGCCCTCTCGCGGCTGCAGAAGCTGTGTGCATCTGTACCGCCCCCATTTACACAGGAACGGCCCTCACTTCCGGTGTTGTGTTAAAATCTGTCACCCTCTCGAATCTTTCCATCCATAACGAGGCTGTAACTCAGTTCAGGCTCGTATTATATATATATACATATCACAACCTGGTGCATTGAATGAATTAATGTGTTACTTTATGTTCACCAGAAATAATAAACGCATACGAGCTAAAACATTTGTCCGTGAGCGCCACCGTTGAGGCACATTCTGTGAAAGGTAACGAACGGCGGCAGCACATCCCCGGGGTCTGCGTCCAGAGCGCATGCGCCAGAAACCGTCGCAGCTTTGAAGACGCTGGGAGAGAAGCGGACTGATTCCGACCCAAAATGATGAGGTTTCTGCCGAACCTGCTGCTGGTGGTTCTACTGGCGTTCCCCGCGACTCTTCTCGTTAAGGGTAGGTTAATTTAATGGTTAAAGATTCAAGCAGAGCGTTGACGGACGCGGTGAAGCTCCGCGTGCTGCTGTTAGCAGCGGAGCTAAAATAAAGAGGAAGGCCGTTTCTGACGGAGCTGAATAAAGTCCAGATTTTAACAACAGTCGCCGGTTTTTAAACGCTTCACCGTTCAGGGTTTCATTCTTGGACGGTTCCGGACATACTGGCGCGCATTTTACAGGACATTTGTGTCAGGCAGCAGAAATAAAAGCGGTTATATTCGCCTGTTTAGACTGACGTGTCCTTACTGCCGTTAGCCGCCGTTAGCCGCGGAGTCTCCGCGCTGACGTCACCAGGACCTCCGGGGGCCCGAAACACAAACAGAACTGGTTCTGGATTTATTATTTAAAGTGGCATCTTTCTGCTAACTGCGTCTAAAAACGACCCTTGAAGAGCAGTTTGAAGTCAGAAGAAGCTGCTAGCGGCTAGCTGCCTTAGCTTCAACACCTGACAGCTAGCGGCTAGCTGCCTTAGCTTCGACCCCTGGCAGATTGATTTTACAGTTAAAATAAAGTTTAAAGATCATTAAAGCCAGTCGGACTTTAACCCGCTCTGACGTCATCATGGTTGTAATCAGCAGGAGTTTGGGGCGATTTCGAGATAAATTTGATCATTTAATGATCACACATAACAAAAAAGGTATATAAACTAGGTATATAAACTAAAAAGCTTTCTGTCACTAATTTATTTTTTTCTTCTTAAAATCCTCAAATTAAAGAATATTTATTTGACAATATTGTATTTATTTATTAATAAGGTGAAAACGTCCATCCATTATCTTCTCACCTGTATTGAGGTCTGGAGGGGGGGGGTCACCCCAGACTCCTGGAGTACCCCCCTATAGATGCGTCTCTGTGGACGTCCTGCTGGTCTTCGTCCCGGTTGTCCTCGTCGTCTCCCTGGACGTCCTGCTGGTCTTTGTCCCGGTTGTTCTCGTCGTCTCCGTGGACGTCCTGCTGGTCTTCGTCCCGGTTCTTCTCGTCGTCTCTACGTCCGCTGGTCTTCGTCGTCTCGTCGTCGACGTCCTGCTGGTCTTCGTCCCCTCGTCGTTCCGTGTCCTCGTCGTCTCCATGGACGTCCTGCTGGTCTTTGTCCCGGTTGTTCTCGTCGTCTCCGTGGACGTCTCCTTCGGTCTTCTCTTGGACGTCCTGGACCGTGGTCTCACGTTCTGGTCTGTCCTCAGACGTCTCAACACGTCCTGCTTCGTCTCCGTCCTCGTTTGTGTCCATCAGGTCCGCTGGTGGACGCTCAGGACCTGACCGAGGACGAGGAGGCCGAGGCCGTGGACGAAGACGTGGTGGAGGACGCGACGGCTGAAGACGAGGACGACGAGGCCGAAGTGGAAGACGACGAGAACGCAGAGCTGGTGGGTTTTTAACGTTTACTGTTGTGAAGGAAGTTTAGTTTATGAAGCAGATCTTTGATCGGCTCGTTTATGGTTTTCTGTTTTTAGTTGTTTTTAAACGTGTTCTTGACTAATTAACTCCGTCAGTTCATGTAGGAGGGTCTAACGGGGGGGAACAGAACACTATAACATCCAGGAGAGTTTAGATAGAAGCAGCTGCACTTCAGGGACCAGAATCAGATTGTTTAGGTCCGACTGGTTCTGGTTCTGGTTCCTGCTGGTTTCATCTCGGTGGGAACTAATCCAGGTCAGTTCTCTCTGAGCTGCAACGTCTCCAAGCTCCAATCAAGTTCGCTAACGAGTTCAAAAATCATCACTTGTCTGTGATTCACATCCAGTTTCTGATTCAGCTCACCGAGAGTATCAGTCTGGGTTCACACGCACACACACACACACATGCACACGCACACACATGCACGCACACACACACGCACGGCAGGCAGGTTGGTGTCCAGGATGGACACACACCTGCAGCAGGTATCCACCGACTCCAAACAGCAGAAATCCCGTGATCATAAATCTAAATATGTAAACGTCTTCAATGAACAGATGGTCCAGTCTGGATTTACTAGAGATCCATGATAACAGTTTATAAACCGATAACTGATAACACACACATAAACCTAAGATCAATACATCAATACTATGAACAAAACAAAAAATAGTTTTAACTCTTTAAATGAACAGATATTTATTTTTTCAATATAAAACTATTGTCAAGCCTCTCAAACATTTTCTTAAGGCTATCAAACAAACCTATTTGATATCTCACATTAACTTAAATAAGGTTCATTACTGACTGATATAAAAAATAAAGGCTCCTTGAAATGATGGAAATACATGCATCAGAATTACTAACTGAAAAAGATTAACATTTAAAGGATTTTGGCTTGTGGTTCCATTTAAATTAATACCTTTAATTAAAGTAAATGAGGTTCAGTAGTTTTTGATTTTTTAATCTCATTAAGCTTTAGATGAGAGGAATGAGGGAGAGGAGACTGCTGCTATGCATTAGCTTCCGTTAGCTCACTTTTAGCATGATTTCAAAACTCCATGGAAGCGATTGTTATGTTTGTAGTGGCTGATCAGGTTTTACGTATTAAAGCTTGTGCTTCCCTCCTCGTAGAATTCACTCTGAGGATTCGTCACAAATAACCACCAAATTATCTTCTTCTGAAACTTTAACCAAGTTCCACGCCGCCATGTTTGTTGTGATCAGCGCTGTGCTGCAGGCTGCATTCAAGGTGTAACGTAAATTCCGCTTTCCCTCGTTTGCTAGTTGTTCTTTCAGTCTTTTCTATTTTTCTTTTTTTTATGTGTAACATGAAGGAAAATACTGCGAATATCAATTAAAGTCATCAACTACTAAAATTATGACCGAGTTAACGAGTTGTTTTCTGGCATGAGGGGGTATTCTTGATTTTCCTGATTGAGTAATCGTTTTTCTGATTATGCCGACGTCACTTGAACATAACATTCACTGCTGGTTATTCAAGGCTCAGAGGGAGCGAGACACTGCTGTGTTGACAGAAATATAAATGTTATCGGGGCTATTCGTCGTGATATCGGACTTATCGGGATGATGTCATCATTTCCTGTTATCAGTCCGATAGTTATCAGTCCGATAGTTATCGTGCAGCCCTAAAATTTTCCCCCTGAATCCTGGACGTATCCAGCTGCTCGCGGTCCATCGGGACATCCTGTCTTCTCGGTGAGAACATTTGATCAGTTGCATTGATGGACCAGCTGATCAGATCCATGGACCAGAGACGCTTCAACTGCTAGCAGCAGAACCTCTTCCCAGACCTGGACAGGACCGTCCACCATTTCCTGACTGAGGACCGGACTGGAAGGGCTCAAGTCCAGGACTTGACTGGTGTTGGTTGTAGACCACGTTGTGAAGATGCAGAGGAGTTGGACGGTGGAGCAGCGTCGTCTCATCAGATGTTCATCCTTGAACTCCCGTTAAACTCTGTCAGATAAAGACGAGTCTCTGACGGATGATCCAGGGGACGACTGGAGACACCTCCAGAACGTCTAGTTAGTCCCTCATGTTTCTGGTCCCTCCTCCCTCACCTGCTGCTTCTTGATCTTCCAGGCAGAAGAGAAGGAGGAGGAGGAGTCTCTGGTCGGGGAGGTGAAGGCCTCCCCCAACGCCGACACCACCATCCTGTTCGTCAAAGGAGAAGGTGACGCTTGTTGTCTCTCTGGTGGACTTGAAGTCCTGGTTGCAGCTCTGAACGTCCCCGTGTCTCCGCAGACTTCCCAGCCAACAACATCGTCAAGTTCCTGCTGGGATTCACCAACAAGGGGGGCGAGAACTTCCTGGTGGAGTCTCTGGACGCGTCGTTCCGGTACCCCCAGGTAAGATGGAGGTGTGGTGATGGTTGAAGGTTGAAGGACACGTCTCCAGGTCAGATCTGGACCTGGAGACGTGACCTTGAACCCCCAGGTAAGATGGAGGTGTGGTGATGGTTGAGGGTTGAAGGACACGTCTCCAGGTCCAGATCTGACCTGGACCTGGAGACGTGACCTTGAACCCCCAGGTAAGATGGAGGTGTGGTGATGGTTGAGGGTTGAAGGACACGTCTCCAGGTCCAGATCTGACCTGGACCTGGAGACGTGACCTTGAACCCCCAGGTAAGATGGAGGTGTGGTGATGGTTGAAGGTTGAAGGACACGTCTCCAGATCTGACCTGGAGACGTGACCTTGAACCCCCAGGTAAGATGGAGGTGTGGTGATGGTTGAAGGTTCAAGGACACGTGTCCAGGTCCAGATCTGACCTGGACCTGGAGACGAGACCTTGAACCCCCAGGTAAGATGGAGGTGTGGTGATGGTTGAAGGTTCAAGGACACGTCTCCAGGTTCAGATCTGACCTGGACCTGGAGACGAGACCTTCAACCCCCAGGTAAGATGGAGGTGTGGTGATGGTTGAAGGTTGAAGGACACGTCTCCAGATCTGACCTGGAGACGTGACCTTGAACCCCCAGGTAAGATGGAGGTGTGGTGATGGTTGAAGGTTGAAGGACACGTGTCCAGGTCCAGATCTGACCTGGACCTGGAGACGAGACCTTGAACCCCCAGGTAAGATGAAGGTGTGGTGATGGTTGAAGGACACGTCTTCAGGTCCAGATCTGACCTGGACCTGGAGACGAGACCTTGAACCCCCAGGTAAGATGAAGGTGTGGTGATGGTTGAAGGACACGTCTTCAGGTCCAGATCTGACCTGGACCTGAAGACGAGACCTTCAACCCCCAGGTAAGATGGAGGTGTGGTGATGGTTGAGGGTTGAAGGACACGTCTCCAGCTCTGACTGGACCTCCTCCTCCGTTCCAGGACTACCAGTTCTACATCCAGAACTTCACGGCCCTGCAGCTCGGTACCTTGGTTCCTCCGTCCAAACAGGCCACCTTCGAGTACTCCTTCATCCCTGCGGAGCCCATGGGGGGACGTCCCTTCGGACTGGTCATCAACCTGAACTACAAGGACAGCAGCGTAAGGACGAGCGTCCTTCACTCCTCCGTCTGTCCCCCCCCGTCAGTCCCTCATCTTCTGTCCTCCCCCGTCAGTCCCTCATCTCCTTCTGTCTCCTCCCATCAGTCCCTCATCTCCTTCTGTCTCCTCCCATCTCCTCCCTCATCTCCTTCTGTCTCCTCCCGTCAGTCCCTCATCTTCTGTCTCCTCCCATTAGTCCCTCGTCTTCTTCTGTCCTCCCCCGTCAGTCCCTCATCTCCTTCTGTCTCCTCCCATCAGTCCCTCGTCTTCTTCTGTCTCCTCCCGTCGGTCCCTCGTCTTCTTCTGTCTCCTCCCGTCGGTCCCTCGTCTTCTTCTGTCTCCTCCCGTCGGTCCCTCGTCTTCTTCTGTCGTCTCCCGTCGGTCCCTCGTCTCCTTCTGTCTCCTCCCATCAGTCCCTCGTCTCCTTCTGTCTCCTCCCATCAGTCCCTCGTCTCCTTCTGTCTCCTCCCGTCAGTCCCTCGTCTCCTTCTCCTCCCTCATGTCTCTCTTCTGTCCTCCCCCCTCAGTCCCTCGTCTCCTTCTGTCTCCTCCTCCGTTCGTCCCGTCGTCTCCCGTCTCCTTCGTCTCCCCCGTCAGTCCCTCATCTTCTGTCTTGTCCCACCTGCAGGGAAACGTCTTCCAGGACGCAGTCTTCAACCAGACCGTCACCATCACTGAGAGGGAGGACGGCCTTGACGGAGAAACGTAAGCGTCCAACCAACATTTGTCTTCTCAGACCTTCTGCTCGTCTGTTCCGGTTGTTCACCTGCTCGTCTCCGTCTTCCAGGATCTTCATGTATGTCTTCCTGTCGGGCCTCGGGCTGCTGGTCATCGTTGGTCTTCACCAGCTGCTGGAGTCCAGAAAGGTCTGAGACTCGTCCCTGATACCTGCAGGTTTAGTCCACGAAGCTCTGAGTTTACCTGAGAAGGTCTGATGATGTTTCTGTGGACACCTGAGACGAGATGAGTGGGCGGGCGGGTGTGACGGGTGCCACGTGTGGGTGTGACGGGTCAACAGATAGATGTTACGAGTGGGCGGGCGGGTGCGACGAGTCAACAGATAGATGTTACGAGTGGGTGGGCGGGTGCGACGAGTCAACAGATAGATGTTACGAGTGTGGCGGTGCGACGAGTCAACAGATAGATGTTACGATGTGGGCGGGCGGGTGCGACGAGTCAACAGATAGATGTTACGAGTGGGGGCGGGGGTGCGACGAGTCAAACAGATAGATGTTACGAGTGGGCGGGCGGGTGCGACGAGTCAACAGATAGATGTTACGAGTGGGCGGGCGGGTGCGACGAGTCAACAGATAGATGTTACGAGTGGGCGGGCGGGTGCGACGAGTCAACAGATAGATGTTACGAGTGGGCGGGCGGGTGCGACGAGTCAACAGATAGATGTTACGAGTGGGCGGGGGTGCGGAGGGTGCGACGAGTCACGAACAGATAGATGTTACGAGTGGGCGGACGGGTGCGACGAGTCAACAGATAGATGTTACGAGTGGGCCGGCGGGTGCGACGAGTCAACAGATAGATGTTACGAGGCGGCGGGTGCGACGAGTCAACAGATAGATGTACGAGTGGGCGGAGGGGGTGCGGGACGGGTGACGGTGGGTGCCACGGGTGGGCGGGCGGGTGCGACGGTTGGCGGATGGATGTGACGAGTCAACAGACAGATGTGATGAGTCAGCAGGGATCAGAGGTGGAGCGTCTCCTCTCTGGGCCTCTGGGCGGCGCCACCTGCAGCAGCATAATAACTGGTTGTTTGCCTCCACAGAGGCGCGTCCAGCAGCGAAGGTGGAGACGGGGACGTCGAGCCACAACGACGTGGACATGAGCTGGATCCCTCAGGAGACGCTCAACCAGATCAGTAGGTTCCTGCAGCGTCTCTCAGACTCTTTCTGAACATGGTTGAACTTCACTCGTCTCCTCAGTGTCTCTCTTCCAGCTGCTCACCTGTTCTGCTCCAGATTTACCTTTACCTGTCCCCGTGATGACCACTCACCTCTGCTCTGTCTTCTGTTTCCTCCTCTCTGCCTTCCTTGCTGTTGTGTTTTCCTGCGTCTTCAGTGCAGAGTCGCAGAGGTGAGGTCTGCTTCCTGTTTGTGTGCTCGTCTGTCTGAACCTGAGCTCTGTGTAGCTCCGCCCCCTTAAACCAGACCGGGGCGGAGCTCCGTGTAGCCCCGCCCCCCTAAACCGGACCAGGAACCAGTCAAATGAATGCACTTCTCCACACCCCACACTAGAGGGCAGAAGCCATTTATCAGCTTTTACTGCACAGTTACAGGAACATAAATCAGCTGTCGAGGTGTAATTAGACATTAAAAAGGTTAAACTCTCATTAAGAGACCAGAACCAGAGCTAACGGGGTTTCTGGTTGAACCAAACACGCCTTTGCACCAAGATAACGAACAAAACATAAGTGAAGCGAAGCCATGAACTCGATCCAGGTAGAGATGAGGCCAGTCGTGGAGCTCTGCCGTAGAGCACAAGGGCTCCAGGGCGGAGCTCCACCCTGGAGCCCAGCGGTGTCTGGTGCTTCTCAGCTGACCTTCAGGATCCGACCGCTGCTGTTAGCACCGCTAAGCTAAGCTCCCCGACCGCTGCTGTTAGCACCGCTAAGCTAAGCTCCCCGACCGCTGTAACTAATGTAAATGTAACTAATTCAGGACGACATTAAAACTGCCTTCAACACCAGGAATCAAACACGTGAACAACAGGAACTAAATCCCCACCTTCACCAGACTCTTTAAACATGTTCACGTTACTAAATGACCGTCGGGTTTAACTGGTCTGAGACCAGTACTGGTCTACGTTGGGTTTAACTGGTCTGGGACCTGAATGTGATTGTGGCTGTTAAATCTGCTGATATTGGATCAGCCGGACGTTTCAGATGTCCGGTTAGCGGAGCAGCGGTCCCGTTAGCGGAGCAGCGGTCCTGTTAGCGGAGCAGCGGTCCTGTTAGCGGAGCAGCGGTCCGGTTAGCGGAGCAGTCGTCCTGATAAAGCTGCTGCCGCCACAAGCGTCTTTAATGTCTGACGGCAGCAGGGACGTAAGCTTTGTGTCCTGTTAGCATCTTCGTCTCACATGAAGCCCCGCCCCCATCTAGATTAGCCGTTAGCTGGGAGGGTGCTGGTTGACCAGTCAGCAGTGCTTCAGGTCGTTGGGTTGGTTTAGTTGGTGACCAGCGCTTCTGTTTTCAGCTTCCTCGCCGACGCCTCTCTGGCGCCGCCGGCTAGGCTAACCTGTAGCGGTCCGGTCTGAAATCAGTTCTGGGCCTGATTCTTGTGGATCAGCACCACATCAGTCGCTCTTCTCTTCCTCCGTGTGCTCAGTGAGCATCGTGTTTGTCCTCCTCTGCTCCCCGCTCACTCCCGGCCTGGAGGAGCTTCAGCATCTTCAGTTTAGTTTGTTGCATCTTCGGTAAAATCGGTGTTTTTTTTGTAACGACTGTTAGCTAGTTTTTTATCGTGAGTTTGAATCCTTCGATCTACGTTGCAGTTTTTCAGTTTTTCTCTCCGTTCTTCTCCAGACAAGGCGTCTCCACGGAGATCTCCCCGCAAGAGGAACCAGAAACGCTCGGCCGGCTCAGACGAGTGACGGGCGCCGCGGCGAGCGCCGCTCCTGAGGAAGCTCCGCCTCCATCAGCTGACGGACTGAAGCAGGTGTGGAGCTCAGCTCCGCCCTGCAGCTGGAGAACACACACACACACACAAACACACACACACACACAAACACACACATCTGCTCCGTTTAACTGGTTTCCTAACGGACCTGAGTGGACCGGGTCGCCGTCAGGCGGCCTCTCTGAACCGGGTCCAGGACGGTTCTGGTGGTTCTGTTGCTTCTGGACTGAGACTCCAGATGTTTCTGTGGTCTCCTGGAGGTTCTTCCAGATGTGGAGCAGGCAGCTGTGCGCTGGTGGGTCCAGGAAGCTTCCAGAACCTTTTTATCTGTTTCTGCATGTCGTGGTTTGTTGCTGCTCTTCTTCTTCTTCTTCTTCTTCTTCTTTGTTTCTTTCGTTCTTCAGACCTGCAGCTCCGTCCTTCTCTTCATGCCTTCTTTACTTTTTTTGCTTTATTTTTTTTATTTTTATTATTTTTTTGTGAAATTTAGATTTTTTTTGCTGTGAAATGTAAAACTTTGTTCTGGGAAATTTAATCTGAGAAATTTAGAAGGAAATTAAATTTGCAAACAAACGACTGTAAATGTGAACGTCAGGAGACTCAATAAAGTTTAGAAGGAAACTGATCAAATCTGGAACTAATTAAAGCCAATCAGTAAATAATTAATCATTAATTAACACCTGGAGGAGAAACGGGACGTTAAATCCTCCGTCGTATTTCTGTCTCTGAACCTGGACCGGGGTCCACGACGGTTCTGGTCTGGACCGGGACGGTTCTGGTCCGGGACGGTTCTGGTTCTGGACGGTTCTGGTTCTGGTCCCGGACGGTTCTGGGACGGTTCTGGTTCTGGACCGGGACGGTTCTGGTCCCGGACGGTTCTGGACCGGGATGGTTCTGGTCCAGGACGGTTCTGGTCCGGGACGGTTCTGGTTCTGGTCCGGGACGGTTCTGGGACGGTTCTGGTTCTGGTCCCGGACGGTTCTGGGACGGTTCTGGTTCTGGACCGGGACGGTTCTGGTCCCGGACGGTTCTGGACCGGGATGGTTCTGGTCCGGGACGGTTCTGGTCTGGGACGGTTCTGGACCGGGACGGTTCTGGACGTTCTGACTCGTCTTCGTTTACGGTGTTTTTCTTTTTTGTGCGTCTCTTTTTGACGAGTTGGAGTGTTGAGTGGCGCGGAGACGCCCGTCCGAGGGGGCGGAGACGCCTGTCCGGGGGGGCGGAGACGCCCGTCCGAGGGGGCGGAGGACGCCCGTCCGAGGGGGCGGAGACGCCCGTCCGAGGGGGCGGAGACGCCCGTCCGGGGGGGCGGAGACGCCCGTCCGGGGGGCGGAGACGCCCGTCCTAGGGGGCGGAGACGCCCGTCCGAGGGGGCGGAGACGCCCGTCCGAGGGGGCGGAGACGCCCGTCCGGGGGGCGAGACGCCCTCAGCGGAGACGCCCGTCCGAGGGGGCGGAGACCCCGTCCGAGGGGGCGGAGACGCCCGTCCGGGGGGGCGGCGACGCCCGTCCGGGGGGGCGGCGCCCAGATAAACAGGTCAGCTGACCTCTGTAATGTATAAAATCAGTTGAGTCACTGTCACTGAAATTCATTGAAGCTTTTCTTTCTGTCTGGAAACTCGTTTCCTTGACGACGGAAACTCGTTTCCTCGACGACGGCTGAGTCTGTTGGTCTCTGGTTTGTTGAATCATGGGCCGTTAAAGCACTGGTGTAAATACTGGGAACCAGAACGATCAAACTAATTTATTCATGTCTGGGGGGGGGGTTGACCACTGGGGGGGGCGTCGCCGGCTCTGCAGCTCGTTTACGGCGTCTTCGTTTATCAAACGGCTGAAACTGAAACTTGATTAAACTCCCACATCCAGTTTTTTTTTTTTTTCTACAATGATGGGGGCTGTTCTGAAAAGATACAAACTTAACTTTGATTTGCTTTTAAATGTGCAGAAAATAAACTTGGATGATTTTCTGTCGGTCTAATGTTTGTTTTTATTTTGGAACAAAACAAAGATTCATCTGAGAAAACTGAAGCCTGAAGGACGAACCAGCTGATTCAATGACTGGAGGTTAGCTGAGGTTAGCTAGAGTTAGCTGGAGTTAGCAGAAGTTAGCTGGAGTTAGCTGAGGTTAGCAGGAGTAAGCTGAGGTTAGCTGAGGTTAGCAGAAGTTAGTTGGAGTTAGCTGAGGTTAGCTGGGGTTAGCAGAAGTTAGCTGGGGTTAGCAGAGGTTAGCAGAGGTTAGCTGGAGTTAGCTGGAGTTAGCTGGAGGTTAGCAGAAGTTAGCTGGGGTTAGCAGAGGTTAGCAGAGGTTAGCTGGAGTTAGCTGGAGGTTAGCTGGGGTTAGCTGGAGTTAGCAGAAGTTACCTGGAGTTAGCTGAGGTTAGCTGGGGTTAGCAGAAGTTAGCTGAGGTTAGCTGGAGGTTAGCTGGATTTAGCAGAAGTTAGCTGGAGTTAGCTGGGGTTAGCAGAAGTTAGCTGGAGTTAGCTGGGGTTAGCAGAAGTTAGCTGGGGTTAGCTGGAGGTTAGCTGAAGTTAGCTGAGGTTAGCTGGAGGTTAGCTGGGGTGAGCTGGAGGTAAGCAGAGGTTAGCTGGAGGTAAGCTGGGGTTAGCTGAGGTTAGCAGATGTTAGCTGGGGTGAGCTGGAGGTAAACTGAGGTTAACTGGGATTAGCAGAGGTTAGCTGAAGTTAGCTGGGGTTAGCTGGAGGTAAGCAGAAGTTAGCTGAGGTAAGCAGAGGTTAGCTGGGGTTGGCTGGAGGTACACAGGTAAGCTGTGGATAGCTGAGGTTAGAAAGGTTAGCTAATGTTAGCTCAGCTAGCAAGATGTAATTAGGATGGTTGAGGGAGAAAATCGGACGTTGAATTCCCAAAACCAGAATAAAGAGACTTTGGAATTTAAAACATCTTCTAGACTTGTGATTCTTTTATTGTTCGTAAGAAAGGGGAAATATATATATATTATTTTTAAGTGGCTTATAAATTCTGACTTTAAAGTCAAAAGTGGAAACCAAAAAATATACAGTTATATACTTTCAAATAAAAAAATTAATCAGTTGAAATTTTCAAAAATCTGGGAAAAATGTCAGTTTCTTAACTGATGAATTTAGAAAGTAAATGTAATTGAGTTTATAAAAATTTAGAAACTTAATATTTTACTTTATAGAAACAAAACTACAATTAACAGCTAAAAATATGATAAACTCAAAATTACAACACAAAATTGAGAAATCTAAATTAAAGTACAAAATTGGGAAAATTAATTTCTGACAAAGTCTAAATTTATAGAATTTAACACTGAAAAATGACAAATATAGGCAAGTTTAGTAAAGAAAAAGTATTTCAGACTAAAGTTAGAAGCAAAAAAAAAATCAAACTTTAGGGGAAAAAGTTTGACTACATTAGCAAATTAAAGTGAAGCTCTGACTAGAAATGTTAAAACTGGAGAAACATTAATTAAAAATGCAGTTTGATGGTTCAGATGTCTGGAGCCCAAAACAATATCCAGAAATAAAATGAGCCGTCTTCATAATTAAAAATAAAAATAAATAAATCAGAGACGAACAGAAACTAAGACTCGGATGTTTCGTCTGAGTGAGATAAAAGTTTTACTGCAGGTTTTAAATTTCAGCCAGAAATCCTGAGTTAATTACTAACGACAACAAACATTCGTGTAAAAGCATTAAAATGTGTAGAAGTCTGGATTCAGAGGAGAAATATAAAATAAACTCCATGTTTTCATGAAGCAGAACTTTATTCCCAGCATTCCCAGTATCCCAGTGTTGCAGTTCATCAAACGGCCACTAGATGGAGCCCTGACACCAGTTAGTTTGTTTCTGTGACAACCAGACTGGTCCCGGAGCCCAGTTCAGCCCAGTTCAGCCCAGTTCAGCCCAGTTCAGCTCAGTTCAGCCCAGTTCAGCCCAGTTCAGTCCAGTTCAGTTCAGTCAGTTCAGTCCCAGTTCAGCCAGTTTCAGTTCAGTTCAGTTCAGTTCAGTTCAGTCCCAGTTTCAGCCCAGTTCAGCCCAGTCATTCAGCCCAGTTCAGTCCAGTTCAGTCCCAGTTCAGCCCAGTTCAGTCCAGTTCAGCCCAGTTCAGCCCAGTTCAGCCAGTTTCAGTTCAGTTCAGCCCCAGTTCAGTTCCCAGTTCAGCCCAGTTTCAGTTCAGCCCAGTTTCAGTCCCAGTTCAGCCCAGTTCAGTCCAGTTCAGCCCAGTTCAGTCCAGTTCAGTCCCAGTTCAGCCCAGTTCAGCCCAGTTCAGTCCAGTTCAGCCCAGTTCAGCCCAGTTCAGCCCAGTTCAGTCCCAGTTCAGTCCCAGTTCAGCCCAGTTCAGCCCAGTTCAGCCCAGTTCAGCCCAGTTTCAGTCCAGTTCAGTCCAGTTCAGCCAGTTCAGTTCAGCCCAGTTCAGCCCAGTTCAGCCCAGTTCAGCCCAGTTCAGCCCAGTTCAGTGTTCAGCCCAGTTCAGTTCAGCCCAGTTCAGTCCAGTTCAGCCCAGTTCAGCCCAGTTCAGCCCAGTTCAGCAGTTCAGCCCAGTTCAGTCCCAGTTCAGTCCAGTTCAGCCCAGTTCAGCCAGTCCCAGTCCCAGTTCCCAGCCCAGTTCAGTCCAGTCCCCAGTTCAGCCCAGTTCAGTCCAGTCCAGCCCAGTTCAGTCCAGCCCAGTCCAGTTCAGCCCAGTTCAGCCAGTCCAGTCCAGCCCAGTTCAGCCCAGTCAGTTCCCAGTTCAGCCCAGTTCAGTCCAGTTCAGCCCAGTTCAGCCCAGTTCAGCCCAGTCCAGCCCAGTTCAGCCCAGTTCAGTCCAGTTCAGTTCAGCCCAGTTCAGCCCAGTTCAGCCCAGTTCAGCCCAGTTCAGCCCAGTTCAGCCAGTTCAGCCCAGTTCAGTCAGCCCAGTTCAGCCCAGTTCAGCAGCCCAGTTCAGCCCAGTTCAGCCCAGTTCAGTTCAGCCCAGTTCAGCCCAGTTCAGCCCAGTTCAGCCCAGTTCAGCCCAGTCCAGTCCAGCCCAGTTCAGCCCAGTTCAGCTCAGTTCAGCCCAGTTCAGCCCAGTTCAGCCCAGTTCAGCCCAGTTCAGCCCAGTTCAGCCCAGTTCAGCCCAGTTCAGCCCAGTTCAGCAGCCCAGTTCAGCCCAGTTCAGCCCAGTTCAGCCCAGTCCAGTCACATCTGCTCCAGTTATAGTCCAGTCCCAGCTCTGTTGGGATCATGTGGAACCACGACAGCAGGCCCATCTGGACCCAACGGTACCGACTGGAACCGGTTCCTGATGGTTTCAGCATCATGGGCCCCAAATGGAATTTATGTGATTAAATCACTGAAATCATGAAAAAAAAAAAAAAGTCTGATTTTATGTCAAAATGAGGCTTTTTTACACAAAAAGTCTTTGACTAAAGATAATTTTGTGTATTAAATTAAAACAGTGATTAAAGCAGAGTCTGTTTGTCTGTTTGTCTCCTGACGTCACATCTGGATCCTGAACTCAACATTTAATCCCACATGTTCAAAGTTTTGGCGCCAAGAATCATCAGGACGGTAACCACGGCGACCACTAGAGGGAGACTCGTCCTCACGTCAGTCATGGAAACACACACGTTCTTTTACATTTGCTTTTAATGGTCATGTGACTCGGTCAGGTGGTTTCTGGGATTGATTTCCATTTTTAAGGATTCACAAGTTTGATTTTTATTTATTTATTTTTTTTCTAACTTGATTTAAATCTAAAGGAAACAACAACAACAGTTTCCTGTTCAGCCGCGGCTTCACAGCAGGGGGGCGGGGCCAGACACTCGACTCCTCCCCTCTGTTCTGCAGAAGTGTCATGATGTGACAGTGGGCGGAGTTAAAGCGGTCCGGTCTGTGATGTCACTCTGAGCAGAGAAGTTTCCAGAAGTCTTTAGTTTCCGTTTTTATCTGTTTTAACCCTCAAATGTTCCGGAAAGTTTTAGTTTTCAAATTAATTCCAACGTCAGATTCCCAGATCCAGACTTGATTAATGGTCCAGAACAAGAACCAGAACCGGTCCTGACTGGAACTACACAGAAACCAGAACTAGAACTACACAGGAACCAGAACCGGCCCTGTCCACAACTAAAGAGGAACCAGAACCAGTCCTGACAGGAACCAAACAGGAACCACAACCGGTCCTGTCCAGAACTAAAACAGGAACCAGAACTGGCCCTGACTGGAACCAAACAGGAACCAGAACTAGAACTACACAGGAACCAGAACCAAGCGGCCCTGGCTGGACTTAGACAGAGACCAGAACCAGCCCTGACTGGAACCAAACAGGAACCAGAACCGGTCCTGTCCACATCTAAACAGGAACCAGAACTGGAACTAAACAGGAACCAGAACCGGCCATGACTGCAACCAAACAGCAACCGGAACCAGTCCTGTCCAGAAATAAACAGGAACCACAACCGGTCCTGTCCAGAACTAAACAGGAACCAGAACCAGTCCT
The DNA here is from genome assembly GCA_018398805.1 of Hirundichthys speculiger. Classification (NCBI taxonomy): domain Eukaryota; kingdom Metazoa; phylum Chordata; class Actinopteri; order Beloniformes; family Exocoetidae; genus Hirundichthys; species Hirundichthys speculiger. The sequence goes on from JAGFBZ010000569.1 coordinate 93,049, forward strand.
GACAGGAACCAAACAGGAACCAGAACCAGTCCTGTCCAGAACTAAGGCAGGAACCAGAACCAGTCCTGACTGGAACTAAACAGGAACCAGAACCGGTCCTGTCCAGAAATAAACAGGAACCACAACCGGTCCTGTCCAGAAATAAACAGGAACCAGAACCGGCCCTGACTGGAACCAAACAGCAACCAGAACCAGTCCTGTCCAGAACTAAACAGGAACCAGAACCAGTCCTGACTGGAACCAAACAGGAACCAGAACCGGCCCTGACTGGAACCAAACAGCAACCAGAACCGGTCCTGTCCAGAACTAAAGAGGAACCAGAACCGGTCCTGACTGGAACCAAACAGCAACCAGAACCAGTCCTGTCCAGAACTAAAACAGGAACCAGAACTGGCCCTGACTGGAACCAAACAGGAACCAGAACTAGAACTACACAGGAACCAGAACCAAGCGCCCCTGGCTGGACTTAGACAGAGACCAGAACCAGCCCTGACTGGAACCAAACAGGAACCAGAACCGGTCCTGTCCACATCTAAACAGGAACCAGAACTGGAATTAAACAGGAACCAGAACCAGTCCTGTCCAGAACTAAGGCAGGAACCAGAACCAGTCCTGACTGGAACTAAACAGGAACCGGAACCGGTCCTGTCCAGAACTAAACAGGAACCAGAACCGGTCCTGACTGGAACTAAACAGGAACCAGAACCGGTCCTGTCCAGAACTAAACAGGAACCAGAACCGGTCCTGACTGGAACCAAACAGCAACCAGAACCGGTCCTGACTGGAACCAAACAGGAACCAGAACCGGTCCTGACTGGAACCAAACAGGAACCAGAACCGGCCCTGACTGGAACCAAACAGAAACCAGAACTGGTCCTGTCCAGAACTAAACAGGAACCAGAACCGGTCCTGACTGGAACCAAACAGGTACCAGAACCGGTCCTGTCCAGAACTAAAGAGGAACCAGAACCGGTCCTGACTGGAACCAAACAGGAACCAGAACCGGTCCTGGGGGGCCACAACAGCTGAAGCGATGCTTGAAACTGGGTTTATAAAACTGGGACTGGTTTACTCAGAAAAGATCCAACTGGTTTCAGTTCTGCAGAGTTTGAAAGAACTGAAACAACCAGGAAGAACCGCTGATCGGACCGGAACCAGAACCGGTCCTGACTTCTCTGGGGGGGTCACGGTTCCTCTGCGCGTCTTTGGTCACCAGCGCGACACCAACGAGGTTAACCTCGCGATAACCCCCCCCCCCCCCCCCCCCTCCAACTCTCTCTCTCTCTCTCTCTCTCTCTCTCTCTCTCTCTCTCTCTCTCTCTCTCCGGCGCGTCCAGGGCGATCAAGCGGCGGGGACGGTGGGGGTCCGCCGGTCAGAACCGACAGTCGCTCCGAGGCGCAACTTCAGGCTGAAAACTGATGAACTGATAAACGGATGAACGGATGAACGGATGAACGGATGAACGGAGTCCCTGGAGGGAAAAAAGAGAGAAAGAGGAGCATCCGGATCCCGGGGAGGACTTTTATTTACGGTGGAGGCGCGCGCGCTTTTCCGGTTATTTATTGGTCGCACCTGATGGAGATGAGAACAAATTAAAGAGCCGCTGGTTCTGCTGGAGCCGCCGGTACCGGAGCACCGGAGCACCGCCGCGGCTGAAGTTGACGGGATGCCGGAGGAAGCAGCGGAGCGGCGGACTGACTGAGGCACTTTCCTCCTTCTGGCCGAACCGACGCGCTCCGCTCCGAACCGCTCCGGTCCGCCGCTCCTGCCGCGCTGCTGGAGCCGCGTGTGCCGCGCTCCCGCCGCTCCTGCCGCTCCTGCCGCTCGTCACTTGTTCCGTCCTGGTTGGATTTTAAACCGCGGGTCTCCCCGGGTTCGGGTCCCGCCGCTCCGGTTCATGGATCCGCCGCCCCGCGGCTGCTCTCCGGTCGGAGCGGCGTCGGTGTGACGGAGAAGCAAAGCCGCGTTTTTCCACGCAGGACTTTCACATGTGAGTACCGATCCGGTCTCGGTCCGGTTTATCGGAGGTGAACCGACCCGGTCCAACCTCCTCTAAAGTCTCCTGCTTGTTCCAGGAAAGTTTTAAAACATCCGGATTCATTTTCAAATCTTTCTTAGACACAAACAGAAAACCCGCTTTAAACTTGAAACAGAACCGAGTCCAGGTTCTGGTTCTGGTTCCTTTATTTTAAAATCCTTATTTTCTTGGGTTTTTAATGCTGAATTTCTTTCTTTCTTTTTTTAAGCCAATAAATGGTCAAAACTGAACCACCAGTCCTCTAACTGGTTTATCTAACTGGTTTATATGTTCAGATGTAAATGTTGGTTCAGAAATAAATAAGGATCAGATTTAAACTTTAAATCCATCAATAATCAATGTTAATATTCAATCTAAGTCCATACTGGGACCCAGTCATGGTCCCAGTATGGTCCTAGTATGATGCCAGTCCTGGTCCCAGTCCTGGTCCCAGTATGATCCCAGTCCTGGTCCCAGTATGATGCCAGTCCTGGTCCCAGTCTGGTCCCAGTCCTGGTCCCAGTATGGTCCCAGTCCTGGTCCCAGTATGGTCCCAGTCCTGGTCCCAGTATGGTCCCAGTCTGGTCCCAGTATGGTCCCAGTCTGGTCCCAGTATGGTCTCAGTCCTGGTCCCAGTATGGTCCCAGTCTGGTCCCAGTATGGTCCCAGTCCTGGTCCCAGTATGGTCCCAGTCCTGGTCCCAGTATGGTCTCAGTCCTGGTCCCAGTATGGTCAGTCTGGTCCCAGTATGGTCTCAGTCCTGGTCCCAGTATGGTCCCAGTATGGTCCCAGTCTGGTCCCAGTATGGTCCCAGTCCTGGTCCCAGTATGGTCCCAGTCCTGGTCCCAGTATGGTCCCAGTCCTGGTCCCAGTATGGTCCCAGTCCTGGTCCCAGTATGGTCCCAGTCTGGTCCCAGTATGGTCCCAGTCTGGTCCCAGTATGGTCCCAGTCTGGTCCCAGTATGGTCTGATGGTCTGGTATCTGAGGTCCATACGGGTCTTCGGTCCCTTTATCATCTACAGATTCAGTTTTTATTGATAACCGGGTCAATCAGAGACCAGATCTGGTTCCTGGTTCCTGGTTCCTGGGTTCATGTTGGTGGTCAATTAAACAGGGACAGAACTGCAGCTGATACCAGGACCAGAACTGGTCCACCAGGATCTGGTGCTTGTTGTTGATTATTGGTGCTTGTATTGGTAGTGGTTCTAGTACGTGATTGATGCCGGTGCTGGGTTCTGGTGCTGGGTTGGTGCTGGCAGTGGTTCTGGTACCAGGTAAGTGTTGGGTTGGTTCTGGTGCTGGTACCGGGTCGGTTCAGGTGCTGGGTTGGTGATGGTACTGGTATTGGTAGTGGTTCGGGTACAGGTAGTGGTACTGGTGCTGGGTTGGTATTGGATCACTGCTGGTACTGGTTCTGGTAGTGGTTCTAGTACTGGGTCAGTACTGGTGCTGTTAGTGGTTCTGGTTCTGGTACTGGGTCGGTGTTCATGGTCCAGACTGGAGCGTCTCAGACTTCTGAATCTTCGTCTTTTAGATCCTGTTGATGAGAAAACGTTGAACCTGAATCAGTTTGTTCAGTAAAGATCTTGAGTTTAAACTAAATATAATGTTAATATAATAATAATAATAATAATAATAATAATAATAATAATAATAGTTATTATAATAATAATAATAATAATAGTTATTATAATAATATTTAAAATGGGTTAAAAAGTCTTCATTCAGGAGACAGAAGAAGCTTCTAGAAGCTCCTGATGAATCACTGATGGAGGTTTGGTGGTAAAGTTCAGACGCTCGTGTCTCCTTCGTCCCCTCAGACTCTGTTTCCTCTGTTCCTCTGGTTCCTCTGTTTCCTCGGTTCCTCTGGTTCCTTGGTTCCTCTGGTTCCTTGGTTCCTCTGGTTCCTCTGGTTCCTCGGTTCCTCTGTTCCTCTGTTCCTCTGTTTCTTCGGTTCCTCGGTTCCTCTGTTTCCTATGTTTCCTCGGTTCCTCTGCTTCCTCGGTTCCTCTGTTCCTCTGGTTCCTCTGTTTCTTCGCTTCCTCTGTTTCTTCGGTTCCTCGTTTTTCTTTCTCTGTTCCTCGTTCCTCTGGTTCCTCTGTTCCTCTGTTCCTCGGTTCCTCTGTTTCCTCGGTTCCTTGGTTCCTCTGGTTTCCTCTGGTTCCTCGGTTCCTCGGTTCCTCTGTTTCTTCGGTTCCTCTGGTTCCTCGGTTCCTCTGTTCCTCTGTTTCCTCGGTTCCTTGGTTCCTCTGGTTCCTCGGTTCCTTGGTTCCTCTGTTTCCTCTCTGTTTCCTCCTCTGGTTCCTCTGTTTCCTCGGTTCCTTGTTTCCTCTGTTTCCTCTGGTTCCTCTGTTTCCTCGGTTCCTCTGGTTTCCTCTGTTCCTCTGTTTCCTCGGTTCCTCGGTTCCTATGCAACCTGGTTCCTCAGCAGCTGTTTATGTGAAGCTGCTCCAGGTCCTGGTCTCCATGAGCTGGTTCTGGTTCTGTTCTGGCAGAGATCTGAGATCTGGATCAGATATTTGATCCTGTTTTAATTGTTTAATTGTTTGTTTCGTTAAACTGATCATAAATGTGCTTTAATTAATCAGGAAAAGTTCAGTGATTTAGTGTTAAAACATCTGGATTTACAGCTGCAGCTTTTCTATAACTATAAACATCAGTTTCCAGAAGCAACAATAAACAAACTGTTAACTGTTAATCACTTTGATTTATGACTTTAGTTTCTTTATTCTTCAGCGACCCAGAATTAGTTGTTTTCTCCAGTAATTTAGTTTTAAACCTTTGAACATCGACCAGATCTAAAATAAAAAGGCTTTATTGTCCCGTAAATGGAGGATAATTCATTTATCTGATAAATGACCTTTTATTTTAGTATTTTAGCCACAGACCTGGATGATTGACAGCTCTGTGGAATCTCCACAGCCAGTAGAATCAACAGGCGGAGCACAAGGGGGCGGGACTTCAGGGAATCATCCAATCAGAGCAGAGAAAACTGAGCGTGGTGTTTTAGCTGGAAACGGTCCTGACGGGATTAAATCACATATTTTTCTGGTTTGTTTAGCGTAAAAGTGAAGACGCAGGAAGAATAAAACGAACTCATGAATCAAAGTTGACGTTAATTAAAGTCAGCAGAGTTTATCTGGTTGTTTTTACAGCGAGAGAGAAATAAAAGCTGGAACTCTGGTAGTGATGCTTGTTTTACCAGAACATGATAAATGGACTCATTAAAGGGAGTTGAGTCATCTCTGGTCCAGTTCTGGTCCAGTTCCAGTTCTGGTCCAGTGGTCCAGTGGTTCCAGTTCTGGTCCAGTTCCAGTGGTTCCAGTTCTGGTCCAGTTCCAGTGGTTCCAGTTTCTGGTCCAGTTCCAGTTCTGGTCCAGTTCTGGTCCAGTGGTTCCAGTTCTGGTCCCGGTCCAGTTCTGGTCCAGTTCCAGTGGTTCCAGTTCAGGCCCAGTTCCAATGGTTCCAGTTCTGGTCCAGTTCCAGTTCTGGTCCAGTTCCAGTGGTTCCAGTTCTGGTCCAGTTCCAATGGTTCCAGTTCTGGTCCAGTTTGGTCCAGTTCCAGTTCTGGTCCAGTTCCAGTGGTTCCAGTTCTGGTCCAGTTCCAGTGGTTCCAGTTCTGGTCCAGTTCCAGTGGTTCCAGTTCTGGTCCCGGTCCAGTGGTTCCAGTTCCAGTTCTGGTCCAGTTCCAGTGGTGGTTCCAGTTCAGGTCCGGTTCTGGTCCAGTTCCAGTTCTGGTCCAGGTCCAGTGGTTCCAGTTCCAGTGGTTCCAGTTCTGGTCCAGTTCCAGTGGTTCCAGTTCAGGTCCAGTTCCAGTGGTTCCAGTTCCAGTGGTTCCAGTTCTGGTCCAGTTCCAGTGGTTCCAGTTCAGGTCCGGTTCCAGTGGTTCCAGTTCTGGTCCAGTTCCAGTGGTTCCAGTTCTGGTCCAGTTCCAGTGGTTCCAGTTCTGGTCCAGTTCCAGTGGTGGTTCCAGTTCCAGTGGTTCCAGTTCTGGTTCCAGTTCCAGTGGTTCCAGTTCTGGTCCAGTTCCAGTGGTGGTTCCAGTTCCAGTGGTGGTTCCAGTTCCAGTGGTTCCAGTTCTGGTCCAGTTCCAGTGGTTCCAGTTCAGGTCCAGTTCCAGTTCTGGTCCAGTTCCAGTGGTTCCAGTTCCAGTGGTTCCAGTTCAGGTTCAGGTCCAGTTCCAGTTCTGGTCCAGTTCCAGTGGTTCCAGTTCCAGTGGTTCCAGTTCCAGTTCTGGTCCAGTTCCAGTTCTGGTCCAGTTCCAGTGGTTCCAGTTCTGGTCCAGTTCCAGTGGTTCCAGTTCTGGTCCAGTTGCAATGGTTCCAGTTGTGGTTCCAGTTCTGCTCCAGTTGCAGTGGTTCCAGTTCTGGTCCACTTCCAGTTGTGGTTCCAGTTCCAGTGGTTCCAGTTGTGGTTCCAGTTCTGGTCCAGTTGCAGTGGTTCCAGTTCTGTTCCAGTTCCAGTGGTTCCAGTTCTGGTCCAGATCAGGTCCAGTGGTTCCAGTTCAGGTCCAGGTCCAGTGGTTCCAGTTCCAGTGGTTCCAGTTCTGGTCCAGTGGGTTCCAGTTCAGGTCCAGTTCCAGTGGTTCCAGTTCACATCCAGGTCCAGTGGTTCCAGTTCTGGTCCAGTTCCAGTTCTGGTCCAGATCAGGTCCAGTGGTTCCAGTTCTGGTCCAGTTCCAGTTCTGGTCCCAGTCCAGTGGTTCCAGTTCCAGTGGTTCCAGTTCTGGTCCACTGGTCCAGGTCCAGTGGTTCCAGTTCTGGTCCAGTTCCAGTTCTGGTCCCGGTCCAGTGGTTCCAGTTCAGGTCCAGTTCCAGTGGTTCCGGTTCTGGTCCAGTTCCAGTGGTTCCAGTTCTGGTCCAGTTCCAGTGGTTCCAGTTCTGGTCCAGTTCCAGTGGTTCCGGTTCTGGTCCAGTTCCAGTTCTGGTCCAGTTTGGTCCAGTGGTTCCAGTTCTGGTCCAGTTCCAGTGGTTCCAGTTCTGGTCCAGTTCCAGTTCTGGTCCAGTTCCAGTGGTTCCAGTTCTGGTCCAGATCAGGTCCAGTGGTTCCAGTTCTGGTCCAGTTCCAGTTCAGGTCCAGTTCCAGTGGGTCCAGTTCTGGTCCAGTTCCAGTGGGTCCAGTTCCAGTGGTTCCAATTCTGGTCCAGATCAGGTCCAGTGGTTCCAGTTCTGGTCCAGTTCCAGTGGTTCCGGTTCTGGTCCAGTTCCAGTGGTTCCGGTTCTGGGCTCAGATTTATATATGAGTCTTTCTGAAGGTGAGTGGAGCTAACAGGACGTTAGCTGCTGGTCTCCGTCTGACCAATGAGCTCTGACGCCTTCTGGAAGCTTCCACAAACGTTGTTCTCATGTAAAGTCCATAAACGAGTTGATCATAAACGTCTGTCAAACATCTGGAGATGAAACGACAGAAGAGTCGGTTTAGATGATGAAGCTGTAGTTACAGCGGAACCCGGACAAGCCCCGAGGAGGACGAGCCCCGAGGAGGACGAGCCCCCAGGAGGACGAGCCCCCAGGAGGACGAGCCCCCAGGAAGACGAGCCCCGAGGAGGACTAACATCCAGGAGGACGAGCCCTGAGGAGGACGAGCCCCGAGGAGGACTAACATCCAGGAGGACGATCCCCGAGGAGGACGAGCCCCGAGGAGGACTAACCCGGAGGACGAGCCCCGAGAGGACGACCCCGAGGAGGACTAACCCCAGGAGGACATCCAGGAGGACGAGCCCCGAGGAGGACGAGCCCCGAGGAGGACGAGCCCTGAGGGGGGCAAGCCCCGAGGAGGAGGAGCCCCGAGGAGGACTAACATCCAGGAGGACGAGCCCCGAGGAGGACGAGCCCCGAGGAGGACTAACATCCAGGAGGACGAGCCCCGAGGAGGACGAGCCCCGAGGAGGACGAGCCCCGAGGAGGACTAACATCCAGGAGGACGAGCCCCGAGGAGGACGAGCCCCGAGGAGGACTAACATCCAGGAGGACGAGCCCCGAGGAGGACGAGCCCCGAGGAGGACGAGCCTCCACGAGGACGAGCCCCCAGGAAGACGAACCCCCAGGAGGATGAGCTTCGAGGGGGACGAGCCCCCAGGAGGACGAGTCCTCATGAGGACGAGTCCCCAAGAAGACAAGCCCCATAGAGGACGAGCCACCAGGAGGAGGAGCCCCGAAGAGGTCTGAACTCGGTTCGTCTCTCTGATCCGGATGTTTCCACGGCGCTGCATCAGGTTCTGAACCGGTCCAGCAGACAGCAGGATGTTGAAATGTTCCGATGTCGAAAAGGCTGCAACTGTGGAACCGTTCCGTGTTCCGGATCAATCCAGATCATTCTGGAACAATCCAGAACGTTCTGGAACAATCCGGATCTTTCTGTAACAATCCAGAACGTTCTGGAACAATCCGGATCTTTCTGGAACAATCCAGATCTTTCTGGAACAATCCGGATCTTTCTGGAACAATCCGGATCTTTCCGGATTATTCTGCTGCGTCAGCTCTGTTTTTATTGATCTAATCAGACGTTTTTTTTAACGTTTATCGTTTTTTAATGCTGTTCTGTTCAAGAAAGAAAAAAATATTCTGGCTCTTTCAACACCTGTTATGCTGCGTAACCATGACAACAGGGAAGCTTTTTACACTCGGGAGCAGCTCAATTAGCGGCTAACGAGGTTAATGCCAAAGATCCAGACAGGTTGAAGAGGAGACGCTGAAAATGTGGAGAAGGAGACGTTTCTCTGACCGATCTGGACACAAATATAATTAATCTAATTAATTAATATTCAGTTTAATCATATTATCTGGATGGACACAGTTATTAACCATTTTTATCCGGTTATAATTATGGGAATGTTGGTCACACGTACGTAAATATCCGGATGTTTGTTCTCTCTTCTGATAACCAGATCTGCATCTTTACATCTTTTATAGAAAATTAAATTAACATTTACGGTGCGTTTCTGCTGATTGAGGTGAATCTGGACTCAGATATACGGACATCTACGGATGTCCCGGGTCTTTAATGAAGCTTTCTGAGGACGGATGTTGACGAGGACGTTTCTTCTGCTCATTTCTGAGTCGTTGAGGTTTTTCAGGCTCAAAATAAAACAGATTTTATTTGATGTCAGTAAATGTATGAATCTCTTTCAGATAGACCGGTTGGGGGCCATTTTGGTTTATTTGACCTCTTCAGAACGTGCGCTACGCTAGCGTTCCTGCTCCAGTTAGCTTGTTAGCTTGTAGCACAAACACAAACGGTCTCTGACTAGAAAAATGATTTGGACTACTGTTGGTATTTTATGAATCTAGTTGTTTTTTTTTTTTGTTAATCACGGTGAAATGTCAAGGGAAAGACTGAATTCAGACTGTAGAAAGTGACAGGCTAGCGTTAGCGTGTAGCCGTTGGTGGCTGGTGACGGTTTTCTGTGACATCTACATCTTTATCTTTTAATGTTTGGTGTTGGAACTGTTCTGTTGAGGTGGAACCGGTTTCCATAAACCGGTTCATTTGGTGCGTTTCACGTGTTCGTCGAATCAGGTTTTTGTCGGATTAAACGGTCTTGAATCTGCGTTTTTGCCTGCATGTTAGCTACATGTTTAGCTCCCGGACCGGGAAGCTAGTTGACAGCTAAGACTGATGAGTTGGTTTATGATGCTGCTGTCATCGTGTGGCTGGTCGCAGGTTCGAATCCCGGCCCAGATGACCCTTCATGCCCCGTTATCTCTAAACGTGTCATTTAAGGTCAAAGTCGTGATCTTATGTGAACGAATTAGTTTACAAAAAAATTTGTAAAAGTTAAGAGGATTTTGCAAAGTTTGTGAAGAAATGATGATATAATGGTGACATAAAATATACAATTCAGCAACATAAAGTCGTAATTTCATGTCAAAAAGAAACTATTTTTAATTAGCTATTATCAATTAGCTTTTTTGCAACAAAAAGATTGTTTTTGGACAGAAAGTTGAAATTTAAAAAAAATTCAAAATGTTATAATAAAGTTTCAATTTTTCAAAAAGTTATGATTTAGCAAAAGTCGAACTTGACTTGAAAACGTTTCAGTTTTGTGATTTTTTTTTTTTTTTTTTTGTAAATATGCTTTGATTGTGCGACGAAAGTCTTGGTTTTATATTAAAAATCCTTTTTTATTATGAACTGTTACTTTCTGAGGAGGAAAAGTTTCTGAGTTGGTGATAATCTGAAATAAATGACTAATTAAACGGTACTATTGTAGCTGTAATATATGAAATTACATCTGACGCGTTGGACAGGTGACCTCGGGGGCGTGGCCTGGTCCCGGCTCTCCGTCATCAGCGACAGGTGTTGCCGCAGGTGTGGCGAACCTGAAAGGAGCTGATGTTTGTTTTTCGGCGCGCCTCATTGTGGACTCCAACGACCCGCCGGCGCCTCGGCTCTGCTCCCACGAGCCCCGCAGGTCAGCTGACGGCGGCTCTCAGAAGGCCACGCCCCTTTGAGCCACGCCTGCGCGTCCACCTGCGCGTCGCCGATGATGAACGTGAGCTAGGTGGGGCGGCGGCGGGTTTCGGACGATGTTTGCTCAGCGTCGTGTCTGTGCGCCCCGACGCCTCCTTTAGCTGAAGGGGGCGGGGCCGCACCTGAAACCCGAGCACCTGGTTTCAGCCCCTCCCTGAGCTGCTCTGTGTTTGTTCTCTTTGTGTTTTCGTTCTGAGCATTAAAGAGTTAAAGCAGGTCTAAACTGACCGCCAAGAGGGAAAGACATCAGCGGTGTCAGTCTGAAACTACTGTCCTCCACACCTGCTGATGATCAACCCACCTGATGAAGCACCTGGCTGCAACTCTTAGATCCCGTGGAAGCAGGGGGGCGGGGCCTACTGGGATCACCTTCTTCATCTCAGCAGGCTCCCATGAGTCAGCGTGAATGTAGTTCACCTGGCAGGTGCACAGAGACTCCAGGTGGCACTCAGGCTCCTCCCCCTTTGACCTCCACCTGGACAGGTGTCCTTCCAGCAGAACGACGGCTGAGCAGCTGTTTCAGACGAGGCAGTTTAGAGTGAAAAAGTCGTAATGAGTCGTCGTTTTAACGCTGTTTTCAGATTGATCAGACGTCAATAAACTAAACTGCAGCTGTTAAATCAGCGTCATTTAACCTGGCAGCTGCTCCTGGTTGGAGCTGAGACATGAAGGTGTCTGAGGACCATCTCAGCATCTCTGGACCATCTCAGCATCTCTGGACCGTCTCTGGACCATCTCTGGACCATCTCTGGACCATCTCAGCATCTCTGGACCATCTCAGCCTCTCTGGATCGTCTCTGGACCATCTCATCTCTGGACCATCTCAGCATCTCTGGATCTCACCATCTCAGCTTCTCTGGACCATCTCAGCATCTCTGGACCATCTCAGTCTCTGGACCATCTCTGGACCATCTCAGCATCTCTGGACCATCTCTGGACCATCTCTGGACCATCTCTGGACCATCTCAGCCTCTCTGGACCATCTCTGGACCATCTCTCTCTGGACCATCTCTGGACCATCTCAGCTCTCTGGACCATCTCAGCATCTCTGGACCATCTCAGCATCTCTGGACCATCTCAGCTCTCTGGACCATCTCAGCATCTCTGGACCATCTCTGGACCATCTCAGCCTCTCTGGACCATCTCTGGATCTCTGGACCATCTCAGCGTCTCTGGACCATCTCACCATCTCTCTCTGGACCATCTCTGGACCATCTCTCTCATCTCTGGACCTCTGGATCTCTGGACCATCTCTGGACCATCTCTGGACCATCTCTGGTCTCTCTGGACCATCTCTGGGACCATCTCTCTGGACCATCTCTGGACCATCTCTGGATCTCTGGACCATCTCGGACCATCTCAGTCTCTGGACCTCTGGACCATCTCTGGACCTCTCTGGAGCTCTGGACCACTGAGCTTCTGACCATCTCTGCCGGACCATCTCGACCATCTCTGGATCTCTGACCAAACAGTCTCTGTCGGGTGTCTCAGGACCAGACCATCTCTGTTCTATTTATAGCGGCAGCGACTGTTGTTGTTGTTGTTGTTGTTAGCGTTAGCGTTAGCGCTCAGAGAACAACAGACCCAAACGGAGGGAAGGTTTTCATGTTAACAGCTGATCTCAGAGCAGCAGGCTGGGCAGCAGCAGATCTTTTGTTCCTGGTTCTGGCGTGAAGGCGGCGACGGCGTCGACTAGCGGGTCCAGCGGCCGCCGCTGCGATGACTCATGGGAAGTGAAATACCAAAGAGCAGCATGTGTCAGCTTGAATCGAGCTCCCGCTGTCAACGCTCTCCTGAAGCGACTGTTGGAGAACAAAGAGGCCAAAATAAAAACCGCCGGCTCCAACGGCTGGAGGGGCGACGTGGAGGGAGGGAAACCCGTTTTATTATCGGACCGTCCTTCTGGGCCCGGAGCTGCTCCGAGGGTTCTGGTGATCCTTTAAAACCGGACCGACTCAGCTGGATCTGGATTAAAGAGTCTCACTGTCTCTGAGCCTCAACACCGTCCTCCAGACACCAGAGTCCAAACGTCCTCCTCTGTGTCCAGGAGCAGAACCAGGATCAGTTCTGGTTTGGGTCAGGCCTTCACCAAGCTCCAGGATCAGGTTCTGAGTCCAAACGTCCTCCTCTGTTTCCAGGAGCAGAACCAGGAAGTGTCTGGATTAGGGATGTAACGATGTGGAAAATCTGATATCTCGATTATAGTGACCAAATTATCACGGTTTACGATATTATCGCGATATTCCTAATTGCTGTACAAATGTCTGAAAAAACAAACATACATTTTAATAATTTCATAAATTTTGTGATTTTCTTGTCAAACTGAAACATCAGAAGCCAAAATCTGATCAAAATGAAACTTTCACATTAAACGGAGAAACAACGTCGTCTGGCCTCGTCCGTTTCTTCGGGTTCTGGTCCCCGGCGTACGGAGGTCTCTTTGGGTTCTGGTCCCCGGCGTACCGAGGTTTCCTCGGGTTCTGGTCCCCGGCGTACCGAGGTTTCTTCGGGTTCTGGTTCCCGGCGTACGGAGGTTTCTTCGGGTTCTGGTCCCCGGCGTACCGAGGTTTCTTCGGGTCCTGGTCCCCGGCGTACCGAGGTTTCTTCTTCGGGTTCTGGTCCCGGCGTACCGAGTTTCTTCTTCTGTTCTGGTCCCCGGCGTACCGCGAGGTTTCTCTTCGGGTTCTGGTCCCCGTCGTACCGAGGTTTCTTCGGTTTCTGGTCCCGGCGTACCGAGGTTTCTTCGGTTCTGGTCCCCCCCGGCGTACGAGGTTTCTTCGGGTTCTTCGGGTTCTGGTCCCCGCGTACCGAGGTCCCTTCGGGTTTTGGTCCCCGGCGTACGGAGGTTTCTTCGGGTTCTGGTCCCCGGCGTACCGAGGTTTTCCTCGGGTTCTGGTCCCCGGCGTACGAGGTTTTTTCTCTTCTTCTTCGGGTTCTTGGTCCCCGGTTCCCCGGCGTACCGAGGTTTTTTTCTTCGGGTTCTGGTCCCCGGCGTACCGAGGTTCTTCTTCTTCGGGTTCTGGTCCCCCGGCGTGCCGAGGTTCTCTTCTTCGGGTTCTGGTCCCCGGCGTACCGAGGTTTCTTCGGGTTCTGGTCCCCGGCGTACCGAGGTTTCTTCGGGTTCTGGTCCCCGGCGTACCGAGGTTTCTTCGGTTCTGGTCCCGGCGTACCGAGGTTTCTTCGGTTCTGGGTCCCGGCGTACCGAGGTTTCTTCGGGTTCTGGTCCCCGGCGTACCGAGGTTTCTTCGGGTTCTGGTCCCCGGCGTACCGAGGTTTCTTCGGGTTCTGGTCCCCGGCGTACCGAGGTTTCTTCGGGTTCTGGTCCCCGGCGTACCGAGGTCTCTTCGGGTTCTGGTCCCCGGCGTACCGAGGTTCTCTTCGGGTTCTGGTCCCCGGCGTACGGAGGTTTCTTCGGGTTCTCGTCTCCGGCGTACGGAGGTCTCTTCGGGTTCTCGTCTCCGGCGTACGGAGGTCTCTTCGGGTTCTGGTTCCCGGCGTAAGGAGGTCTCTTCGGGTTCTGGTTCCCGGCGTAAGGAGGTCTCTTCGGGTTCTGGTTCCCGGCGTACCGAGGTCTCTTCGGGTCCTGGTCCCCGGCGTACCGAGGTCTCTTTGGGTCCTGGTCCCCGGCGTACCGAGGTCTCTTTGGGTCCTGGTTCCCGGCGTACCGAGGTCTCTTCGGGTCCTGGTCCCGGCGTACCGAGGTCTCTTTGGGTCCTGGTCCCCGGCGTACCGAGGTTCCCCCAGAATCCCCCAGAATCCCCCAGAATCCTCCATGATGGTGAAAGAGACGCTGTCTTGATTTAAATCTGTGACCCGGCAGCTGAAAGTGTCCGTGTGTTCAGCTCCGCCCAGATTGACCTTTGACCTCTGCAGCACCTGTGTGGAAACCCGACCCTCCAAGTACGTGAAGCGTCTCAGCAAACCCCCAGTTTTTATTCCGGCCAGATGGCGGAACGTTAACGGCGTTTTAAAGGTCATGTGATGTTTACGACCGTTGACCTTGGAGACACTCGTCCAGGTTTCAGGTCTCATGATTTACCGCCGACACCTGGACGCACTGGACCTGCTGTGGTCCTCCTGCTGCTCCTGCTCTGCCTGCTTCTGCTCCTCCTCCTCCTCCTCCCCCTGCTCCTCCCCCTGCTGCTCCTCCTCCTCCTCTGGCTCCGCCTCCTCTTGCTTCTGCTCTTCGTCCTCCAGCCCTTCCTGCTCCTCCTGCTCCTCCTCCTGCTCCTCCTCCAGCCCTTCCTCCTCCCCCTGCTCCTCCTCCTCCTGCTGCTCCTCCTCCTGCTCCTCCTCCAGCCCTTCCTCCTCCCCCTGCTGCTCCTCCTCCTCCTCTGGCTCCGCCTCCTCTTGCTTCTGCTCTTCGTCCTCCAGCCCTTCCTGCTCCTCCTGCTCCTCCTCCTGCTCCTCCTCCAGCCCTTCCTCCTCCCCCTGCTCCTCCTCCTCCTCCTCCTCCTCCCCCTGCTCCTCCTCCTGCTCCTCCTCCAGCCCTTCCTCCTCCCCCTGCTGCTCCTCCTCCTCCTCTGGCTCCGCCTCCTCTTGCTTCTGCTCTTCGTCCTCCAGCCCTTCCTGCTCCTCCTCCTCCTCCTCCTCCTGCTCCTCCTCCAGCCCTTCCTCCTCCTCCCCCTGCTCCTCCTCCTCCTGCCCTCCTGCTCCTCTCCTCCTCCTCCCTCCTCAGCCCTTCCTCCTCCCCCTGCTGCTCCTCCTCCTCCTCTGGCTCCGCCTCCTCTTGCTTCTGCTCTTCGTCCTCCAGCCCTTCCTCCTCCTCCTGCTCCTCCTCCTCCTCCTGCGCCTCCTCCTCCTGCTCCTCCTCTTCCTCCTCCTCCTCCTGCTCCTCCTCCAGCCCTGCCTCCTCCTCCTGCTCCTCCCTCTCCTCCTGCTCCTGCGTCCCCCTCCTCCTCCTGCTCCTCCTCCTCCAGCCCTTCCTTTTCCCCCTGCTCCTCCTGCTCCTCCTTTTGCTCCTCCTCCTGCTCCTCCTTCCTCCTCCCCTTCCTCCTCCCCCCCCCTGCTCCTCCCCCCCTGCTCCTCCTCCTCCTCCTCCTCCTCCTCCCCTGCTCCCCCGCTCCTCCTCCTCCAGCCCTTCCTCCTCCTCCTCCTGCTCTCCCCTGCTCCTCCTCCTCTTGCTCCTCCTCCTCCTCCTCCTCCTGCTCCTCCTTCCTTCCCCTGCTCCTTCTCCTCTTGCTCCTCCTCTTGCTGCTCCTCCTCCCCCTGCTCCTCCTCCTCTTGCTCCTCCTCTTGCTGCTCCTCCTCCTGCTCCTCCTCCCCCTGCTCCTCCTCCTCCAGCCCTTCCTCCTGCTCCTCCTCCTCTTGCTCCTCCCGCCTCCTCTTGCTTCTGCTCCTCCTCCTCCCCCTGCTCCTCCTCCTCTTGCTCCTCCTCCTCCTCCTCCTCCTCCTCCTCCTCCTCCTCCTCCTCCTCCTCCTCCTCCTCCTTCTCCTCCAGCAGCTTGGAGGTTCATTATTTCAGTTTCAGCTGCTTCATTCAATAATGTTTTAATATTAATTAACAATTAAAATAAATTATGAAAAATGTTAATTGACGTTAAAAATTGTTTAAAGATATTTTGTTTCAATTAATTTTTTAAATTTGTTTCAACTTAATTTCAGAGATGTTTGTTAATATTTTAACATTAAATGTGTTAATTGTCTTAAAAAGTTGTTTTCAATTTAATTTTTGAATTGTTTCAATTTATTTTGAGAGATGCTAATTATTTAAAAATAACCTTTTAAAAAATCAACATTAAAATGTGTTAATTATGAGTTTAATTTATTCATTTTGTGTCAGTTGAATTTATTTATTTCTAATGTAATTAAATGAGTTAAACTTTAATTCCAGATGTTGAACATCTGGAGCCGCTGCATGACTCTTCCACCGCCGTGCTTCAACAGTAATAATGTTTCTGACGTCAGGAAACGGTTTATAACTAAAATAATAAAATAATAATGAATAAAAACCTGTTTATTGATCCGTAACCAGCTGGAGATCAGACTGACGATTAGATTTAAATCAGTCAAACGAGCAGCAGACGGACGACCAGAAACATCAGTGAAACGGTCACCTGGACACACCTGTCACACCTGTCACCTGGATACACCTGTCACCCTGGACACACCTGTCACCCGACACACCACCTGTCACACACACCTGTTACACCTGTTCCCTACACCCCTGTCACCCGACACCCTGTCACCCCCCCGGACACACCTGTTACCCGGACACACCTGTCACCCGGACACACCTGTCACCCGGACACACCTGTTCCCTGGACACACCTGTCACCTGTCACCCGGACACACCTGTCACCCGGACACACCTGTCACCCGGACACACCTGTCCCCGGACACACCTGTCACCCGGACACACCTGTCACCCGGACACACCTGTCACCCCGGACACACCTGTCACCCCCGGACACACCTGTCACCCCCGGACACACTTGTCACCCCCGGACACACCTGTCCCCCCCGGACACACCTGTCCCCCGGACACACCTGTCACCTGGACACACCTGTCCCCCGGACACACCTGTCACCCAGGTGAACGAAGGTTTCAGCTGTAATCTGCCATCTGGATGCTGAAACAGATGGAAATTAAAAATAAATCTTTTCTCTCCATCACGGGAACAGTTGTTTCTCCAAGTCCAGCGCTGATGTCTTTTCCTTCTGGCGTTGGGTTAACGCATCCAGAAAGAGATCCACTGAATCCTGTTAACCTCAGATTAGAGACCTGGCTGCTCTTTAAATCAAAGTTAGTTTTAAATTCTGTCAGTAAATTATTAATCACTCGTCTGGGTCTGAGTTTAAGTTTAAATTTTTATTTTAAAAACACAAAACATCTGCTTATTTTTATTTGTAGACTTTATTTTATTTTACAACAGAAAAATGGCTTTTTTAGAAAAGTAGAAAAATTTTTCAGTTTACGATATTACAAGAAAATAATTTAAAATTTTTTTTAAAAATTCACAATTTTCCAACAAAACACAAAATTTGAAATTGTGTTTATTTTATTAAAACGTGCAGATTTTGCAAATTGTTGACTTTACAACAAAAATTTTGTGTTTTTTTTTACAAAAGAATGTCTAAAAAATTGTAATTTAAAGTCAAAAGTCATGATTTTGTGAAATTTGTGTCAACAACTATATAAAACAACAATCGGTCAAAATTTGAAATTTTCATAAAATAATGATTTTCAAGACAAAACGTCTAAATTCAGAAGAGAAAATTTTCCTTTGAGTCGTGATTTATGGACTAAGTTGAAATTTTACAAAATTTGCATTTTTATAACAGTTTCATTTCTAGAAATTTAGCAAAAGTCTATTTTATGAAAAAAAAAAAGTAACTTTGAGTCATTTAGTTGCAACTTTGTGAAATTTGTGATTTTTATGACAAAAAGTAGATTTTCCACAACAGAACAAAAAATTCAGTCTTTCAAAATGAGCAATTTTATAACAAAGTTTGATTTTAGGAAAAAAAAAAAGTTTGTTTTCTGGTAAAAAGATGTGACTGTTTAAAGTTTGAATGAAAAGTTAAATAAGGGCGGGGCTGCTGAACTCTAAAGGGGGCGGGGCTTTTTCAGCCAAACCACTTTTATTTAAAATCTTTTTTCCCCTTTATTTTTCTTTTTTTGAGAAAATTTCATCCGGTGAGTTGCTACCAAACATTCCTGAGCTGATCTGTTTCATGTGTTTTTTTTTTTTCTTTTTCTAAATTGTGGGCGGAGCCAACTGGCAGAAACAGAAGAGTGAATGAATTCCAGGTAAACTGAGGCTCATTTAAGGATGATTTTCAGTCTCGGTGCCATAAACAAGTTTGAGTGATTCTTCTGCGTGGATGAACGGCCCTCAGCTGCACGTGTACGTGCGTACGTGCGTGCATGTGGTCGTCAGGGTTACGGTCCAAGATCAGCTGTTGAGATTTCAGAGCAGAAAAAAAACCCTCCACAGATCAAACTGGAGCGCTAACATGCTAACATGCTAACCAGCTGCCGCACACGTGCACGCGTCCGTTGTGACCTGAAGCAGCTGAACGAAGGCGGCGGATGGAGAACATCTGCTGTCCGACCTGGAGAGACCTTCACGTTCCTCCAGAACCAAAAAATAAAAATAAACCAGCAGCTGAAGAGCAGGAAGTAAAACAGAGAGGACGGCGGTTGGATCTAAGTTTTTTCTTTTTCAGTTAATTCATCACAACACGACATTTTTTTTATTTTTTTTTAGATCAGTAAAGAGATCACTAACATTTTTACTGAAAATAAATTAGCTTTTAATTCTTTTGAATTTATTTTCAGGTCATGCATCACATCTTTCCGACGTCAGTGAATGCATCACAAATTATCATTATTATATTTTATTTAATTTCGTTTATTTTTCCAATTAATTATCTGACTTAAATTGATGTAAATCATTATTATTATTATTATTATTATTTCAATTTTTTTTTTTGCATCACAGCAACAAGGAAGCAGATTTTTCCAGGTCAGTGAACGCATCATCATCTCTGTCGGGGGTACTTGGAGTTGCCCACAGCAGTTATTAATCTTTGTTAAGTAGATCGTCTGTATTTGTTTAAAACTACGAGAGTGAGGGTAAAACGTGGAGTCAGACGAGAGACGAGGATGAAAACAGACGCAGCTGGAACATGTTGATGTCGGAGAGTTTCGTCCTGATGGGAACAGATTTAATCAGCCACGAGGGACGACTCACGCTAACGTTCACGTTTACACTCGCACGCTCTCACACGGCTAACTGGGTCGCTCTGTGACCGGGCACAATCAGACCGATTAGCAACATGACGTTCCTGTTCTCTGGGTTTATTTTGGTTTTCTGCTGATTTATTTTACTTTTTTTTTTCTAGATGAACAAGTGAACTTTGTGACGACGATCTGGTTTATCAACAAGTTTCAGAAGGCCGACGTGTTTGACTTTAAATGTTTGGTTCATTTCATTTAACACAACAGATAGAAGACAGCGCCACTAGTTAGCATGTAGCTGACTTAGCTGCTAACAGTCAGTGGCTAACTTGGCTGCTAACAGTCGGTGGCTAACTTGGCTTAGTTTGAAGTTTATGTGTAAGATGTAAGCTGAGGGGCAAATATACTCAGTTACCATGAAGCTAACATAGCTATGAACACTGGCTAACTTGACTGCTAACTCTTACTGGCTAACTTGACTGCTTAGTCTTGATGGCTTACTTGACTGCTAACACCTGGCTAACTTGACTGTTAACACCTGCCTAACTTGACTGCCAGCATTTGACTAACTTCACTGCTAACTCTTATTGGCTAACTTGAATGCTAACACCTGGCTAACTTGACTAACTGTTATTGGCTAATTTGACTGCTAACACCTGGCTAACTTGACTGCTAATGCTTATTGGCTAACTTGATTGCTAACAACTGGCTAACTTGACTGCTAACTCTAATTGGCTAACTTGACTGCTTATGCTTATTGGCTAACTTGACTGCTAACACCTGGCTAACTTGACGAACTGTTATTGGCTAATTTGACTGCTAACACCTGGCTAACTTGACTGCTAATGCTTATTGGCTAATTTGACTGCTAACAACTGGCTAACTTGACTGCTAACTCTAATTGGCTAACTTGACTGCTTATGCTTATTGGCTAACTTGACTGCTAACTGTTATTGGCTAATTTGACTGCTAACACCTGGCTAACTTGACTGCTAACTCTTATTAGCTAACTTGACTGCTAACATTTGACTAACTTGACTGCTAACTATTATTGGCTAACTTGACTGCTTAGTCTTGATGGCTAACTTGACTGTTAACACCTGCCTAACTTGACTGCCAGCATTTGACTAACTTCACTGCTAACTCTTATTGGCTAACTTGACTGCTAACACCTGGCTAACTTGACTAACTGTTATTGGCTAATTTGACTGCTAACACCTGGCTAACTTGACTGCTAATGCTTATTGGCTAACTTGATTGCTAACAACTGGCTAACTTGACTGCTAACTCTAATTGGCTAACTTGACTGCTTATGCTTATTGGCTAAATTGACTGCTAACACCTGGCTAACTTGACTAACTGTTATTGGCTAATTTGACTGCTAACACCTGGCTAACTTGACTGCTAATGCTTATTGGCTAATTTGACTGCTAACAACTGGCTAACTTGACTGCTTATGCTTATTGGCTAACTTGACTGCTAACACCTGGCTAACTTGACTAACTGTTATTGGCTAATTTGACTGCTAACACCTGGCTAACTTGACTGCTAATGCTTATTGGCTAACTTGACTGCTAACAACTGGCTAACTTGACTGCTTATGCTTATTGGCTAACTTGACTGCTAACAACTGGCTAACTTGACTGCTTATGCTTATTGGCTAACTTGAATGCTAACACCTGGCTAACTTGACTAACTGTTATTGGCTAATTTGACTGCTAACACCTGGCTAACTTGACTGCTTATGCTTATTGGCTAACTTGACTGCTAACACCTGGCTAACTTGACTGCTAAATCTTATTGGAGCTCTAGGGGGCAGCTGTCATGTAGGTTAGCATGTGGCTAACTTTCTTATCTTGGTGGCTGCAGGCGCTCATGTCCCAGAAGTCTGAAGCTTCACAGATAAATACAACTGGAATGAATGAACCAGGAAGTCTGGTTCTGCCAAGAAAAAGCAGAAATCAGTGGATGCTTTCAGAAGACGTGTGCAGCTTTGAGGTGGACGCCGGCGGACCTTCGGTGGCCTCTGCGCCTGCGGCAGCAGACGCCGTGGTTGATTCAGATTCGCTGTCAGCTTCAGAAGTAGAGCAGAAAGAGTGTGTGTGCGTTCGTATCCGTGACGAAGCTAAAACAGGGTGATGAGCCGCTCGTCTGACCTCCTTTGGTGCTAAATTAAAACAAACCTGAATATTGACACCTAATGAAGGAAGCTGAGAGTCTGACGATGACGAAGCTGAAACACGACAAATTAACTTCATACGACATTTCTAGACGCAGCAGTTCAAATCAACATCAAAGGGCTCAGTGAGACTTAACGACTATATAATAATATAATATCGCTGCAGTCTTTTAATTACAGCCATTTATTTCTACAACTGTCAGATTCTCATCAGATTTTTAAAAATATGGGCTTTTTTTGTCAGAACTTTTGTTGTGAAATCAATGACGTCACAATCACAGATATTTGTTGTAAAATCATTTTGTCATAAAATCTCAAATGTTGAAAAATTGTGACATAAGATAAAATTACAACCTGCAAATGTTGTATCACGGCAACTTCATTTTCTTTATCACATTTTGTCATAAAATCATACATTTCTTCAAAACTGACTTTTTAAACTTGATGTAACAGTTTTATATCATGAAATATCACCTTTTGCAAAATTGTCACTTTTTGACATGAAATGACTGTTTTTTTAAATTGTGAATTTTGCATAATTGCTCATTTTTGCTATTGAAAATTGCAAACATTGCAACATCATTTATTGTTGTATAATATTGTTATATATATTGTTATAAACTCATTTCACTAAATTGTGACTTTTTGATATAAAGTTATGACTTCCTCCCTCCACTCCTTCCTCCTCTCCCTCCTCCACTCCCTCCTCCTCTCCTTCCTCCTCTCCCTCCTCCTCTCCTTCCTCCTCTCCTTCCTCCTCCTCTCCTCCTCCTCCTCCTCCTCCTCCACTCCCCTCCCTCCTCTCCTCCTCTCTCCCCCTCTCCTCCTCCTCTCCTCCTCCTCTTCCTCCTCTCCTTCCTCCCCTCCTTCCCCTCCCTCCTCTCCTCCCCTCCTTCCTCACTTCCTTCCTTCCCTCCCTCCTCCTTCCTCCTCCTCCTCCTCTCCTCTCCCTCCTTCCCTACTCCTTCCTCCCTCCTCTCCTTCCTCCTCTCCTTCCTCCTCCTCCTCCTCCTCTCCTCTCCTTCCTCCTCCACTCCTTCCTCCTCTCCTTCCTCCTCCTCCTCCTCCTTCCTCCTCTCCTTCCTCCTCCTCCTCCTCCTCCTTCCTCCTCTCCCTCCTCACTCTTCCTCCTCCCTCTCCTCCTTCCTCCTTCCTCCTCCACTCCTTCCTCCTCCACTCCTCCACTCCTCCTCCTTCCTTCCTTCCTTCCTCCCTCCCTCCTCCACTCCTCCCTCCATCTCCTCCTCCTCCCCTCCTCCCCTCTCCTTCCTCCTTCCTCCTCCTCTCTTCCTCCTCCCTCCTCCTCCTCCTCCACTCCTTCCTCCCCTCCCTCCTCCACTCCTTCCTCCTCTCCTTCCTCCACTCCTTCCTCCTCCTCCTTCCTCCTCCTTCCTCCACTCCCTCCTCCACTCCTTCCTCCCTCCTCCCTCCTCCTCTCCTCCTCCTCCTCCTCCTCCTCCTCTCCTCCTCCCTCTCCACTCCTCCTTCCCCCTCCTTCCTCCTCTCCTTCCTCCTCCTCTCCTCCTCCTTCCTCCACTCCTTCCTCCACTCCCTCCTCCTCTCCTTCCTCCTCTCCACTCCCCTTCCTCCACTCCAATCCTCCTCCTCCTCCTCTCCACTCCCTCCTCCTCTCCTTCCTCCACTCCCTCCATCCTCCACCTCCTCTACCTTCCTGGCGGATCTGTCGTTCTTCCTCCAGCCCGTTAGCGCTGCGTCGCTCAGCTGTTTCGAACTAAAACAGTCCGTCAGAACCGATCCGGTCCGTCAGAACCGACCCGGTCCATCAGAACTGATCCGGTCCGTCCAGCCCGGTTGTTTCTATCACTCATAACTTCTCGCTCAGATGAGCATCTGTGGACTCGTGAACAGATGGAGGGAAGTGGAGATATTATTACACACCTGACTGACAGGTGAAAGCTCCCAGCAGCTGCAGGTTCAGACTGGAGAACAATAACCGCTCGGGATTATGGGACATAAACTTTCACTGTTACTACATTTTTAGTTATGCAGCGCAAGTTTGTAATTTTATGTCAAAAAGTAAAATATTTAATTTTATTTTAACAACTAAAAGTTGTAGTATTGCTTCACAATTTAGGATGCAACTTTAATAAAATTCAGTTTGTCGGCGGTCTTCATTTTTGTGATTGAATATTGTGATGTTTCACGATTCACAATTTCACAACAAAATATTTCTTTACCAAAAATCTGAAAGGCTATTTCTGTGATTGTAGAAGCAGGATGATCTAATTCAGTTAAATAAAGACTGAGTTCTTGTCTTTAGTTGAGAGTGAAGGACCAAACTGACGTGATGAACAAGTGAACGTGGCGGCGCCTCCTCTGACCCCTGACCCCTGACCCCTGACCTCTGACCTCTGACCTCATCTTCCTGATCATCCAAGAAAACTCCCTGCTGCTCAAACTTGAGCTTAAACCAAAGAGTCGACAGGAAAAGTTTGCATTGAGGCCAAAAATAGACTGATGGGAACCACCGTCATCCACACCGAGCATCATCAAGACTGAGGCATGATGGGAGAAAACCAGGGGTGTCTCTGGGTTTTTGAGGGGGCAACACTCTGTTCTGGGGGGATGACGGAGTTCAGATCCTTGAAGATGAACCGACGTGATGCAGTTAAGCTAACGTTGTTTTAATCTAAAATACAAGTTAAGTTAGCTAACTGCTGCTAGCTGAGCTAGCCTGACAGAGTAGCGGCGCCATCTGAAGGGAATAAAATTCAGCTAAAATTCATTTGGAATTAAAAAAAAAAGAGAAATGAAACAACTTGCGGTTTAAAGGTAACTCAGAAATTGTGACTTTAAATTCTACAAGAAAAAAATTCAAGTTTGCTTGAGAAAGATCTGAAAATGCGACAAAACTGAGAAATTGACTGTAAATGTGAAAATTATGCAAAAGAAAATTCCAAAATGATAACATCTAACATTGATAAAATTACAAGAGAACATTTCTATTTTTATGCCAAATTAAAAAAAAAAAAAACTCAGTTTACAAATTTGCAATAAAAAATTCAGAAACAAATTGGTGAATTTGCTGGAGAAAACTCTGAAATTGGAATTTAGCAAATTTCCAAAAGTCCAAAGTCATGATTTTGTAAATTAGCAAATTTCAAGAGAAAACCCAGAATTGTTTTCTTTGAATCCCCAAGAGTGAAATTATAAAAAAATAAAATTACTGTACTGCAAAACCTTTAGAAATAAGTTTCAAAAACTAGATTAGAAAAACCCAAATTGTGATTTTGTAACTTGACCAGTTTACAAGAAAAAATTCAAGAAAAACAATTTTTGACTGTAAATCTAAATTCTGCTTGAGAAAATTTAAAAAGTTTAAGTTTATCTAAATTCACAAATTTATAACAGAAAACTTCAAAATTTTATCCAAGACAAATATCGGACTGTACATTTCCAAAATTACAAGACAAAATACAGAAATGTGTCAATTTAGTTTTGCAAAAATTTCTTTTTAAATTTAGAAAAATTTACAAATCTAAATGTTAACTGTAAATTTGCTAATTTGTGTATGAAGACTCACAAACTCAGAAAATTGTGACCTAAATTAATATATTTAAAACAGAAAAATCCAAAATTGTAAATGTGGGAATTCATCAAATGAAATGTAGAAATTTAAACTTTGTAAGTTTATGAAAAAATAAAACCCAGAGTTTCAGAATGTATTTAATTTTTCAACTTTTCAAGAAAACAAGACTTGAAATAAGACTGAAATAAGACTAGACTGCTGCCAGCTGTTTTCTTCTCAGTACAGAATCAGAACTCAGAACTCCTTTTTTAACATCACTTTTTAAAATTCTTTTGTTCTGTGACCTGATGGATCATGTGACCTGATGGATCATGTGACCTGATGGATCATGTGACCTGATGGATCTCTGCCTCACAAACACCGGTTCCTGATCAAGATCTATTTTTTTTTTCATTTTGGTGGGACATCACACCTCCTTTCATTGAGGGAGAGTTGACAGAGTTGGAACAAACCTGGAGATGATCTTCCAGCCTCAGGACAGAAGGACCAGATGTAAAACCTAGAAGAAAAAAACAAAATAAAATAAAAACAAGATAAAGTAGAAACCAAACTTATCTCTGGTGAGGAGATCGTCCTCTGTCATGACTCTTGGTCGGAGTTTCTGGGGGTAGCTGAGACTGATTAGAGTCCAGATATGATGTGGTTTCTAAGTTTTTCACCTCTTACTTGTTGGACCAGTTTCACGTTGAATCCAAGCTTGTGGCTGGTGGTCTGAGGCTGGTGGTCTGAGGCTGGTGGTCTGAGGCTGGTGGTCTGTAGCGGGTGGTCTGAGGCTGTAAATTGTTGTGCACCTAAACGCTCCAGACCCAAACATCTGGGTTTATAGAGGTCTGCACACCTGCAGATGAAGAGCTGATCATCATCATCACCACCTGGCGGTTTTGTTTCTGTCTTTGTTTCTGGAACAAAAAGAGGTTTTATGGTGTCACTAAATGTGAGCTTTTATTGGCTTGGCGTTGCTGCAGGGATTTCCTGGCCCCCCCCCCCCACCCCTCCGAGCCAAAAACAGACAGGAACTGAAGGGTTGCCAGGTTGGCGCAGCATTGAGGTCTCCAACCATCACCCTGAACCAGCTGGATTTGTTGATTTGTTGGTTGTCTTCTTCACCCACTCTGTTCTGACAGATGTTCAAACATCTGTCTAACATACTGCTCATAGTGCTTGCTAATGGTGTTATATATATAAAACCACCAGGTTCTCCAACAGTGAGTCAGTCTTCATCAACCTCCATTTTCAAATGTCCAACCTTACAGCACTAATGTTGCCTGATTACCATAATTAGGGGCGTGGTTTTATGAGTGACAGTCTATGGTGTCAGATGTTTTCACGACTCTAAATACGTAAATATTATTCTCAGTTAACTTAAGGGTGACTGGGCATCCTCTGGTTAGCCGACTAGCTGGAGACGGTCCAGCTAGCATGGTCCAGTTAGCGTCCAGCTGGTCCTTGTCTCCTGATCTCCTGGTTTCCTTGTCTCCTGGTCCCCTGGTCTCCTTGTCCCCTGGTGTTCTAGTCTCCGAGTCTCCTGGTGTCGTTGTCTCCTTGTTCCCTGGTGTCCTTGTCTCCTGGTACCCTGGTGTCCTGATCTTCTTGTGTCCTAGTCTCCCTGTCCCCTTGTCTCCTAGTGTCCTGGTCCCCTGGTCCCCTTGTCTCCTGGTCCCCTTGTCTCCTGGTCTCCTAGTCCCCTTGTCTCCTGGTCTCCTAGTCCCCTGGTCTCCTGGTCTCCTAGTCCCCTGGTCTCCTCGTCTCCTATGTCTCCTTGTCTCCTCTCCTCCATCCATCTGAAGCGTCCTCATTTCCATATTTTCCTCGTCTCGCGTCCTTCAGCGGATCAGCTGATCCGTCGGCCTGGTTCTGGCCCACCGGACTGGTTCTGGTTCTGGTTCAGGTCAAGGTCGTATCGGAGATAAGAGGCTGTTATTGGCGTCACGTCCACCTCAGATGGACGAGGAAGGAAAGGAAGCGTCCTTAAAGATTTAAATGTTTCAGTAAAATCATCTGAGAAGAAAATAAATCAGTTTCAGGATTAAAAATAGTTTTTTTTATTTCCCTTCATTTTATTTCTTCTTTTCGTTTGTCCTTCCATCTTCTGTCTCTTGGTTCCTCCCCTCCTTCCTTCTCTCCTTAGTTCCTCCCTACCTCTGTCAACTCCTAGTTTCCTTCACTTCTTTTTTTGCTTCTTTCATTAGAAACAATTTTGATTGAAATAAAAAATAAATATTGATACGTGCAATAATAAAATAGATTTAGAAATATATATTAAAAATATTTTATAAAAATCTATTTAAAGAGATGTATTTGTATATTTATATAAACTGTGATTTTCTTTGATAAATCTACTGATTTTTTTTTATTTCTTCTTTTCCTCCTTCAGTCTTCCTTACTTCCCTCAATCTTTCTTTTTGTTCCTCTCTTCAGTTCCTTCCTTTCCTTCATCCCTCCCTTCCACCCTTAGTTCTTCTTTTCTTTTCTTCCTTCCCTCCTTCCCTTGTTTCCCTAGGTTCCTCATCCCTCCCCTCCTCCCTTGGTTCTTTCCTTCCTTCATAATTTCCTTCTTCCTGTCATTATTTCCTGTCTTTCCTCTCCTTCCTTATTATTTCCTTTCTTTCTTTCCTTTCTTCTTCCATTTTTTTATTCTCTCATCTTGATCTCCCAGTTTCCTTCCTTCCTTCCTTCCTTCCTTCCTTCCTTCCTTCCTTCCTTCCTCCCTTCCTCCATCATTGTGATCAGGTTGTCGTCTGTACTCGTGTCCTCGTCTCCTGGTTTGTTCTTTTATTTTTTCTGACCTCAGAGCGTCAGCTGCAGTCGTCAGAAACTTCCGGAACATTTCCTCCGAACAAACATCAAAGCTGTACGCGCGTCCAGATCTGTCGCTGGTTTTTCCTGCATTGATAAGCGGAGAACAACAGGCTGAAACGAGAGACAGAGACACAGAAATAGAAAGCTATGTGTCCTTCATGGCTCTGCATCTGCTGCATACCAGGACCTGCAGCGAGGACGCTGCCTGGCCCCGCCCCCCTTTGGCCACGCCCCCTATACAACCTCACATGATGTCATTAAACACCACCTGCATCTAGTCTGGACCTTTCTGGAAAAAAGATGCTTTTCGTTGTAAAATTGTGAATTTTACAATATTGTGACATTCAACTTTTTATCGTAAAAACACCATAAAATAATTTTGTTGTGAAATAAGAAAATCACAAAATCACAACTTTTTCTCAAAATGATGTTTTCATGTCATAAAGTTGTGAATTTTCTATAATTTCATCTTTCTCTCCTAATATCATCATTTGTTCTTATAGAATCAGAAATAATAATAATAATTTAATAATATTATAACCTTTCTGTTGAAAACAACACATTTTTGTTACAAAATGACAGATTTTTCAAAATTGCAACATAAAATAAAGTGAACAAAATTTTGCAGAAACTCACATTTTTACTGTAAAAATCAGGAAGTTGTAAAACTAAGACTTTTCAAAATCAAATGTTTTTTGTAAAAAATTTACTGTTAATTTTATATATTTTCATCTTGAAATTAAAACGTTTTTGTTCTAAAACTGCAAATTTTGGAATTTGGTCATAAAATTCAGTTTGTGCAAAACTGTGACGCAAAAAGACCAAAATTCAAAACTTTCTGCAGTAAAATTGTAACTTTTGTACAAATGAACATTTTTGTTCTAAAGCCACTATTTTTTTTCTCAAACTGCAGTTTTTTTTTTTTTTTTTTAATAAATCATGACGTCCTCAAACAACAAACGATAAAACTTGTAAATTTCATTCACAATATTTTGCCGTAAAAACAATTTTTGGTAACAAAATGTATCTTAAAAATTGCAACTTTGTCATAAAATGTTTTTCTTGAAATCACACCTTTGTGAAATTATTTCAACAACTTTATGTCCTAAAATACAACATTTCTGTTTTCGATTAAAAATTTCACAAAATTAGTTATTTTGTCCTTAAAAGCTACATTTTCATTAAAAAATTTAACATTTTAACATTTTTTGACATCAAAATTACAGAGAAACACATTTTTTTCTACAAAATTGAGACTTTTGAATTAAAAAAAATTGTGGTAAAATGGTGGAATTTGTTGAATTGCACATTTTTGTTATAAATCAATACTTTTTCCTGCAGAACTAACTTTTTACTGAAGAGCTTCAACTTTGTTGCAACACTGAACTGCAGCTGCAGCTTCGTGTCCTGGAACTGGACCTGGATCTGGTCTTTGGGGGTTCTGGTTCTGGTTCTGGTTCTGGTTCTGGTTCAGGTGCAGTCGGTCAGGGTTAACGTTAACGAGCCGAACTGTGACCCGCCGACGGCTTCCAGGTGAAGTCACGGGTGTCAGCGGAGGGGGTGGGGGGGGGCGTGACGATCACCAGCCGATGTGCTCGTGTAAACAGATGCTGTGTGTGTAAACAGAATACCAAAAGGGGAAGACATCAGCAGCGGTGTTGAAGCAGCCGTTGCTACAAATGAATCTGGAAACGGTTATAAAACCGTTTCTGAACCACCTGGAGTTCAGTGTTCTGCTGTCAGAGAGATTGTTGACAGGAGGAGAAGGTTCTGGACAGCTGCCAGTCTTCCCAGCAGGTTCAGCCCAAACCAGCAGACTCCTGCAACAGTGTTGCTGATGTCTTTCCCTGCTGCCATTGCAGTAAAACAAAGTCGACGCTGGAACACTGAGCTTCACTGGAAGAGTCAGTGAAGGTTTGAGGGTCGTTGTCCAACCTGGAGCTGGACGTGACACTTGGAGACGTCTACACGTCAGGGTCACCCCCCCCCCCCCCCCCCCCCCCCCCCCGGTTCTGGTTCTGGCCCGGCATCGGTGAATCATGGCAGCGGTGCTTTGACAGACTGCGTTTGTTCCTCTCAGCCTAATTGAATTGAAGCTGCAGCATATTCACCGCTGCTGCTTCGGGGGGGGGGGGTCTGAGAGTTTTGGCTCTCCATCATGGCTCCCTGACAGGCCACTCTGATTTTACAGCGGAGCAGAGGGGGCTGATGGGATTGATGCTGAGCGATGCCACACCTGCTCCTAAATAAATGTAACAACAGTCCGGACCGGCAGCAGACTGAGACCTGTTCTGATTGTTCTGGAGGGGTTCTGGACTGTAGTGGAGGGGTTCTGGATTGTATTGGAGGGGTTCTGGATTGTAGTGGAGGGGTTCTGATTGTCCTGGAGGGGTTCTGGATGGTATTGGATGGGTTCTGGATTTTTCTGGAGGCACTCAGGATGGTAGTGGAGGGGTTCTGGATGGTATTGGAGGGGTTCTGGATGGTATTGGAGGGGTTCTGGATGGTATTGGAGGGGTTCTGGATTGTAGTGGAGGGGTTCTGGATGGTATTGGAGGGGTTCTGGATGGTATTGGAGGGGTTCTGGATTGTAGTGGAGGGGTTCTGATTGTCCTGGAGGGGTTCTGGATGGTATTGGATGGGTTCTGGATTTTTCTGGAGGCACTCAGGATGGTATTGGAGGGGTTCTGGATTTCTGATGGTAATGGAGGGGTTCTGGATGGTATTGGACGGGTTCTGGATGGTATTGGAGGGGTTCTGGATGGTAGTGGAGGGGTTCTGGATTGTCCTGGAGGGGTTCAGTATTTTTCTGGAGGGGTTCTGGATTTTCTGGAGGGGGTTCAGGATGGTAGTGGAGGGGTTCTGGATGGTATGGGGAGTTCTGGATTGTAGTGGAGCGGTTCTGATTGTCCTGTGGGGTTCTGGATGAGGCCTTGTAAAGCAGCCTGAAGCAGTGACCTTTGACCTCTCTGAGGGCGGGGTTAGGGGCTCGTCAGGGTCATCAACACTGACGGCTCTTTGGTTTTTAAGTTGTAATTTTAATCGGCGTGATTTTTGACAGAAGTCATGATTTTATTTGACACATTTGGGTTTTTGTTTTATCAACTGGCTGAAAATTGTAACATCCAGTTAAAATGTTGTCATTTTGCAAAATATTGATTTTTGATTATTTCTGAAATTTGTGATTTTTACAAGTAAAATTAATGTCATTACAGGACATGAAACAATGCAAGTCTTAATTTTGTTAAATTTAAGATTTTAATCAGAAACATTTACTTTTTACAACATAGAACTGATATTTTGTGATTTTTTTTTTTTTTTAAAGTGATTTTAGAACAAAGTTGTAATTTTATGAGAAAACTGGAACTGAAAAGGTTTAGTTAATTTAAAGAGTTGCTGTTTTATGACAGGAAGTGCCTGAGTGGAGGTTCTGGTCTGAGTCCGGTCCGGACCAGAACCTCCTCCAGGAGGAGCAGGGTCGGGTCTTTACTCCAGGTTCCTCCCAGATCAGGGGGGACGGACTGGGAGCAGCAGACTGGAACCATCAAGCTGCTCCCAGTTCAGAGGCTGGTTCAGGTCCAGAGGAAATACGGCGCTTCATTATATAAGATAATGTCCTATAAGATTATAAAATACAATATACTACATTGTAATATAAAACAACATGATATAATATATAATATAATATAATTACTACTTGATTTAATTACACTTTGTTTTTTACAACTGAACAGTTTTATTTTATTGTAAAAACATTTTGTCGTCAGATTGACAGTTTTGCAGTTCTGTTTTACTGTAAATCACATTTTTCCATAAAATCGCAAACTTTTCCAAAGTGTGACTTTTTAACTTGATATTGGAACTTTTTATTGTGATAATATTGATTATTATTATTATTATTGTAACTTTGTGTCCTAAAATCATGAATTTTTGTTTCAACTTTAAATTAAAATAGATCATCAACTCTTTCGTCCAATCCTGAATTTTTCTTTTAACATCTTAACTTTGAAAAGCTACTGAAAAAAATAAATAAAGTTTTAAAGTGTCACAACTTTTTGTTGTAAAAAGCAAATTTTTGTAAAAAAAAAACAAAAATTTTGGAAAATTGATTTTTGCCATAAAATTCCAACTTTGGCCCAAAACTGCTGGTTTTGTGTCTCTGCAGCTTTATGTCCTGTTATACGAGACGATCAAATCACAAATTTAGCAAAACCAATATTTTCATCCTAAATGTTCCAACTTTTTGCTGCTTCTGATGGTGAAACAGGAAGTGGGAGGAGCTTGAGTGGCCTCTGGAGTCCACCTGTGCAGGTACCTGGTCTGAGACCAGGATGGACGGTTTAATGTCTTTACTCGTTAGTGTGACGACATGAATGAAGAGGACGAGTGACATCACAGACACATTAATGAACCTCGTACATTCCTGTCAGCTGTTCTGTGGTCCGGACCGGTCCGGACCGGTCTGGACCGGTTCATGTCACGCTGACACTCTTGGACAGATGTGGACAGATGTGGATTTCTCTTTAAACAGCTGGAGCGTACCTGCTCAGGTGTTAATCTGTCTGTGACACCTTCATGTTTATGTCACGTTCCAGCCAGTGGGGGCGGGGTGGGGGCGGGGTTTACAGATGAACGTGAACTTAATGTGTTTAATTACGTGCACGTCTCATGTTTCATTAGCGGTCAGACGAGTTCCTGAGAGAAATCAGCAGCTGGTAGCTTCAGCAACCGGAACCCGTAGTCTTGGTTCAGGCCTGGTTTAATCCTGGTTTAATCCTGGTTTAGTCCTGGTTTAATCCTGGTTTAATCCTGGTTTAATCCTGGTTTAGTCTTGGTTTAGTCTTGGTTTAATCCTGGTTTTCCTGGTCCTGGTTTAATCCTGGTTTAATCCTGGTTTAGTCTTGGTTTAGTCCTGGTTTAATCCTGGTTTAATCCTGGTTTATCCTGGTTTATCCTGGTTTAGTCTTGGTTTAGTCCTGGTTTAGTCCTGGTTTAGTCCTGGTTTAATCCTGGTTTAATCCTGGTTTAGTCCTGGTTTAATCCTGGTTTAATCCTGGTTTAGTCCTGGTTTAGTCCTGGTTTAATCCTTTTTAATCCTAGTTTAGTTTTGGTTTAGTCCTGGTTTAATCCTAGTGTGTATCCTCCAGTCCTCTGGTCCTCTAGTCCTCTACTACTCTAGTCCTCTACTCCTCTACTCTAGTCCTCTAGTCCTCTAGTCCTCCAGTCCTCTAGTCCTCTAGTCCTCTACTCCTCTAGTCCTCTAGTCCTCTAGTCCTCTACTCCTCTAGTCCTCTAGTCCTCTAGTCCTCTACTACTCTAGTCCTCTACTCCTCTAGTTCTCTAGTCCTCCAGGCCTCCAGTCCTCTAGTTCTCTAGTCCTCTAGTCCTCCAGTCCTTTAGTCCTCTAGGCCTTCAGGCCTCCAGTCCTCTGGTCCTCTAGTCCTCTACTCCTCTACTCCTCTAGTCCTCCAGGCCTCTAGTCCTCTAGCCCTCTACTACCCTAGCCCTTTACTCCTCTAGTTCTCTAGTCCTCTACTCCTCTACTCCTCTAGTCCTCTAATCCTCTAGTCCTCTCCTCCTCTAGTCCTCTACTACTCTAGTCCTCTACTCCTCTGTCCTCCTCCAGTCCTCCTCTCTACTCCTCTACTCTCTATCCTTTATCCTCTAATCCTCCAGTACTCCTGTCCTCTACTCCTCTAGTCCTCTAGTCCTCTCCTCTACCTCTAGTCCTCTAGTCCTCTACTCCTCTACTCCTCTAGTCCTCTACTCCTCTAGGCCTCCTCCTCTAGTTCTCTAGTCCTGAGTCCAGTCCTCTAGTCTCTATCCTCGTCCTCCAGTCCTCTCAGTCCTCCCCTCTCTACTCTACTCTCTCCAGTCCTCCAGGCCTCTAGTCCTCTACCCCTGCCCTTTACCCTCTCTTCTCTAGCCTCTACTCCTCTACCCTCTAGTCCTCTAATCCTCTAGTCCTCTCCTCCTCTAGTCCTCTACTTCTACCTCTAGTCCTCTAGTCCCCAGTCTCCTCTAGTCCTCCAGTCCTCTCCCTCTCCTCCTCCTCCAGTCCTCCTCCTCAGTCCTCTATCCTCCAGTCCTCTAGTCCTCTAGTCCCTAGTCCTCTACTCCTCTACTCTCTCCTCTAGTCCTCCAGTCCTCCAGTCCTCCTCTAGTCCTCTAGTCCTCCAGTCCTCTAGTCCTCTAGTCCCTCCTCTAGTCCTCTCCTCTCCAGTCCTCTATCCTCTATCCTCTACTCCTCTAGTCCTCTAGTCCTCCAGTCCTCTAGTCCTCCAGTCCTCTACTCCTCTTCCTCTAGTCCTCCAGTCCTCCAGTCCTCTACTCCTCCAGTCCTCTAGTCCTCATCCCTCTGTTAGATGAGGACTCACCTGAAGTCAGGTGATCACCGCTGCGTCCTGAACAAACAGAGACGTCTCCAGATTCTCAGTAAACTGATTTATTAGATTAATTTGTTGTAGCGATCGAACTCTGAATGAACAACAGCTGGTTAAATGTCATTTTTTTACAAGTTTAAACAGCCTCCAAATATTTCCTGTTGCGGCTGGACGACCGGCGTCGTACGTGACAAAGTGAAGGAGCAGGACGGACAGCAGGACGGACAGCAGGACGGAGCAGGGACACGGTGGACGGCAGCTCTGATAAGAACTGAAAACAGGGTTAGATTTCCCTTTGATGTGGCCACAACACTCAGAAATCAGATTTGGGAGCCGTGAAGAACGAACTCGATGAAACGAGGTCTGTCCACTCATTCGATTAAGACGGAGGCAGATGGTTGCTGGTCCACGTAGTCCTGGAGTCCACCTGTCTCTGAGCGCTGATGTCCCTGCAGACCTGCAGGTCCTCAGATGATCCTCCTGTTGAAACCTTTTAATCGTTCATGTTGCAAATTCTTGATGCTTGACAACAAAAAATGTAAGTTTTCAGTTAAAAGGTCGGGATTTTGTGAAATTTGATTTTTCACAACTTAAAGTCTTCGAGCAAGAGATCTCATAGAATTAGAATTAGTGATGTTGCAAGTTGCGAGTTGCAATTTTACCAGAATAAAAACATTTTTAGTCATGATCCTATTGTAAAAATATGCAAATATGTGATTTTTAGTGGTCGGCTTCTAGCGTCGGTGGAGGAACCGCAGCGGCTCTAAGCGGTCGGAGGACCTCAGCCTCTAGCGGTCGGTGGAGGAACCGCAGCCTCTAGGCCTCTAGCGGTCGGTGGAGGAGTCCCTAGCCGGTGAGCCGCAGCCTCTAGCGGTCGGTCGGTGGGAGTCTACCGTACCCGCAGCCTCTAGCGTCGGTGGAGGACCCCGCAGCCTCTAGCGGGTCGGTGGAGGAACCGCAGCCTCTAGCGGTCGGTCGCAGCTCTAGGGTCGGTGGAGGAAACCGCAGCCTCTAGCGCAGTCTAGCGGTCGGGTGGAGGAACCGCAGCCTCTAGCGGTCGGTCGGTGGAGGTACCGCAGCCTCTAGCGGTCGGTCGGTGGAGGAACCGCTCAGGAGCAGCTCTAGCCTCTAGCGGTCGGTCGGTGGGCAGCCTCAGGAAACCGCAGCCTCTAGCGGTCGGTCTCGGCGGTCGGTGGAGGACCGCAGCCTCTAGCGGTCGGTGGAGGAACCGCAGCCTCTAGCGGTCGGTAGCGCATCTATCGGTGGAGGAACCGCAGCCTCTAGCGGTTGGTGGAGGTACCGCAGCCTCTAGCGGTCTCGGTGGAGGAACCGCAGCCTCTAGCGGTCGGTGGAGGAACCGCAGCCTCTAGCGGTCTGGTGGAGGAACCGCAGCTCTAGCGGTCGGTAGAGGAGCCTCTAGCGGTCGGTGGAGGACCGCCCTCTAGCGTCGGTGGAGGAGCCTCTAGCGGTCGGTCCCCGCAGCCTCTAGCGGTCGGTGAGGAACCGCGGTCGGTCTAGGGAACCGCATCTAGTTGGGATGTCCGTCACAGCTGGATGACTGAGGTCTGATCTGGCTCAGGCCGGTTTCAGGTCTTCAGGCTGATTGCTTCCATCTCAGACGGTCTGAGTGGCGTCTCGGTGATGAGTCGTCCTCGACAGCAATCTTCCCGCCGCTGAAGGAGTCTCCAATCACGTCTTCGACGCTCAGCCACTCGAATCAAAGCTCCTCGTCTCAACAGGTGTTTAACCTGAATGACATCAGACTTCAGTCACCTGATCTGATTATCGTCTGAAACATGAAGCTGTGAAAGTGAAGAATATTTGCTGTTAGCGTCCTGAAGACGCTACTAACGTTCCAGAACATTTTAGACAAAAATATTCATCTAACAGCTTTAGACTCTTTTATAATTAAGATTTTACCTCCGAAAAGATACGCTTTAGCTCATAAAGTAACGTGCAGTTACACCTTTTACATCACATTTTTCATGATGGTGAAGCATGGTGGAGGGAGCATCATGATATGGGCTCCGACCCAGGACCAGACTGGACCAGACTGGACCAGACTGGACCAGACTGGACCAGACTGGACCAGACTGGACCAGACTGGACCAGACTGGACCAGACTGGACCAGACTGGACCAGACTGGTGGAGGTCCACAGTTCACAGATGTCTACCTGATATCTTGGCTGGTTTCTTTAGATTTTCCCATGATGCCACAGAAGGAATCAGTGAGTCTGAGGTGTTTAAATACATCCACAGGTGAGACTCCAGATGTTGTTAATGAACCAATCAGAGGCTTCCAGAGCTGTGACATCATCATCTGGACTTTAACGGACTGTTTAAAGGGTTAATGATCTCAGTGATGGAAACTTCTGACCCAAACCCTAAATAATTATCTCTCTTTATTCTGTCATTTATCAAGTAGAAGCAGTTTTGTTAATTTTTAGTACCTTTATATATATTTTGTTGATATAAATTTAAACATATCTAGAGTTACAGAAATGTTGTAGTAAATCCATGAGACATGCAGACATGTGGGTGAAAACCGGGACGTATCGCAGGATGTGTAGTTGTGGTCCACATACGCTGACATGTTGGACGGGACGTGAGTTTGACATGTGACCAGCTGGTCAGCAGGACCAGGAGAGAGGACAGCTGTCTCAGGCTGCTTCATCTGTCCCTCAAGAAAGGAGATCTGGGAAGACATACGAGGACTTGTAAAGATATACGAAGACATATGAAGACATACAAAGACAAATGAAGACATACGAGGGCATATGAAGACATATGAAGACATGTAAAGACATACGAAGACATGAAAAGACATACGCAGACTTATGAAGAGATGCGAAGACATACGAGGGCATATGAAGACATGTAAAGACA
The DNA here is from genome assembly GCA_018398805.1 of Hirundichthys speculiger. Classification (NCBI taxonomy): domain Eukaryota; kingdom Metazoa; phylum Chordata; class Actinopteri; order Beloniformes; family Exocoetidae; genus Hirundichthys; species Hirundichthys speculiger. The sequence continues at coordinate 130,024 of JAGFBZ010000569.1, forward strand.
TGCGAAGACATACAAGGGCATATGAAGACATGTAAAGACATACGAAGACATGCAAAGACATATGATGACATGTGAAGACATACCAAGACATATGAAGACATGCAAAGACATGTAAGACATATGAAGAATACGAGGCATGCAAAGATATATGAAGACTACGAGGGCATGCAAAGACATACGAAGACATGTAAAGACATATGAAGAAATACGAGGGCATGCAAAGATATATGAAGACATACGAGGGCATGCAAAGACATACGAAGACATGCAAAGACATACGAAGACATGCAAAGACATACGAGGGCATATGAAGACATGTAAAGACATGTTAAGACATATGAAGTCATACGAGGGCATATGAAGACATGTAAAGACATATGAAGGCATTTAAAGACATATGAAGACATGCGAAGATGTGAAGACATATGAAGACATACGAGGGCATATGAAGACATGCGAAGATGTGAAGACATACAAGGGCATACGAAGACATGTGAAAACATATGAAGACATGTAAAGACATATGAAGACAAATTAAGACATGCAAAGACATATGATGACATGTAAAGACATACCAAGACATATGATGACATGTAAAGACATACCAAGACATTTGAAGACATGCAAAGACATGTAAAGACATATGAAGACATACGAGGGCATATTAAGATATATAAAGACATGTAAAGACATTTGAAGACATACGAGGGCATGCAAAGACATATGAAGACATACGAGGGCATGCAAAGACATATGAAGACATACGAGGGCATGCAAAGACATGTAAAGACATGAAGACATGCAAAGACATACGAGGGCATATGAAGACATGTAAAGACATGTTAAGACATATGAAGTCATAACGAGGGCATATGAAGACATGTAAAGACATATGAAGGCATTTAAAGACATGAAGACATGCGAAGATGTGAAGACATAAAGACATATGAGGGCATACAAGAGACAGGTAAAAACATACATGAAGACATACATGAAAGACATGATGAATGTGAAGACATACAACATTTGAAACATATATGAAGACATACGAGGGCATGCAAAGACATATGAAGACATACGAGGGGCATGCAAAGACATATGAAGACATACGAGGGCATATGAAGACATGTAAAGACATACGAAGACATGCAAAGACATACGAGGGCATATGAAGACATATGAAGACATGTAAAGACATGTAAAGACATATGAAGGCATTTAAAGACATGTAAAGACATATGAAGGCATTTAAAGACATGTAAAGACATATGAAGGCATTAAAACGTGTAAAGACATATGAAGACATGCGAAGATGTGAAGACACACAAGGGCATACGAAGACATGTAAAGACATATGAAGACAAATTAAGACATGCAAAGACATATGAAGACATACGAAGGCATACAAAGACAAAGACATGCAAAGACGTGTAGAAATACGAAGACATGTGTAGACATACGAAGACATGCAAAGATATACGAAGACATTTGAAGACATGTAAAGACATGTGAAGACGTGTAGACGTATGAAGAGCCTGAAAGCCTGAAAAATGTAGCTTCTTTTTTTTATTATCAGGAAAAAAGTGTCCACATGTGTCCCACAGGTGGAGCTAGTTTGGCGGAGCGTACGAGGACACAGTAGTGTAGCACGGCGGAGGAAGCATCATGGTTTGAAATCAGAATCAGCTGACCAGTGAGGTCACAGCTGACTCTGTTATATATATATTTCCTTCCATTAAAATGTTTAAACGTGGACGTTTAATGGTCAGTAAAGACAAACATTTTGCTAAATCGTGACTTCTTGACACCAGATTATGGTTTTGTGTCATAAAAGTTATGAATTTGAACTGCTGGTGAAGCAGCTGCTCAGCTGTCATTCTGCTGTCAGGTCAGAGGTGAAAGGGGGAGGAGCCTGAGACCACTGGAGTCTACCAGTGCATGTGTCAGATGTCACATTTATAAAGTATCGGAACCAACCGGGTCTTAAATGTTCTGGGTTCAGATGCAGACGGTCTGTTTTCTGCTCCGTGTCTCCAGCTGGTAAACTGGTCCAGTCAGCAGCAGGATCAGGATGAGAAGATGGCTGGCTGTGTGTTTCCAATGGGACCAGAGAGCTTTCAGCGCTTCACGCCGGACTCCCTGGCGGCCATCGAGCAGCGCATCGTCCAGGAGGAGGCTCGACGCAACAAAGAGTACCAGGAGGTATGGTTGGAGGGTTAGGGGCTTGGGTTAGGGGGTTAGGGTTAGGGGTTAGGGGTTGGGGTTAGGGTTAGGGTTAGGGTTAGGAGGTTGGGGTTAGGGGTTAGGTTAGGGGTTGGGGTAGGGGTTAGGGGTTAGGGGGTTAGGGTTGGGGTTGGGTTAGGTTGGGTTGGGGTTAGGGTTCGTGGTTGGGGGGGTTGGGGTTCGGTTTAGGGTTGGGGTTAGGTTCGGGTGTTAGGGTCGGGTTGGGGTTCGGGTTAGGGTTAGGGTTAGGGTTCGGGGTTGGGTTCGGGTTAGGGTTCGGGGGTTCGGGGTTGGGTTAGGGTTTTAGGGTTGTTAGGGGTTAGGGTTAGGGGGGGGTTAGGGTTAGGTTCGGTTAGGGTTTCAGGTTTTGGTTGGGTTCGGTTAGGGGTTGGGTTGGTTGGGTTAGGGGTTCGTGCGGTTAGGGGTTGGGGTAAGGGTGGCTTTGTTCGGGTTTTTCGGTTGGGTTGGGTTAGGGGGTTTTTAGGGGGTTAGGGTGGGGGTTGGGGGTTTTGGGTTAGGTTTGGGGTTAGGTTTGTTGGGGTTGGGGTTTGGGGGTTTTGGGGGGGTTGGGTTCGGGGTTCGGGTTTTGGGTGGGGTTCGGTTGGGGTTTGGGTTGGGGGTTGGGTAGGGGGGTTAGGTTGGGGTTGGGGGTTGGGGGTTGGGGTTGGGGTTCGGGGTGGGTTAGGGTTCAGGGGTTAGGGGGTTAGGGTTTTAGGAGTTAGGTTTAGGGGTTAGAGTTAGGGGGGTTAGGGGTTAGGGGTTTAGGGTTTGGGAGGTTGGGTTTTTAGGGGTTAGGTTAGGGTGGGGTTAGGGGTTTTAGGGGTTTAGGGTTCGGGTTGGGGTTAGGTTTAGGGGTTTGGGGTTGGGTTGGGGTTAGGGTTAGGGTTTTTAGGGGTTGGGGTTAGGGGTTAGGGGTTAGAGGTTAGGGGTTAGAGGTTAGGGGTTGGGTTAGGGGTTAGGGGTTAGGGGTTAGGGTGTTAGGGTTAGGGGTTAGGAGGGGGTTAGGTTTTAGGGGGGGTTAGGGGGTTAGGGTTAGGGGGTTAGAGGTTAGGTTAGGGTTAGGTTAGGTTTAGGGTTTTGGGTTAGGGGTTAGGTTTAGGGGGTTTAGGTTGGTTAGGGGTTAGGGTTTAGGGTTAGGGGTTGGGGTTAGGGGTTGGGGGTTCGGGTTGGGCTTGGGTTAGGGGTTGGGGGCTGGGTTGGAGACTGTTGGAGACTGTTGGAGACAGACAGGACGCTCAGACCTGTGTGTCTTCCAGGACCTGGGGGATGTGGAGGTCCCTCAGCCCCGGGCCGACCTGGAGGCCGGAAAACAGCTGCCCCGCATCTTCGCTGACATCCCGTCTCCTCTGGTGGGCGTCCCCCTGGAGGACATCGACCCGTACTACTTCAGAGACAAGAGGGTGGGTCCTCGTGGACGCGGACGTCTTCAGAGCCGAGCATGGACATTTACAGGCACATCAGTTGAATGACACTTATTTATTATATAATGTAAGGAGAGGACAGTTTAACTGGTCGGTTCCAGGGACGGTCCACCTCAGGCTTCAGGGTGCATTCAGGTAGAAGGTCAGCAAACCGTTTAGAAGAAAACAGGTTCACATGAGGCTTTAAAGTCCTCATTAATTCTTAACAGCTACTCTAAAGGACCGAGCTGCCTCAGGTCCATGTCATTCCCCAAAGTCAATAAATCGATAAAGTTTTACTAATTAACTTATTCATGTTTTAAGTGATGGAAAAACAGATCGAAATATGTTTTATAACTTGGACTGATGTGTTCCCGTCAGGGTTGGGACAAAATATCAGTATCTCAAAATATTTCACGATGGGAGAATGAGAATCGATGATATTGATCGATGAAATAATGTTTTAAGGTTCCTTGACCCTTTCGGAACCGGAGCCCCCTTTACTGGGGCGCGCCTCATTTTCAGGCCCGTGACGTCCTGATTCCTACGAGAAGTCTCGTTAGTGACGACATCGAGCCAATGAAATGATGATGACGTGACTAAAACCTGCGCTGACGTGTTTGTGTGTCTGGTTCTGTTGCAGACTTTCATAGTCCTGAACAAAGGGAAGGCCATCTTCCGTTTCAGCGCCACGTCGGCCCTCTACATCTTCAGCCCCTTCCACCCCATCCGCAGAATCGCCATCAAGATCCTGGTCCACTCATATCCTTCAACGCACGTTCACTGCTGCACACCAGCTGGGAAATGGTTCCGGTTCTGGTTCTGGGCTGGAAAATGGTTCTGGTTCTGGGCTGGAAAATGGTTCTGGTTCTGGTTCTGGGCTGGAAAATGGTTCTGGTTCTGGGCTGGAAAATGGTTCTGGTTCTGGTTCTGGGCTGGAAAATGGTTCTGGTTCTGGTTCTGCCGGCTTGCTTTGACACAAGTCAGTCATGACATCATCACATCTCGTCTGATGTTAAACCTCCTTTAACTGAACTCCAGTCAGCAGTTTTGAAAAATCACAACCTTTTGACATAAAACTACAACTTTCTCGTAAAATTGTGAATTTTGTATAATTGTAACTTTCCGTGATCATTATATGACAGTAAAATGACAGTAAAAACCATCATTTTTACACCTTTTTTCCCCAAAAAATCCCATGCTTTTGTTTAAAAATGTTTTTGACATCAGATTTGACAGTGAAATTGCTGCGCAGCAGAAAAGACGAGTCAGGAGGTGAAAGGGAAGGAGTCAAGGAGAAGCCCAGAGAGTCCGATTGGTTGACAGATGTTGCGTGCAAACGTTTAGCTGCCAAGATAAATTACATCAAGAACTGAAGGAGCTAAAACCAGGACCAAAGGAGCTGAAACAAGGACTGAAAGAGCTGAATCAAGGACTGAGGGAGCTGAAACAAGGACTGAAGGAGCTGAAACAAGGACTGGTGGAGCAGAAACAAGGACTGGCGGAGCTGAAACAAGGACTGGCGGAGCTGAAACAAGGACTGGAGAAACAAGGACTGAAACAAGGAGAAACTGACTGAAACTGAGCTGAAACAAGGACTGAGGGAGCTGAAACAAGGACTGAAGGAGCTGAAACAAGGACTGAGAGCTGAAACAAGGACTGGTGGAGCTGAAACAAGGACTGGCGGAGCTGAAACAAGGACTGAAGGAGCTGAAACAAAGGAGCTGAACTGAAAACAAGAGGACTGAGCTGAAACAAGGACTGATGGAGCTGAAACCAAGGACTGAAGGACTGACTGAAACAAGGACTGAGGACTGAGGGAGCTGAAAAAGGACAAGGACTGAGGACTGGGAGCTGAAACAAGGACTGAAGAGAGGACTGAAGGACTGAGGAAACAAGAGCTGAAACAAGGACTGAAGGACTGCTGAAACAAGGACTGGACTTAGGAAACAGGACTGAAACAAAGGACTGAAGGAGCTGAAACTTAAGGAGGACTGACTGAAGGACAGGAAACAAGGACTGAGGAGCTGAAACACAGGACTGAGGGAGAGCTAAACTGAAAGGACTGAGGAGCAGGAAACAGGACTGAGGAGCTGAGGAGGAGCTGAAACAAGGACTGAGGAGGCTGAAACAAGAGCTGAAACAAGGACTGAGAGCTGAGCTGGAAGGAAAACAAGGACTGAAACAAGGACTGAGAGCTGGAGGACTGAGCTGAAACAAGGACTGAGCTGAAACAAGGACTGAGGAGCTGGACTGCTGAAACAAGGACTGAGGAGCTGAAACAAGGACTGAGGGAGCTGAAACAAGGACTGATGAGCTGAAACAAGGACTGATGGAGCTGAAACAAGGACGAGAGGCTGAAGGAGCTGAACAAGGACTGAGGGAGCTGAAACACAAGACTGGAAGGACTGAAACAAGGACTGAGGGAGCTGAAAAATGACTGGAGCTGAAACAAGGACTGGCGGAGCTAACAAGCTGAGGAGCTGAAACAGGACTGAGGGAGCTGAAACAAGGACTGGGAGCTGAAACAAGGACTGAGGAGCTGAAAACAAGGACTGAAGGACTGAGGGAGCTGAAAACAAGGACTGAAGGAGCTGAAACAAGGACTGGGGGAGCTGAAACAAGGACTGGGGGAGAAACAAGGACTGAAAACAAGGACTGAGGGAGCTGAAACAAGGACTTGAAGGAGCTGAAACAAGGACTGGTGGAGCTGAAACAAGGACTGGCGGAGCTGAAACAAGGACTGGGGAGCTGATGAAAAGGACTGAAGGACAAGGACTGTGAAACAAGACTGAGAGCTGAAACAAGGAACTGGCGGAGCTGAAACAAGACGACTGAGGGAGCTGAAACAAGGACTGAGTGAGCTGAAAAAGACTGAGGAGCTGAAACAGGGAGCTGAAACAAGGACTGAAGGAGCTGAAACAAGGACTGATGGAGCTGAAACAAGGACTGAGGGAGCTGAAACAAGGACTGAGGGAGCTGAAACAAGGACTGGGGAGCTGAAACAAGGACTGAGGAGCTGAAACAAGGACTGAGGGAGCTGAAACAAGGACTGAGGGAGCTGAAACAAGGACTGGCTGAGGGAGCTGAAACAAGGACTGGCGGAGCTGAAACAAGGACTGAGAGCTGAAACAAGGACTGGTGGAGCTGAAACAAGGACTGAAACAAGGACTGAGGGAGCTGAAACAAGGACTGACGAGCTGAACACGAACTGGGGGAGCTGAAACTGACTGAAGGACTGAGGGAGCTGAAACAAGGACTGGCGGAGCTGAAACAAGGACTGGCGGAGCTGAAACAAGGACTGGCTGATGGAGCTGAAACAAGGACTGAGGGAGCTGAAACAAGGACTGAGGGAGCTGAAACAAGGACTGATGGAGCTGAAGCTGAAGCTGAAAACAAGGACTGCGGGAGAAACAGGAGGACTGAGAACAAAGACTGAAACAGGACTGAAGCTGAAACAAGGACTGGCGAGGAGGCTAAAACAAGGACTGAGCTGAAAAACTGAGACTGAGAGCAACAAGGACTGAGGGAGCTGAAACTGAAGCTGAAACAAGGACTGAGACGAAGCTGAAACAAAGACTGGTGGTGGAGCTGAAACAAGGACCTGAAGGAGCTGAAACAAGGACAAGGACTGGCGGACTAAAAAAGGACTGAAGGAGCTGAAACAAGACTGAGGGAGCTGAAACTGAGCTTGAGGCTGAAACAATGATGGTGAGCTGAAACACGGACTGAGGAGCTTAAACAAGGACTGAGGAGCTGAAACAAGGACTGAGGGACGAAACAACACTGACAAAGGAGCTGAAACTGGCGGAAGGGACTGATGGAGCGTATGAAACAAGGACTGAAGGACTGTGAGCTGAAAACAAGGACTGAGGAGCTGAAAAAGGACTGAGGGAGCGAAACAAGAGCTGAAACAAGCGACTGAGGACTGGAGCTGAACAAGGACTGGCGCGGAGCTGAAAACTGAAGGACTGATGGACTGAAACAAGGACTGAGGAGCTGAAACAAGGACTGAGGGAGCTGAAACCACAAGTACTGAGGATCTTGGAAAAAGAGCTTCTAAAGGACTGTTGAAACAAGGACTGCGGAAAGAAACAAGACTGGCGGAGCTGAACAAGGACTGCAGCTGAAAGGACTGGCGAGCTGAACAGACTGAGAGCTGAAACAAGGACTGAGGAGCTGAAACAAGGACTTTGAGGAGCTGAAACAAGGACTGAGGGAGCTGAAACAAGGACTGGAGAGCTGAAACAAGGACTACGGACTGAACGAAACAAGGAGAGGAGACAAGGACTGGCGGGAGCTGAAACAAGGACTGGCTGAGCAGAAAAGGACTGAGGAGCTGCAAACCAGGACTGACTGAGAGGGACTGTCAAGGAGCTGAACAAGGACTGAGGATGGCTGAAGCTGAAACAAGGACTGAGGGAGCTGAAAAAGGACTGAGGGAGCTGAGGGAGCTGAAACAAGGACTGGCGAGCTAAACACTGACTGATGGAGCTGAAAACAAGCTGAGGGAGCTGAAACAAGACTGGGGACGAAACCAGACTGGCGGAGCAGAAAAGGACTGAAGGAGCTGATGAAACAAGGGATGAGGGGAGTGGAAATGTCCCGACAAAGCCATGAAACGATGAAAAGAAAAAAACAAACTGCCAGACATGCGACAAAAACGCTGGGCGAAATAAATACGTGGTGTGACAAAATCTGAACCTGGAAGTACACTGGCGGGGAGAATGAAGGACTGGGACTGAGAAACAAAGAACCGGAATGAAACAACACAACTGATGGAGCGTGAAAACAGGACTATTGGAACCTACTGGCAGACTAAAAACCAAATCCTCAAGCCACTCTGATGGTGGGGGGAAGAGCGATGGAGGCTGAGCGATGATGAGATGATGATGATGATGAAACACCAAAATCCAGTACCGGGCTACCCATGACCCAACAACCAACTAATCCCCACCCGAAACCACATGCAGCCTATCTGCCCTGCGAGACTAAACTATCAACGACAACACAACCCAATTAATGGTCAGAACATCATGAATCATGATCCACATCAAGGCTAACTAAAGTCCACATTGATGCACACCAACACACTACACTACCCAAACCCTAGCATAAAACACAGAGAACTACAAATGAAACTATCTTAATTACTACAACCACCAATATCACTGCCTAACAATCTGTATACATGAAGCAAACACAAAGCCAAATCCCTTAACCTCACTCTTGTCCCAATATCCTAGCAACTATGAATGAATCACCTGGACTGAAAACTGTTAAGATTGAAAGACTGCTGGAGCTGGCGAACGGGGGAGAACTGGGGACCTATCTAACTGCGGATGGGAGCTGAAACACGGACTGAGGGAGCCTGAAAACAAGGACTGCTGAGAGAGCGGAAAACAAGTGACTGAGGGAGCGAAACAAGGACTTAAGGAGCGGATGGAAACCAAGGACTGGCGGAGCGGGAACAAGGACGGGCGGAAGCAGAAAGAAGAAACAAGGAATGCGGGAGCTGAACAAGGGACTGGCGGAGCTAAACACGGAACTGATGGCGCTGAAACAAGGATGAGGGAGCTGAAACAAGGAATGAGGGGAGCTGCTACAAGGACTGGCGGGCTGAAACCCAAGGATCTGAGGAGCTGAAAACAAAGGACTAGGGGAGCCTGAAAACAAGGACTGATGGCGCTGAAAAAAGGGACTGAGGGAGCTGAAACAAGAGGACGAGGGAGCTGAAACAAGGAGCCGAGGGAGCTGAGTGAAAAAAGGACCGAGGGAGCTGAAACAAGGACCGAGGGGGTGAGCTGAAACAAGGACCGAGGGAGGGAGCTGGAACACAAGGACAGAGGGGCTGAGGATCGATGAAGGAATGAACAAGGACCGAGTGGCGCTGAAACAAGGATGGCGGAGAGAAACAAGCCAAAAAATGGACACCTCCACCACCGTGCCTGACAGCAGGTCTGAGGTGGTCCTGCTGGTCTCCTCCAAACATGGTTCAGGTCTCTGGTCTCTTCTGCCCAGAGGATGTTGGTCCAAACATCTGCTGGTTTGTTCAGATGCAGCTTCCTAACCTCAGTGGTGCTTCCAGAAGATTCTCAACCTCCTCTCTACAGTCGCAGTCAGGAGCTACTTCAGATCTGATCTGCTTTATTTGTCCTTGATTACATTTTCTTGCAGCTGTTCTCAGGATGTTGTAGCTGAATGTGGGTCCATGTGGGTCCAGATGTGTTTTAGACAGAGTTCAAGCTGTAGAAGGCTCCCCCACCCCCCCCCCACCCCCCAGCTCACATGTCAGATATTCCTTTACACCCAAACCTGGCCCCCTCCTCACACCTGACTATTTTTACCGCGGGCGGCGGCCGCTGGTGTCGAGAGACGTCGAGCTGGCGGACACGCCTCTGGTGTCACGGCGATAAGTGGGTGAAGAGGGCGGCAGCAGAGGCCCGGCGCTGAGGGAGGGGTGGGGGGTGGGCGGTGGGGTTGAGTGAGGGTGAAGTGATCTCAGCATGGGTTCAGAAGGTGGTGGTGGACGCGAGGTTCGGAGCTCTGCCAGATCAATACGGCCGCAACCTTGTCGAGCTGTTGTTTGAGTAGGTCAAACTCACACACACTCATATTATCTCATTGCTGTCGGTTCTTTGGTACTCCGTCTTATTTGTTCTTACCCTTGATAGGCAATGGTGCTTCAGCCACATGACAGTGACAGTGTGACGAGGTCCGGGGACCCTCTGTTTGCACGTGCAACCGCCTGTGCTAGGCAACGACTAGAAGGTGTGTAAGGTGAATTACTATTCTTACTTAGATCACTATCGTATTATCCTCATCTGACACCAAAACCTGTCAGACTTCCCAGGCCTTCTAACTTACTCCTGTTGTGCCCATATTAGACTATGTCCTGGTCTTCCCTTTTTGCCTTTACTCTGCTTGCCCCAACGTGCAAAAAATGTGACTGAGAAGGTTGCCGTGAGACCTACCTCGGAGCGAGACAGCCGGCAGAGATTTTATCCCTCTGACTTTGTGGGGCGCGTCAGGAAGGTTCACGTCATGACGTGATGACGTAAAGACGTGATGATGTGATGATGTGATGACGTAAAGACGTGATGGTGTGATGATGTGATGACGTAAAGACGTGATGATGTAAAGACGTGATGGATGACGTAAAGACGTGATGACGTGATGACGTAATGACGTGATGACGTAAAGACGTGATGACGTAAAGACATGAAGACGTAAAGATGTAAAGATGTAAAGATGACAGACGTAACGACGTAAAGACGTAAAGACATGATGATGTAAAGACGTGATGAAAAGACGTGATGACGTAAAGACGTGATGACGTAAAGACGTGATGACGTGATGATGTAAAGACGTGATGATGTAAAGACGTGATGAACGTAACGACGTAACGTAAAGACGTAATGACGTAAAGACGTGATGACGTAAAGACATGATGATGTAAAGACGTGATGACGTAAAGACGTGATGAGTGAATGACTGATGACGTAAAAGGACGTGACGATGAGTAAAGACGTTAAAGACGTGATGAGTAAAGGACTTTGATGAAGTAAAGAGTGATGACGTAAAGAGTGATGACGTAAATGTAAGACTGAATGACAAAAAGAATGCGTCAGAGAGTAAAGACTGATGACGTGTAATAGTGATACGTAAGACGTGATGACGTTAACGTGAAAAGTAAGACGTGATGTAAAGACGTGAGACGTGATGACGTAAAGACGTGGAAAACGTAAAGACGACGTAAAGACGTAAGACGTGATGATACGTAAGACGTAAAGAAGGGTGAATGAACGTAAAGACGTGAGACGTAAAGACGTGATGACGTGATGACGTAAGACGTGAGCAAGCGTAAAAAGACGTGATGACGTAAAGACGTGATGAAAAGACGTAAAGACGTAAAGACGTAAAGACGTGATGACGTATAAAGACGTGATGACGTAAAGATGACGTATGATGATGTAAATGACGTGAAACGTGATGACGTACGTATGACGTAAAGATGTAAAGACGTGATGATGACGTGATGACGTAAAGATGGACGTGTGACGTAAAGACGATGATGGAGGGTGATGATGTAAAGACGTGATGACGTAATGACGTAAAAGATGACGTAAAGACGTGATGACGTAAAGATGATGACGTAAAGATGACGTAAAAAGAGGTGAGTAACGTAAAGACGTGACGTAAAGATGATGAAAGAGTGATTGTTGAAAAGACGTAAAGACGTATGACGCAGACGTAAAGACGTGATGATGTAAAGACGTAAAGACGTGATGACGTAAAGACGTGATGACATGATGACGTGATGATGACGCAAAGACTTAATGAGTAAAGAGTGATGAGTAAGGAAACGTGATGACAAAATGACGTGATGACGTAACGTGATGACGTAAAGACGTGATGACGTAGACACACGGCAAAGAGGTGATGACGTAAAAGATGACGTAAAGACGTGATGACGTGATGACCGTGATGATGTAAAGACGGTGATGACGCGTGATTGAGAGACGTAACGAAGAAAGGATGGATATGAGACGAAAAAATGATGGACGGAACGTGACGTGAGATGACGTAAAGACCTGGATGACGTAAAGACGTAAAACGTGGCGTAAAGACTGATTACCCCCTGAGTGGAGAAGAGCTCGGAGCCCCCTGGGAGGTTGACGTTTTTCTCCCTGACAACGGCGCCCCCTGGAGGTTGACGTTTTTCTCCCTGACAACGGCGCCCCCTGGAGGTTGACGTTTTTCTCAGCAGTCCCAACAACGTCCTCCATTTATTTCAGTCTAGGCGTGCGGTCCAGGACCGCTGGCGTTTATTAGGAGGTTTGTGAGTCTAAAGAATTATCGCTCTTCCTTGTGTGGTTGCAAATCTACTTGCATTTAAAAATAGAGATGCAAATGTGAGCGCGGACCCTCCCGACGGTTTTAAAGGTTAACTGGGTCGGGGCAGCGCCAGCTCCTGCCAACGTGACGCCGTCCAGAGGCTTCAGGCTGACTGTCCAGAAACCTGCAAGTGGCGTCACACCTATTTTTATCAGGGCCTTTGCTGATATCCTGCCCTTTTGGTATTGTGTTAACACACAGCCAGATGCCCCAGACAGACGGCCAGAAACATCTACTGATGTTCAGTTCATCAACAGGTGATGATGAGAAGCACCTGAGGAAGCACCTGGAGGAGGAGGATGGAGGAGCTGAGATCAGCTGGTGGTTAACTGGTTGGAGGTGGTGTGACCTCTGGAGGTCAGTGTGCAGCTGGTTGAGGTGGTGTGACCTCTGAGATCAGCTGGTGTTAGCTGGTTGGAGGTGGTGTGACCTCTGGAGATCACTGGTGGTTAGCTGGTTGGGAGTGATGTGACCTCTGGAGATCAGCTGGTGGTTAGCTGGTTTAGAGGTGTGTGACTGGTGGTTATTGGAGGTGGTGTACTCTGGAGATCAGCTGGTGGTTAGCTGGTTGGAGGTGGTGTGACCTCTGGAGATCAGCTGGTGGTTAGGTGGTGAGGAGGTGGTGGTTTAGGTGGTGGGGTGACCTCTGGAGATCAGCTGGTGGTTAACTGGTTGGAGGTGGGGTGACCTCTGGAGATCAGCTGTGGTTAGCTGGTTGATGGTGGTGCTCTGATTAGCTGGTGGTTAGCTGGTTGGAGGTGGGTGGTGACCTCTGGAGATCAGCTGGTGGTTTAGCTGGTTGGAGGTGGTGTGACCTCTGGGATCACTGGTGGTTAGCTGGTTGGAGGTGGTGTGACCTCTGGAGATCACTGGTGGTTAACTGGTTGGAGGTGGGGTGACCTCTGGAGATCAGCTGGTGGTTAACTGGTTGGAGGTGGGTGACCTCTGGAGATCAGCTGGTGGTTAGCTGGTTGGAGGTGTGTGTGCTCTGGAGATCAGCTGGTGGTTAACTGCTGTTTGGAGGTGGTGTGACCTCTGGAGATCAGCTGGTGGTTAGCTGGTTGGGGAGGTGGTGTGACCTCTGGAGATCAGCTGGTGGTTAGCTGGGTTGGAGGTGGTGGTGACCTCTGGAGATCAGCTGGTGGTTAGCTGGTTGGAGGTGGTGTGACCTCTGGAGATCAGCTGGTGGTTAGCTGGTTGGGAGGTGGGGTGACCTCTGGAGATCAGCTGGTGGTTAGCTGGTTGGAGGTGGTGTGACCTCTGGAGATCAGCTGGTGGTTTAGGCTGGTTGGAGGTGTGGTGGACCTCTGGAGATCAGCTGGTGGGTTAGCTGGTTGGAGTGGTGTGACCTCTGAGATCTGGTGGTTTGGTTGGAGGTGGGTGACCTCTGAATCAGTGGTGGTTAGCTGGTTGGAGGTGGTGTGACCTCTGAGATTAGCTGGTGGTTAGCTGGTTGGAGGTGGGGTGACCTCTGGAGATCAGCTGGTGGTTAGCTGGTTGGAGGTGGTGTGACCTCTGGAGATCAGCTGGTGGTTAGCTGGTTGGAGGTGGTGTGACCTCTGGGATCAGCTGGTGGTTAGGTTGGGGTGGTGTGACCTCTGGAGATCAGCTGGTGGTTAGCTGGTTGGAGGTGGTGTGACCTCTGGAGATCAGCTGGTGGTTAGCTGGTTGGAGGTGGTGTGACCTCTGGAGATCAGCTGGTGGTTAGCTGGTTGGAGGTGGTGTGACCCTGGAGATCAGCTGGTGGTTAGCTGGTTGGAGGTTGGTGTGACCTCTGGAGAGTGGTGGTTACTGGTTGGAGGTGGTGTGACCTCTGGAGATCAGCTGGTGGTTAACTGGTTGGAGGTGGTGTGACCTCTGGAGATCAGCTGGTGGTTAGCTGGTTGGAGGTGGGGTGACCTCTGGAGATCAGCTGGTGGTTAGCTGGTTGGAGGTGGTGTGACCTCTGAGATCAGCTGGTGGTTAGCTGGTTGGAGGTGGTGTGACCTCTGGAGATCAGCTGGTGGTTAGCTGGTTGGAGGTGGGGTGACCTCTGGAGATCAGCTGGTGGTTAGCTGGTTGGAGGTGGTGTGACCTCTGAGATCAGCTGGCGGTTAGCTGGTTGGAGGTGGTGTGACCTCTGGAGATCAGCTGGTGGTTAGCTGGTTGGAGGTGGTGTGACCTCTGGAGATCAGCTGGTGGTTAGCTGGTTGGAGGTGGTGTGACCTCTGGAGATCAGCTGGTGGTTAACTGGTTGGAGGTGGTGTGACCTCTGGAGATCAGCTGGTGGTTAACTGGTTGGAGGTGGTATGACCTCTGGAGATTAGCTGGTGGTTAGCTGGTTGGAGGTGGTGTGACCTCTGGAGATCAGATGGTGGTTAGCTGGTTGGAGGTGGTGTGACCTCTGAGATCAGCTGGTTGGAGGTGGTGTGACCTCTGGAGATCAGCTGGTGGTTAACTGGTTGGAGGTGGTGTGACCTCTGGAGTCAGGGTGGTTAGCTGGTTGGAGGTGGTGTGACCTCGGCTGGACTTGATCAGCTGGTGGTTAACTGGTTGGAGGTGGTGTGACCTCTGGAGATCAGCTGGTGGTTAACTGGTTGGAGGTGGTGTGACCTCTGGAGATCAGCTGGTGGTTAACTGGTTGGAGGTGGGTGTGACCTCTGGAGATCAGCTGGTGGTTAGCTGGTTGGAGGTGGTGTGACCTCTGGAGATCAGCTGGTGGTTAGCTGGTTGGAGGTGGTGTGACCTCTGGAGATCAGCTGGTGGTTAGCTGGTTGGAGGTGGTGTGACCTCTGGAGATCAGCTGGTGGTTAGCTGGTTGGAGGTGGTGTGACCTCTGGAGATCAGCTGGTGGTTAACTGGTTGGAGGTGGTGTGACCTCTGGAGATCAGCTGGTGGTTAGCTGGTTGAAGGTGGTGTGAATTCTGAGATCAGCTGGTGGTTAGCTGGTTGGAGGTGGTGTGACCTCTGGAGATCACATACTCGAGCCTTTGTGGAGGAAAGCAGCAGCGGCTCAAACGTGACATAAAAACCGTAAATACCGTTAGCGTTTGGTAACGGCAGCATGCAGCTCATGACGGGAGCGGGAGTCCTCCAGACCGCAGCGACGCAGGTTAAATATGGTTAGATACGGTTAAATACTACCTTCACCAGCCCTGTCGGCGGGAACCCTCCCTCAGCTGTCAATCACCGCTATAAATGCATCATAATTACGGTGATTTGCGCCGCCACCCTGGTTGTTGACCGAGTGACGGCTGTAATGACGGCAGAGAGACAATCCAGTCAACAACCGACAAACAGACGTCCAGCGTCTAACCTTGACCCGGGGGGAAGATACCTTTTCCAACCCAGAACCTCCTGGACCAACCCAGGACCGGTCATAGCGGTCTCAAATAATAATAATATTAATAATAATAAGCTATGTGGAAGTCAGTGGAGATGGACTCACTTTTTGACCCAGACTCTCGTGCAGTGGTCCCCAACCCCCGGTCCCTGGTCTGGTACTGGTCCGTGGGTCATTTGGTACCGGGCCACAGAGAAAAAATAAATCACTTCCATTATTACTGTTTGATTTTTATCGGAGTCTAAATTATGTTTTATTTTGAAAAATGACCAGATTCCCTCCATTACGTCCGTCTGTGACCCTTGACCCAAGACCAGACTTCCAGACCCGCCGGTCTGGGTCACATGATATGTTTAAACCCCCAAACTGGAAAAATGAAAAAAAAAAAAAAAGAAACAAGAAAAGAAAAAAACAAACGTCTTCAGGAAGTGTTTCTCCAGAGGATGTTTACGATGTTCTGATGTTGGTGCGACGCCACGAGGACGCTACTAATAAAGTTGCACTTGAAAACGCAGCAGTTTACGTTTATTATAAATAATATAATATTATTTTTATATTATTATATAATAGAAAATACCAGTTTTTATGCCGGTTCAATCATTATATTTTGTTGTATTTAGCTGTGACACATTTTACAGACTGGTCCGTGAAAATAGCCTCCTGTGGTAACTAAAGGACCTGCAGCCTCTAGTGGTCGGTAGAGGGGACTGCAGTCTCTAGCGGTCGGTGTAGAGGAACTGCGCCTCTAGCGGTCGGTAGAAGAACGCAGCTCTAGTCGGTCGGAACCGCAGCCTCTAGTGGTCGGTAGGAACCCTCTAGCGGTTAGAGGACTGCAGCCTCTAGCGGTAAGGAACCGTCTAGCGGTCGGTAGAGAACTGCAGCCTCTAGTGGTCGGTAGAGGAACTGCAGCCTCTAGTGGTCGGTAAGAGGAACGTGCAGCCTCTAGCGCGGTAGTAACTGCAGCCTCTAGTGTCGGTAGAGGCACTGCAGCCTCTAGTGGTCGGGGAGCAGGAACTGCAAGCCTCTAGCGGTCGGTAGAGGACTGCAGCCTCTAGAGGACGCCTCTAGCGGTCGGTAGAGGAACCGCAGCCTCTAGCGGTCGGTAGAGGAACCGCAGCCTCTAGCGGTCGGTAGAGGAAGCAGCCTCTAGCGTCGGTAGAGTAACCGCAGCCTCTATAGCGGTCGGTTAGAGTAACGCAGCCTCTAGCGGTCCGGTAGAGTAAACCCTCTAGTGGTCGGTAGAGTAACCGCAGCCTCTAGCGGTCGGTGGAGGACCTGCAGTCTCTAGCGGTCTGTAGAGGAACCGCAGCCTCTAGCGGTCGGTAGTGCAACAGCTCATTATTGTTTCTTTCGGGGCTTTAGAACGTAAAACGAGTCTTTATTTCACTGCTGTGACTCAGATCAGGTGTTTGTCAGGATGAATCGTTGCTCCTTGACCTCCTCACCTTGTTCAGCTTGTTCATCATGTGCACCATCCTTGACCAACTGCTGCTTCATGGCCATGTCTGAACCGGCGTACTGGACCAAATACGTGGAGTAAGTAAATGAATCGGCGAGTAAAGGCCGATGTTTGATGAATATTTCTCAGATCTTCATCTCCTCCATCCAGGTACACCTTCACAGGTATCTACACCTTCGAGTCGCTCATAAAGATCCTGGCGAGGGGTTTCTGCGTGGGGCCCTTCACCTTTCTGAGGGACCCCTGGAACTGGCTGGACTTCAGCGTCATCGTCATGGCGTGAGTCCCACACCTTCGTTTAAACGCTACCTGATCGTAGTGGGTCTCAGACGGCCCGTATCATGACCCCTCCACCGCCGTGCTTGACTGTCTGGTTTCCTGCTAACGTGGTCCTGGGCATTAAAAGAAACAAAAACTAAATGATCCTTAACTTTTCTGTAAATTTTCTGTGATGTGGAAGACTCACAGTTATCTGGTTAATCTTTAACGACATCAGAAATGGGTTTTGTAACCTTTTAATGACCGTTGCTGATGTCTTTCCCTCTTGGCGTTGTGTTAACACCCGTCTGACTGGTCCAGAAGCAGCCAGCAGCATTTCTTGATCTGAGACCCACGATGATCAGATGGTTTATTGTTTTCCTTCTTTTTGTTTTCCTCATTTTAATTAATTTAATTTGCTTTCAAGAAATAATTTTTAATTTTCTTTATTATTTTATTATCTGTGTTTATTATTTTATAGTTTTTACACTAAAAGTGCAGGATTAAAGGTGGAAGTTTCATACATGAATGAATGTCCAGGTGTCATGACTTTATAGTTGGGTTTCCGTGACAACTGAAACATCAAAGGCACCCAGAGTTCCTGTGGGGGGGAGGGGCTTCATGAACACCTGCAGACGTGCAGCTGCGCCGACGTGAATGACATCAGCGACGTCACCGACGGTTACGGTTTTAGAGGCGTCTGTTGGGCTGGATTCAGTCCACTACCAGGTTCTGTCGAGACCAGACCCGCTGTTGTGGGTGGAACCAGGTTCTGGAGAGGGTTTAGGTTTAGGTTTAGGTTAGGTTAGGTTAGGTTAGGTTAGGTTTAGGTTTGGGTTAGGTTTAGTTAGGTTAGGTTTAGGTTAGAGTTTAGGTTAGGTTTTTAGGTTAGGTTTAGGTTTAGGTAAGGTTTAGGGTTAGGTTAGGTTTTCGGTTAGGTTTCGGTTTTAGGTTCGGTTCGGTTCGGTTTCAGGTTTCGGTTTCGGTTTTTTAGGTTTCGTTAGGTTTTTAGGTTTAGGTTAGGTTTAATTCGGTTCGGTTTTATTTTAGGTTTTTTCGGTTTTCGGTTTATCGTTTCGGTTCGGTTAGGTTTAGGTTAGGTTTTTTAGGTTTTTCTTTAGGTTTTCGTTTAGTTCGGTTTTCGGTTTCGGTTTTTCTGCTAGGTTTTTCGGTTTTTACGGAGGTTTCGTTCGGTTTTTCTTTCGGTTCGGTTTTTAGGTTTTAGGTTTTTGGTTTCGGTTTGGTTTAGGTTCGGTTTTCGGTTCGGTTCTTCGTTTCGTTTCGGTTTTCGGTTCGGGTTTCGGTTTCGGTTTCGGTTTCGGTTCGGGTTCGGTTTAGGTTTAGGTTTCGGTTTTGGTTTATTTTTTCGGTTTTGGTTATTTCGGTTTTCCGGTTTTATTTTGGGTTATTTTCGGTTCTTTTTTCGGGTTCGGTTTCTTTTTGGTTAGGTTTTTAGGTTAGGTTCGGTTTCGGTTAGGTTCGGTTAGGTTTTGGGTTAGGTTTAGGTTTCGGTTTCGGTTTGGTTTCGGGTTTTTTTGGTTTCGGTTTCGTTTCGGTTTCTTAGGTTTTAGGTTCCTTCGGTTTCGGTTCGTTTAGGTTTTTTTTTAGGTTAGGTTTAGGTAGGTTTCGCTTGGGGTTTTTCCGGTTCCTTTTTTGGAGGTTTTGAGACCAAGTGAAATTAAAGAGGTTAATCTGCTGAAGGATTTTTCTCAACGAGACCAGAAACCAACACATTAAAAAAAACAATCAAAGAACAAGTGATAATTCAGGTTTAGGGAAAATTATATAAATAAAAAATAAAATACATTTTTGAGGTGGAAAAAAATCTGTTTTGAAAAAAGCTCAGAATAATATGAGAATGAAGTTATATTTTAACCAGCATGACATTTATCTCATAAATGTTTTTAACTTTCTCCTCATAAACATGTAACTCTCTTCTACCTAAACATAATTTTACAAAAGTTAACTTCTAATTTTAGTAACATTGAAGAAAATTAAGATCCCATGAAAAACTTTCAATCCTCTGAAAGTTAAAAAAAATCAAATATCAAATATTTATATCAAATTATTATTATTATTGTAATATCACAGCAATACTTTTGTTTTTTAAAACAGTGACTTTATTTTTCTAAAGTTATTTTTTTTACAACTTTCACAACTTCTCATAAATCTTTTACACATTTTTTTTTTTAATTTTAACTTTGCCGTAAAATGTTTTCTTCTCATGAAAATACAACTCAATCATAAGAAAAAAATCTCATAAAAGTTAAGCTATTTTCTCATAAAGGTATGGTTTATTATTTTAAAGTTCGCATCTTTTTCCCGTTAAATGATCATTTTCTCGACATAAAATTATGAACATTTTTACCATGGCGTAGCAAAATATGACGTATTTTTTAATAAAAATCTATGTAATTTAAAATATGAAGAAAACATTTGTTCATTTTGAGTTAATTTGGCAGACATTTTAATTTCTTAAAATTTTTTAAATATTTTTTCCTCTGTATGTTTCAGATTAAAAGCATGGTGAATCCTCTGTTCCATGCTTTTATTGTGAAGTATCTGAACAGGAAATGAGCAGTTTTCCAGAATAAGAGTGGTGACAGGACTGTTGTTGTTCTGATGGGATTCATTTTTTGAACTTAGAAATAAAAGTTTAGCTGTTAAAGCGTCTTCGACGCCTCAGAAGTTGGAGAGTTTCAGTTTTCAGTCGGCGTTAAATCTTTTGCAGCGTCGGTCGAAACAGGAAGCTCAAAGAAATCAGCCGTCAGGAAAAAAGTTTGAATAAAGTGTCTTTAATGAGCGTGAAGCAGCTCAGAGCTGAACAGCTTCTGGTTTTTAAAGCTTATTCCAGCAAGAAATGTCATTTCAGTGTTTTTATTTTGACAGGAACCAGAAAGATTAACTCCACGAATATTTAATGAGCTCATAAGACAGGAAGCGTTCAGTGAAGTTAAAATTAAAGGTTTGTCGTATAAACGCTCATCTGTGGTTATTTAACACTAAAGCTGGACGTTTGTCTGTATTTTCTTTATAATCTTAAATCAGACGCCTCTTTAGAGTTTAAATCCTCACGTTGAAGGTAGACAGGAAGTCCACGAGGTTTCCTGTCCGAACTTCTTCACAGGGTTACTTTACCTGTCCAACACATAAACATGGACACACCTTTGACTTTGTCTTTGAGTTTGTGGGAAGCTAATGTTGCTTCAGTTCATTCGGGTTTTCACGTCTCGACAGCTACTTGAAGGGTCCACCACAGCGTTTCAGTCCGGTTCAGGTGCGGTTCAGGTCTGGACTCTGACTAGAACAAAAGCTGTTCTTTTTCTTTTCCTGTCACCTGACCCAGTTTGAGTCGAGCTGTAGCTGTTAGATGGACGTCCTCACATAGCGGACACTTCACGGTCCCTTCAGCAACCAGGTGAAATGGTCCCCGACTCATGACCAGGTCCTCGTATCGTGACCAGGTCACTTAATATTCCGACTTTTTAACATAAGTCCATCATGAACTGGTCCGATGTTCTTCATGAACTGGTCTGATGTTCTTCATGAACTGGTCTGATGTCCATCATGAACTGGTCCAGTGTTTTTCATGAACTGGTCTGATGCCCATCATGAACTGGTCTGATGTTCTTCATGAACTGGTCCAATGTTCTTCATGAACTGGTCTGATGCCCATCATGAACTGGTCTGATGTTCTTCATGAACTGGTCTGATGCCCATCATGAACTGGTCTGATGCCCATCATGAACTGGTCTGATGTCCATCATGAACTGGTCCAATGTTCTTCATGAACTGGTCTGAAGTCCATCATGAACTGGTCCAATGTTCTTCATGAACTGGTCTGATGTCCATCATGAACTGGTATGATGTTCTTTACAAACTGGTCCGATGTCAATCATGAACTGGTCTGAACTGGTCTGATGTCCATCATGAACTGGTCCTTTCCCAGTCTGTCACTGGTTCCATCCACTGCTGTGAGTAAACAGCCTGGTCTGTCCTCAGCCCCCCCCCCCCCCCCCCCCCCCCCCCCCCCCCCCCCCCCCCCCGCTCCTCGGTAATTTAATAACTTTCCACGTCAGCGCTGCTGAAATATGAACCTTAATGGCTCCTTATCAGATGACCCGAACCCAGCAGGGCCCAAGATGGCCACCCGCCCCCCCCCCACTCCCCCCTCCGATGGCCTCCTCTTTTGGACCTGATTACAGCATCAGAGACAGAACTTACTGGTCCAGAAACTGGTTGATGTTTCCATACTGGTCCAGAAACGGGTTGATGTTTCCATACTGGTCCAGAAACTTGTTGATGTTTCCATACTGGTCCAGAAACCGGTTGATGTTTCTATACTGGTCCAGAAACTGGTTGATGTTTCTCTACTGGCCCATAAACCGGTTGATGTTTCTCTACTGGTCCAGAAACCGGTTGATGTTTCCATACTGGTCCAGAAACCGGTTGATGTTTCCATACTGGTCCAGAAACCGGTTGATGTTTCCACACTGGTCCAGAGACTGGTTGATGTTTCCATACTGGTCCAGAAACCAGTTGATGTTTCATTACTGGTCCAGAAACTGGTTCATGTTTCTCTACTGGCCCATAAACTGGTTGATGTTTCTCTACTGGTTCAGAAACCAGTTGATGTTTCTATACTGGTCCAGAAACTGGTTGATGTTTCCATACTGGTCCAGAGACCGGTTGATGTTTCCATACTGGTCCAGAAACTGGTTGATGTTTCTCTACTGGTCCAGAAACTGGTTGATGTTTCCATACTGGTCCAGAAACCGGTTGATGTTTCCACACTGGTCCAGAAACTGGTTGATGTTTCCATACTGGTCCAGAAACCGGTTGATGTTTCCATTCTGGTCCAGAAACCGGTCGATGTTTCCATACTGGTCCAGAGACTGGTTGATGTTTCTCTACTGGCCCATAAACTGGTTGATGTTTCTCTACTGGCCCATAAACTGGTTGATGTTTCCATACTGGTCCAGAAACTGGTTGATGTTTCTATACTGGTCCAGAAACTGGTTGATGTTTCCATACTGGTCCAGAGACTGGTTCATGTTTCTCTACTGGCCCATAAACTGGTTGATGTTTCCATACTGGTCCAGAAACTGGTTGATGTTTCTATACTGGTCCAGAAACTGGTTGATGTTTCTCTACTGGTTCAGAAACCGGTTGATGTTTCCATACTGGTCCAGAAACCGGTTGATGTTTCCATACTGGTTCAGAGACCGGTTGATGTTTTCATACTGGTCCAGAGACCGGTTGATGTTTCCATACTGGTCCAGAAACCGATTGATGTTTCCATACTGGTCCAGAAACCGGTTGATGTTTCCATACTGGTTCAGAGACCGGTTGATGTTTCCATACTGGTCCAGAGACCGGTTGATGTTTCCATACTGGTCCAGAAACCGGTTGATGTTTCCATACTGGTCCAGAGACCGGTTGATGTTTCCATACTGGTCCAGAAACCGGTTGATGTTTCCATACTGGTTCAGAGACCGGTTGATGTTTCCATACTGGTCCAGAGACTGGTTGATGTTTCCATACTGGTCCAGAAACCGGTTGATGTTTCCATACTGGTCCAGAAACTGGTTCATGTTTCTCTACTGGCCCATAAACTGGTTGATGTTTCCATACTGGTCCAGAAACTGGTTGATGTTTCTATACTGGTCCAGAAACTGGTTGATGTTTCTCTACTGGTTCAGAAACCGGTTGATGTTTCCATACTGGTCCAGAAACCGGTTGATGTTTCCATACTGGTCCAGAAACCGGTTGATGTTTCCATACTGGTTCAGAGACCGGTTGATGTTTCCATACTGGTCCAGAGACCGGTTGATGTTTCCATACTGGTCCAGAAACCGGTTGATGTTTCCATACTGGTCCAGAGACTGGTTGATGTTTCCATACTGGTCCAGAAACCGGTTGATGTTTCTCTACTGGTCCAGAAACTGCTTGATGTTTCTCTACTGGCCCATAAACTGGTTGATGTTTCCATACTGGTCCAGAGACTGGTTGATGTTTCCATACTGGTCCAGAAACCGGTTGATGTTTCCATACTGGTCCAGAAACCGGTTGATGTTTCCATACTGGTCCAGAAACCGGTTGATGTTTCCATACTGGTCCAGAGACTGGTTGATGTTTCTCTACTGGTCCAGAAACCGGTTGATGTTTCCATACTGGTCCAGAGACTGGTTGATGTTTCTCTACTGGTTCAGAAACTGGTTGATGTTTCCATACTGGTCCAGAGACTGGTTGATGTTTCCATACTGGTCCAGAAACTGGTTGATGTTTCTATACTGGTCCAGAAACCGGTTGATGTTTCTATACTGGTCCAGAAACTGGTTGATGTTTATCTACTGGCCCATAAACTGGTTGATGTTTCTCAACTGGTCCAGAAACCGGTTGATGTTTCCATACTGGTCCAGAAACTGGTTGATGTTTCCATACTGGTCCAGAAACCGGTTGATGTTTCCATACTGGTCCAGAAACTGGTTCATGTTTCTCTACTGGCCCATAAACTGGTTGATGTTTCTCTACTGGGCCAGAAACCGGTTGATGTTTCTCTACTGGTCCATAAACTGGTTGATGTTTCCATACTGGTCCAGAGACTGGTTGATGTTTCTCTACTGGTTCAGAGACTGGTTGATGTTTCCATACTGGTCCAGAGACTGGTTGATGTTTCTCTACTGGTCCAGAAACCGGTTGATGTTTCCATACTGGTCCAGAGACTGGTTGATGTTTCTCTACTGGTTCAGAAACTGGTTGATGTTTCCATACTGGTCCAGAGACTGGTTGATGTTTCCATACTGGTCCAGAAACTGGTTGATGTTTCTATACTGGTCCAGAAACCGGTTGATGTTTCTATACTGGTCCAGAAACTGGTTGATGTTTATCTACTGGCCCATAAACTGGTTGATGTTTCTCTACTGGTCCAGAAACCGGTTGATGTTTCCATACTGGTCCAGAAACTGGTTGATGTTTCCATACTGGTCCAGAAACCGGTTGATGTTTCCATACTGGTCCAGAAACCGGTTGATGTTTCCACACTGGTCCAGAAACCGGTTGATGTTTCTCTACTGGTCCAGAGACCGGTTGATGTTTCTATACTGGTCCAGAAACCGGTTGATGTTTCCACACTGGTCCAGAAACCGGTTGATGTTTCCATACTGGTCCAGAGACCGGTTGATGTTTCCATACTGGTCCAGAGACCGGTTGATGTTTCCATACTGGTTCAGAAACTGGTTGATGTTTCTATACTGGTCCAGAGACTGGTTGATGTTTCTCTACTGGTTCAGTCCACTGACATCACTGTTTTTTTCTTTTCTTTTTTCAACATTTACTTTTGAAGAATTGTGGTCAAAACATTGAATTATAATTACGTTAAAACCCTAAAATGAACTTGTTTTAGTTCTGAGCTTTTTTTAGATTCTCAAATGCGTCTCTTCACATTTATTTACTTCAATGATAAAATTACAGATGTTTTTTTTAATAGAGGAAGTAAAGTGTAAATTAAGGGTGAAGATGACTCGGTTCCAGTCAATGAGATGCTTTACTGGTTTCCAGTTTAGATCTGGTTCAGAAACTGAAGGTTTATTTAGATCAAACAACTTTAAAACAGAAACAACGAAAGACTCTTCAATTTTTCATTCTTCATGTAAAAAAAGATTCAAAATAGAAATTAATCCTTGTATTTTAGCTGTATTTTCAGTTCAGAAAGAAGGAAATAAACCTGTAAATTAAAGTGACTGAACTGAATATTTGTGTTTGCTGGAAACAACCAAATAAAGCTGGAATTCTGAATATGAACAGTTTTAACAGTGAATTACTCACTTTAAATTTACTTCCTGACCAATTAAGACATAAGAGACATGTTTATGATAAATTTATTCATGACATCATCATCTGGACTTTAACAGACTGTTTAAAGAGTTAATGATCTGAGTGGATGGAAACTTCTGACCCAAACCCTAAATAACGATCTCTCTATTCTGACATTTAAATAGAAATAATGTTGTTAATCTAAGTGAACTAAAACAGTAAAAGTTCAGTCTGATTTAATGTCAGACAAAGAAATAAAGGTTTTGTTTTAATAGTGATGGAAACTTCTGGTTTCAACTGAATTTATTTATACGTGCAGTTTTTGAAAGAAATGTTACTTCTCTATTACTTAATCTGAGTTTAATCTGAGTTTAATATGAGTTTTATCTGAGTGTTTTTTATCTGAGTGTTATCTCAGTTTAATCTCAGTTTTATCTGAGTTTAATCTCAGTTGTATCTGAGTTTTATCTGAATTTATTCTCAGTTTTATCTGAATTTATTCTCAGTTTAATCTGAGTTTAATCTCAGTTTTATCTCGGTTTTATCTGAATTTATTCTGTTTTATCTGAGTTTAATCTTAGTTTTATCTCAGTTTTATCTGAGTTTAATCTCAGTTTTATCTCAATTT
The DNA here is from genome assembly GCA_018398805.1 of Hirundichthys speculiger. NCBI lineage: Eukaryota > Metazoa > Chordata > Actinopteri > Beloniformes > Exocoetidae > Hirundichthys > Hirundichthys speculiger. The sequence goes on from JAGFBZ010000569.1 coordinate 156,027, forward strand.
TGTCTCAGTTTAATCTCAGTTTTATCTGAATTTATTCTCAGTTTAATCTGAGTTTAATCTCAATTTTATCTCGGTTTTATCTGAATTTATTCTGTTTTATCTGAGTTTTATCTGAGTTTAATCTCAGTTTTATCTGAGTTTAATATCAGTTTTATCTCAGATTTGTCTCAGTTTAATCTCAGTTTTATCTGAATTTATTCTCAGTTTAATCTGAGTTTAATCTCAGTTTTATCTCAGTTTTATCTGAGTTTAATCTCAGTTTTATCTGAGTTTAATCTCAGTTTTATCTCAGGTTTGTTTTAGTTTAATCTCAGTTTTATCTGAGTTTAATCTCAGTTTTATCTGAGTTTTATCTGAGTTTAATCTCAGTTTTATCTCAGTTTATTCTCAGTTTTATGAGTTTAATTTCAGTTTTATCTGAGTTTAATCTCAGTTTTATCTCAGTTTGGTCTTAGTTTAATCTCAGTTTTATCTCAGTTTAATCTCAGTTTTATCTCAGTTTAATCTCAGTTTTATCTCAGTTTAATCTCAGTTTTATCTGAGTTTAATCTCAGTTTAATCTCAGTTTTATCTGACTCTGACTGAAAACACACCTGACCTTTGGCTCAAATTACAGCTATTTTAAGAGAAACTGTTTCTCCAAATGAACTTTTTTTGCAACTGTGAGACGTGCGAGACGTTCCTGCACACGTACATGCACGCGTACATGCATGTGTACGTGCACACGCACACATCTGGAGTAAAACTGTTCAACATTCAGACGAGTTTCAGATTTCTGTCTCTGTTGTTTTTTATCGGACTCTGAGGCAGAAGAGTTAGCTGGTTTAGAGAACGACCACAGGTTCCTCAGTTCTGCTGAAAAAATGAGAAAAAAAACAGACGAGAAGAATCAAAAGATCCAGAGAATATGAAGAAATCTCTGTGTGCGAAGGGGAAGTAGAAACCTGAGTCCATCTTTAACTCAGACAGACGCTGACCGGTTGATCATTAACCTAATTAGCTGAACACATCTCTTTTTTTTGCTTTAATTACTCTTCCAGCCTTATTTTTATAGACGCTGCCATCAAATTCTAATTCAGCTGTTTTCCATGAAATAAAAAGTTTTAAGTAACAAATCTGCCGTTTAGCTGTTTCAGTGCTAAAACTGAGTTGCTGCTTGTTCTTGGTTGCTGTTATAAAATAACGGATCTAAACTGTCATTGTTAGCTGGCTGTTAGCTGGCTGTTAGCTGGCTGTTAGCTGGCTGTTAGCTGGCTGTTAGCTGGTTGTTAGCTGGTTGTTAGCTGGTTGTTAGCTGGTTAAACTTCTGTTATTCAGTAAACTCATGAGTCAGACCACACACTTTTTGTTTCTGCTACTTTGACTTGTTTTTTCTTCCCAGTTCTGTCGTTTCACTCCCTGATCGTATTGGAGCGACCAAACGAAGCGACACCAAACCTCATTAACCGACCCGTTAATGATGCGCCAACGTCTGATACTGGAGAATCCAAATCTGAGAATCACTGATCTCTGAATCACTGATCTTCATTTTTCTGATTTAAGAATCGGGGGGTGGGGGCAGGGCATAACCCAGATCTAAGAGCTCATTGGCTGCTGAATGACAGGGCTTTACGTCAAAATACTTCTACCGACCGCTAGAGGCTGCGGTTCCTCTACCGACCGCTAGAGGCTGCAGTTTCTCTACCGACCACTAGAGACTGCGGTTCCTCTATTGACCACTAGAGGCTGCGGTTCTTCTACCGACCGCTAGAGGCTACAGTTCCTCTACCGACCGCTAGAGGCCGCAGTTTCTCTACCGACCACTAGAGACTGCAGTTCCTCTATTGACCACTAGAGGCTGCGGTTCCTCTACCGACCGCTAGAGGCTACAGTTCCTCTACCGACCGCTAGAGGCTGCAGTTCCTCTACCGACCACTAGAGGCTGCAGTTCCTCTATTGACCACTAAAGGCTGCGGTTCCTCTATCGACCACTACCGACCGCTAGAGGCTGCGGTTCCTCTACCGACCACTAGAGGCTGCGGTTCCTCTACCGACCACTAGAGGCTGCAGTTCCTCTTCCGACCGCTAGAGGCTGCGGTTCCTCTACCGAACGCTAGAGGCTGCGGTTCCTCTACCGAACACTAGAGGCTGCAGTTCCTCTACCGACCTCTAGAGGCTGCAGTTCCTCTACCGACCGCTAGAGGCTGCAGTTCCTCTACCGACCGCTAGAGGCTGCGGTTCCTCTACCGACCCCTAGAGGCTGCGGTTCCTCTATTGACCACTAGAGGCTGCAGTTCCTCTACCGACCACTAGAGGCTGCGGTTCCTCTACCGACCACTAGAGGCTGCAGTTCCTCTACCGACCGCTAGAGGCTGCGGTTCCTCTACCGACCACTAGAGGCTGCGGTTCCTCTACCAACCACTAGAGGCTGCAGTTCCTCTACCGACCGCTAGAGGCTGCGGTTCCTCTACCGACCACTAGAGGCTGCAGTTCCTCTACCGACCACTAGAGGCTGCGGTTCCTCTACCAACCACTAGAGGCTGCAGTTCCTCTACCGACCGCTAGAGGCTGCAGTTCCTCTACCGACCACTAGAGGCTGCGGTTCCTCTACCAACCACTAGAGGCTGCAGTTCCTCTACCGACCACTAGAGGCTGCGGTTCCTCTACCGACTGCTAGAGTCTGCAGTTCCTCTACCGAACGCTAGAGGCTGCGGTTCCTCTACTGACCGCTAGAGGCTGCAGTTCCTCTATTGACCACTAGAGGCTGCGGTTCCTCTTTTGACCACTAGGGTGCGGCATTCATCTCTACTGACCTCCGTGCTAAAAGAGGTTTCACATCTGTAAAATCCATCTCAATGATAACTGTACGGGGGAATTATTTCTTTCCGTTAACTGGCGTGGACGGGGTTGAGAGGTTCTGTTACAGGGACTTTAGGAAGTCTCTGGTGTTTCCTGGTGAACCAACCTTGAACGGTGGGACCAGTCGAGCCGACGCGTTGGTTTCCTGCTGGTACCAGAACATCATCATGACGTACAGATGAGTTTGGGTCGTTTCATGGTCGCTCTAACAGATCAGAGGTGGACTTCTTGATCACAACAGGATTTTCAGACTTTGTTATGTTTGTCTTCTTTTGTTGTTGTTTGTTGACAACTGCCAAACTGCCCCCCCTACAGGCTGTTAACAGAGTTTATCAAAGTAGGAAACCTGCAGGCGCTGAGAACGTTTAGAGTGCTGAGAGCCCTGAAAACTATCTCGGTCATCCCAGGTAAGGCCTCACCACCACCGGGGGGGGGGGGGGGGGGGGGGGACGGTTAACAGGAATCAACACTCGTAATCTGGTCGTCAACGTCCTCTCTTGTTCATCCCGTGTCTGCCATGTCCTGCAGCGCCAGCTCCCCCGCCCCCCCACTCTCTGACCAATCAGAAGTCACGGGTGCAGTCACCTGATCTGTTGTAGACAAACAGTCCAGGAGGAAAAGTCAGATATGCTTGACGTCATAGATATCTGATAGTAGATGTTACATGTTCCTCAGAGACCGGTGGTCACGACCGCCGCCATGTTGGGAAGGAATCAGCTGGCAGGTGGTGTTTAAGCTCCTCCCCCTTTGAGCTGTTTCTGCATCAAATATAGCAGTTTGTTGTTAAAAAGAGGCAATTTTGTTTTAACAACCAAAAAACAAGTGATAAAAACAAGTTTTACTGAAGTCGGAATTTGACAACAACAATTCCTGACTTTAGGACAGAAATTGTGATTATATCAAATTCAGTTTTTTAACAAATGTAATTTTATGTCAAAAAATTGCTAATTCTGTATCTGTATTATGTATGTTTTATTTTAGATTTTCATGATTTTTACAACAAAAATATGCAGTTTTACAAGTTACAATTTTAGAAAAAATAGTTGCCAATTTTTTATAAGGTCTTGATTTTGTGAAATTTGAGATTATATGACAAAGCTGCGATTTTGAAAAGCGTTGATTTGACAATAAGAATCTGATTCTAGGACATAAACATTTTTGTATTTTTGTTAAAAATGAGCAATTTTGCAAAGTCAAGATTTGACAACAAAATTTGTAATATTCAGGTAAAAAGTTGTAATTTTGCAAAATCAGATATATATATATTTTTTTTCACAATCAAATGTTCAGATTATGGGTTATCAAACTACAGTTTGATACATTTATTTTGAGACAAACAGCTGTAATTTAATGTCACAAACTCACAATTTTGTAAAATTCTGTTTTTCAGAATGAAAGGTTATCAGATTTTTTTGTGAAATTCACAACGTTGTAGGGAGAATTCTCACTTTTAGATTAGATCAGATTAGATTTAGTACTAAAGGGGGAAATTCAAATTTTAGGACCTAAAGTTTCAGTTATATATATTATATTCACAATTTTCCAACAAAGTCATAATTTATGTCAAAATTTATGACATTTGCGAAAAGAAAACCTTTACTAGAAAGAATATTGAGTTAAGAAAATCAAGCAGCGTGATGAATAATTATAATAATAATAATAATCTAATACAGCTGGAACATCTGCGTTTCCACAAAAACCAGCGGTCAGAGGCTGATGATGATGATGATGATGATGACGAGGATGATGAGGATGATGATGATGATGATACCTTCCCAAGCTGGTGGACTGCTGACATAATACATCTAGAATTAGATATCTATGTCTGACGTGAGCACATGAACGCTGGACGGAGAATCACGGAATCAACAGGACTTTCTTAGTTCTTAGTTTTAGAAATGTTGCAGATGTTTTATTTTTCCTGACAGATGCTGAGGTGTCATTATTTCAACTCAACGATGGTAAATATAAGAACAAAGAAAATGACATGTGACAAAGCTAAAATAAGTAAACTGTGCTAAAAGCTAATTAGCACCAATCATGACAACCGTCAGATTGGCTCAATATTGTTTCATGTATTTTTTTAGCCATCAGGTAAACAGAGTTCAGTTGCCAACAATTCAGTATATTAAAATGAAAAATGTGATTTTACAACCAAAAAATTTGATTTTTGATAAGTTGCAATTATATGAAATTCTCAATTTTCCAGCAGAAAGTTGTAATTTTATTTAAATGTTTATCAGTATTTTAGCATTAAAAAGTTTCAGTATTAACTTAAAAAGTTGTAGTTTTGCAAGAATCCCAGTTTAATGACAAAAAATAATCAATTTTACAACAAAAATGTCAAAATTCAACAAACTGATTTTATCAAAAAGTTAGGGATTTTGTCATGATTTTGTGAAATTTGTAATTTTACAACAAAAATTGGTGATTGTCTTTAGAAAATAATTTAGACAAAAAGTTACGATTTTGCATAAGTAAAATTTTAACCAACAATTCACTATATTAAAATGAAAAAAATGTGATTTTAGAACCAAAAAATTTGATTTTAGGGTATTAAGTTGCAATTATATGAAATTCTTAATTTTCCAGCTGAAAGTTGTAATTTTATTTAAATGTTTATCAGTATTTTAGCCTTAAAAAGTTGTAATTTTGCAAGAAGTCCAAGTTTAATAACAAAAAATGATAATTTTTAAAACAAAAATGTCAAATTCAACAAACTGATTTTATTAAAAAGTTGGGACTTTTTTTCTGAAATTGCCCAATTTTTGTAAATTTCTAGATTTTTTTTAAAGGAAAAGTCATGATTTTGTGAAATTTGTAATTTTACAACAAAAATTGTTTAAAAATAATTTCAGTTTCAGAAAATAATTTAGTCAAAAAGTTTACAATTTTGTATAAGTAAAATTTTAACAGCAAAAATTTGATTTTTACATCAAAATGTCACAGTTTTGCAAAGTTTGAGATTTTTTTTTACAAAAATTTGCTTCTTACAAGAAAAAGTGGCAACATGTCCCTCCTCTTTTCTGGGCGGAGCTACATTTGCCACCGGGCTCCGCCCCCTAAAAAACAAAATTTTAAACCTCACTGTGATAAATATTCCATTCAGACCCTCAGCTCTTGAAACAGTTACGGTGGAAGCTTCTGGAATAACGCCAGACAGTCCCTGTCCCTGCAGAGACCTGGATCTCTGAGGGACCGGGTTGGGACTTGGACCACCCAGAGACCTGGATCTTTGAGGGACCGGGTTGGGACTTGGACCACCCAGAGACCTGGATCTTTGAGGGACCGGGTTCCTCCAGTCTCCGTTCATGTGCAGCGCCTCCATATCTGATTTCGCCTCCAGCGCCCACCGCCACCATCGGCGGCGGCGCGTCTCTTCGGTTTCCGCTGGATGTCCATGTTTCTGTCCCCGTGTGCGTTCTGCTTCACCGTGGTCACGCCTCCTCTTGTGTTTGTGTGTCTGTGTTTGTGCTTCTGTCTCGCCTGTTGCAGATATGTCACTGAGTTTGTGGACCTGGGTAATGTCTCAGCCTTAAGGACGTTCAGGGTGCTGCGAGCGCTCAAAACCATCTCTGTCATCCCAGGTGAGGAAGCCAAGGAGTGGAAATCAAACGCACCCCAAACGGCGGCGTTGGAACCACAGATATCTGAATCTAGATGCTGCACGCTGTGTCTTTAACCGCGTCTCCATGACGACAACCGTCTGAGTGACGCTGAAGGTGTTTAGCAGAGATGAGGAACCCAACGGACAGTAACGTCTCTGGTTGACGTGTGTCACGTCCGTTCTTGTCCTCTCGGGGCAGAGGCCTGGACGCCTGGACGCCTGGACCAGGTCCAGGGTAGCTCTGAAGACCAGAGATGGTTCTGACAGTTAGAGTTTGGGCGTCTCCATGTGTTGAAGGTATCAGAGGTTTGGACATGAACGGAAACAAGTCGTGGACATTAATGTCTTCTGAGTTCTGGTTTCTTCAGTGAAGTTTGTCCCTGACATTATGAAACTACTGCTTCTGTTCCTGGGTACTTGGACCAACTTGGACCACCCTGGACCAGGTCCCAGTCTTGGACCGCTTGGTCCTGGACCGGGTTGGTATTTGGACCACCCTGGACCAGGTCCCAGTTCCTGGACCAACCTCCAGGACTCTTCAGGACCTCCTCAGTAGATGTTCCTCACATGGAGACGTCTGAACTATTGAGACGAAGTGACGTCTAACTTAGTAAAACTTATTATTATTTGTAAGGTCACATAAACTGGCATTAATGAATTATTCTGTAATATAAGATGAATTAGTCTTAACGGGATCATTCATGTTAATAACAGAGGACCTGGATATTTATGTTTGATGTCATCAACAGGGTTCCAACCACCTCTGAATAAAAATCTAAAGCAGCTAATCTAGAACTGGACCAGAACCGTGCAGCATCTAGTGTTGGATATCTGTGCTGAAGGAAACAACGCCAGATATTGTCCTGGTAGTTGGTTGGACATCAGAGGCTCAGATGGAGAACAACATGGATCCAGGTCTGAATCAAACCAGGACCACTAGAGGCTGCAGTTCCTCTACCGACCGCTAGAGGCTGCAGTTCCTCTACGACCACTAGAGGCTGCAGTTCCTCTACTGACCACTAGAGGCTGCAGTTCCTCTACTGACCGCTAGAGGCTGCAGTTCCTCTACCGACCGCTAGAGGCTGCAGGTTCTCTGTTGACCACTAGAGGCTGCAGTTCCTCTACCGACCACTAGAGGCTGCAGTTCCTCTGTTGACCACTAGAGGCTGCAGTTCCTCTACCGATCGCTAGAGGCTGCAGTTCCTCTACCGACCACTAGAGGCTGCAGTTCCTCTGTTGACCACTAGAGGCTGCAGTTCCTCTACTGACCGCTAGAGGCTGCAGTTCCTCTACCGACCGCTAGAGGCTGCAGTTCCGACCTAGAGGCTGCAGTTCCTCTACCGACCGCTAGAGGCTGCAGTTCCTCTGTTGACCACTAGAGGCTGCAGTTCAGTTCTCTACCGACCACTAGAGGCTGCAGTTCCTCTACGACCACTAGAGGCTGCAGTTCCTCTACGACCACTAGAGGCTGCAGTTCCTCTACCGACCACTAGAGGCTGCAGTTCCTCTACTGACCGCTAGAGACTGCAGTTCCTCTGTTGACAACTAGAGGCTGCAGTTCCTCTACCGACCACTAGAGACTGCAGTTCCTCTGTTGACAACTAGAGGCTGCAGTTCCTCTACCGACCACTAGAGGCTGCAGTTCCTCTACTGACCACTAGAGGCTGCAGTTCCTCTGTTGACCACTAGAGGCTGCAGTTCCTCTACCGACCACTAGAGGCTGCAGTTCCTCTGACGACAACTAGAGGCTGCAGTTCCTCTACCGACCACTAGAGGCTGCAGTTCCTCTGTTGACCACTAGAGGCTGCAGTTCCTCTGTTGACCACTAGAGGCTGCAGTTCCTCTAGACCACTAGAGGCTGCAGTTCCTCTGTTGACCACTAGAGGCTGCAGTTCCTCTACCGACCACTAGAGGCTGCAGTTCCTCTACCGACCGCTAGAGGCTGCAGTTCCTCTACCGACCACTAGAGGCTGCAGTTCCTCTACTGACCACTAGAGGCTGCAGTTCCTCTACTGACCACTAGAGGCTGCGGTTCCTCTGTTGACCGCTAGAGGCTGCAGTTCCTCTACCGACCACTAGAGGCTGCAGTTCCTCTACTGACCGCTAGAGGCTGCAGTTCCTCTACCAAGGCTGCAGTTCCTCTACCGACCACTAGAGGCTGCAGTTCCTCTACCGACCGCTAGAGGCTGCAGTTCCTCTACTGACCACCAGGGCTCCAACAGTGAGTCCTCATTGACCCTCCAGGTTAAAATGTCCAACTTTACAGCAGAAATAAACATATTTACAATCTGGAGCAAAAAATCTATAGTTTTTAGCAACTTCTCGCTTTCAGTGAATTTGACTTCTATGCTGTGAGTTTGGAGGTATAATTAGTTCAGGAATAATTACTTTTATTATAAAGATATTATGGCTTGTTGAGCTGTTAATTGTACAGACAGAAAGGAAAGATAGAATGGGAAGAAGGAAGCAGTGAAGGAAGGAAGGAAGATGGAAACTCAGGAAGGAAGGAGCCAAGGAAGGTTGGCAAGGGAAGGAAGCAACAAAAGAAGATAGAAAGGAAAGGAAGGATAAAATAAAGGAAGAAAGTAAGTAAGGAACCAGGGAAGGAAGTTAGGAAGTCATCTAGTTTCCTTTTTGCTTCATTTTGTTAAATAGTTGATTTCCAGTGAAAGAGGTGACATGTTTTTGTTCATCTGAGGTTGTTCTGCCCTGATCCAAAGAACCCGGTGTGACCCGGTGTGACCCGGTGTGACCCGGTGTGACCCGGTGTGTGGTCCGGTTATTTTAAGGAGTTCTGAAGCCTCTGCATGTCTGCACACTAACCGTGTTGTTAAACTGTGGTCCAGTCGCTCAGGACTTTACAAACCAGTTCTGATGAATGTGAGACATGGAGTCTGGACCCGTCTGGACCCGTCTGGACCCGTCTGGACCCGTCTGGACCTCAGTCTGGACCCGTCTGTGTTCTGACCCGACCCGGCCTGTGTTTCTGCTCCTCCTGTGTTTGCATCTGCATCCAGATGTTTAACATCTAAATGTCTTCTGAACATGTTGAACCGTCTTCAGTTTTCTTCTCTTCTTAATAGATCGTTTGTTGATTTAAATTAATGTCTTTTAGGTTTATTTCATGATCCTCCACTAAACCTACATTTATCTCTTTTATCTCTTTTACTGGACAGTGACAAGCCAAGATATTTATGACCGGCTTCATTTCATCTGTTAATAAATGTCCATTTTTGCATTTCAGACCTCAAAAAAAAGAAAAAAAAGTTGTTAATTTTATCGCTGCTAAGGAGATGAGAGAAAACGCTGATGATGTCATCATCGTTCGGTACAAAGGCAGCGACATCTCTGGACTCGGAGGCATCACCATGGAAACATGGGTTGGACTAGGAAGGAAAGAAGGACGGAAAGAACGAAAGAGACAGGAGCAAAGGAAGGAAGGGCAGAGGGAGGAAAGGAAGAAGGAATCCAAGGAAGGAGATAAGTAAGAAATGCAAGCGAGCACTGAACTTAGGAAGGAAGGAAGGAAGCAACTTAGAAACTAAAGAAGCAAGAGGGGGAGGATGGAGTGAATGAAGGAATGAAGAAAAGAGGGAAGGAAGAAACTAAGGAAGGAAGGGAGAAACTAAGGAGGGATGGAAGGAAGGAGAAAACTATAAATTCAAGGAAGTTTGGTGAGGAGGGAGGGAAGAAAGGAAAGAAAGGAACTAAGGAACCAATGAAGGTTGAAGGAAGGAACAAAGGAAGGAAGAAAGAAACTAAGGAATGATGGAGGGAATTAAAGGAACAAGCCAATGAAGGAAGGAAGAAAGAAAGCAAACTGAATAAAATAAGGAAAGAAGGAAGGAAGATAGAAGCAAAGGAAAGGTGCAACACAAGAAGGAACCAAGAAAGGTTAGGAGAGAGAAGGAGGAGAGGAAAGGAAATGATCTTTCCTGATCATAAAGGATTGAGATGTGAACCTCCAGAGGAGACATCACCATGGAAATATGGAGACATCACCATGGAAACATGGAGCATCACCATGGAAACATGGACTATGCTAACTGAGGAGAACAACAGGGTTCTGGATGAGGACCTCTGCTTCTTTAGTTGTTCTCACCTTATAAATGTCAGTCAATATGCCGATGATGCTCTGATTTATGTTCAGAATTCCACATCTGTTTCTGTTAAACCACATCCTTGACACAAAGACAAGGCTGTTGGACGGTCTGTCCCCGCTACAGGATGGTCTGTCCTAGATACAGGACGGTGTGTCCTCGCTTCAGGACGGTGTGTCCTCGCTTCAGGACGGTCTGTCCCCGCTACAGGATGGTCTGTCCTAGATACAGGACGGTGTGTCCTCGCTTCAGGACGGTGTGTCCTCGCTTCAGGACGGTCTGTCCCCGCTACAGGACAGTCTCTCATCGCTACACGATGGTCTGTCCTAGCTACAGGACGGTGTGTCCTCGCTTCAGGTCGGTGTGTCCTCGCTTCAGGACGGTCTGTCCCCGCTACAGGACAGTCTCTCATCGCTACACGATGGTCTGTCCTAGCTACAGGACGGTGTGTCCTCGCTTCAGGACGGTGTGTCCTCGCTTCAGGACAGTGTGTCCTCGCTTCAGGATGGTGTGTCCTCGCTTCAGGACGGTCTGTACCCGCTACAGGATGGTCTGTCCTAGCTACAGGACGGTGTGTCCTCGCTTCAGGACGGTGTGTCCTCGCTTCAGGATGGTGTGTCCTCGCTTCAGGACGGTCTGTACCCGCTACAGGATGGTCTGTCCTAGCTACAGGACGGTGTGTCCTCGCTTCAGGACAGTGTGTCCTCGCTTCAGGATGGTGTGTCCTCGCTTCAGGACGGTCTGTACCCGCTACAGGATGGTCTGTCCTAGCTACAGGACGGTGTGTCCTCGCTTCAGGACGGTGTGTCCTCGCTTCAGGACGGTGTTTCCTCGCTTCAGGACGGTGTGTCCTTGCTTCAGGATGATCTGTCCCCACTACAGGACGGTCTGTCATCGCTACACGGTGGTCTGTCCCCGCTACAGGATGGTCTCCCCTCACTATACGACGGTCTGTCCCTGCTACAGGATGGTCTGTCCCTGCTACACGACGGTCTGTCCCCACTACAGGACGGTCTGTCCTAGCTACAGGACGGTGTGTCCTCGCTTCAGGATGGTGTGTCCTCGCTTCAGGATGGTGTGTCCTCGCTACAGGATGGTCTGTCCCCGCTACAGGATGGTCTGTCCCCACTACAGGACGGTCTGTCCCCACTACAGGACGGTCTGTCCTAGCTACAGGATGGTCTGTCCCCGCTACAGGATGGTCTGTCCTAGCTACAGGACGGTGTGTCCTCGCTTCAGGATGGTGTGTCCTCACTTCAGGATGGTCTGTCCTTGCTAAAGGACGGTCTGTCCCCGCTACAGGACGGTCTGTCCTCGCTTCAGGATGGTGTGTCCTCGCTTCAGGATGGTCTGTCCCTGCTACAGGACGGTCTCTCGTCGCTACACGACGGTCTGTCCTCACTACAGGATGGTCTGTCCCCGCTACAGGATGGCCTGTCCTCGTGAGACAATGATGCAGAATTTGGAAACTGAGTATCTGGCATCCTCGCTTCAGGATGGTGTGTCCTCGCTTCAGGATGGTGTGTCCTCGCTACAGGATGGTCTGTCCCCACTACAGGACGGTCTGTCCCCACTACAGGACGGTCTGTCCTAGCTACAGGATGGTCTGTCCCCGCTACAGGATGGTCTCTCCTCACTACAGGATGGTCTGTCCCCGCTACAGGATGGTCTGTCCTTGCTACAGGACGGTCTGTCCCTGCTACAGGACAGCCTGTCCTCACTACAGGACGGTCTCTCCTCACTACAGGATGGTCTGTTCCCGCTACAGGATGGTCTCTCCTCACTACAGGACGGTCTGTCCCCACTACAGGACGGTCTGTCCTAGCTACAGGATGGTCTGTCCCCGCTACAGGATGGTCTCTCCTCACTACAGGATGGTCTGTCCCCGCTACAGGATGGTCTGTCCTTGCTACAGGACGGTCTGTCCCTGCTACAGGACAGCCTGTCCCCACTACAGGACGGTCTGTCCTTGTGAGACAATGATGCAGAATTTGGAAACTGAGTATCTGGCAGCGTTCATCACTGTCCTCGATGACACCAGTGGTGTCCTCAGTGGTGTTCTCGATGACAGAACCACATGATAAAGTGGGAAAAGGTTCACTGTCCAACTCTTCTGGAGGCTGAAATGCAAAACAGGATTTAAATTAACGAATTAAAAGAAGAGAACAAGAAAAACCACTAAATCCACACCAAACGGCATCGGAAACTAAATGCTGAGTAGCTGAAGTGACTCCAGGTGGCGCTCAAGCTCCTCCCCCTTTACCTTCTGACTAGACAGGTGTCCTTCCATCAAGCAGCTGTTGATAGTTGAGATTTTGAAAGTCGCAATTTTACAAGAATTTTAGAAATTACACCAGAAAAGTGCAATTCAACGAGAGTTGGGATTTTATGACAAAAAGTTTGGATTTTTTTTGTCAAAAAAGTTGCAAGATTTAATTCAAATGACCCAGTTTAGCAAAATGTCTGAATTTATGCGATTATTGGACGTAAAATTGCAGTCGTAATTGCATTTAAATTTGCAATTTTACGTAAAAAAAAATTACAATTTTGTAAAACATTTTTGCATTTTTCTGCTTTTGCAGAAAAAAAACATCCTGATTTTAGGACAGAAAGTTGCATTTGTGCAACGTTCAAAATTTTACAACATAAAGTTGTAACTTTATGTCCAAAGGTTTGGATTTTGCTGAAGTCAATATTTTACCAGTCAGAATTTTCTGAAATTAGTAATTTTTTAAATTTATTTTTATTAACAGTAAAATGCTTTATGCAACAAAAGTGTTGATTTTACAGCAAAACAAAATGATCCTTTTTTGTACAAGAAAGGAATATATATATGGCACTAAAACAGCATATATTATATTATATTATATTATATTATATCATATATATTATATATATTATATTATATATATATATATTATATTATATTATATTATATATATATATATATTATATTATATTATATTATATTATATTATATTATTATATTATATTATATCATATTATAAATCTGTGCCCTGTAACTGAGCTTGAGCGTCTCCTGTCGTCACCCTGAAATAAAATGAATTTGACCTGAAAACATTAAATATCTTGGGTTCATCGTGTCTAAACTTTTCCTAACTTGGGTTTTTATAGAACGTTGGTCACCATTTTTATACATTTATATGATGGTTATATAATTGTTATGTAATGTTTGTTACTGGGAAAGTGGAAGGATCGTTGATAATTGCTGAGGCTGATCATTCAGAATGCTCTGGCGATGACTCGTTCGGTCATTAACGGCGCCTTGCGTCCCTGCGTCCCGGCCTTCCCTCAGGCCTGAAGACCATCGTCGGCGCTCTGATCCAGTCGGTGAAGAAGCTGGCCGACGTGATGATCCTCACCGTCTTCTGCCTGAGCGTCTTCGCCCTCATCGGCCTGCAGCTCTTCATGGGGAACCTGCGGCAGAAATGCGTCCGGAGCACGGCGCACTGCATCAACGACAGCCTGCCGGCCAACGCCTCCTTCTACTGCAACAACAGGACCTGGACCTCCATCAAGGACTTCATCGACGACGAAGGTGAGCCTCCTACTCCTCCATTTGTTCTTCACTGTGGTGAGAAACGCTGCGATGTTGGTGTTTTACTGATGCGATTTGAAAAGTGTTGAGATGGTTATAGTGAAGACGTTCCATTGAAGCCTCTCTTCTTCTTCTTCTTGTCCTTTTTGGTTCTCTGTTCCCGGGTCGCCACAGCAGAATAATCCACATGGTTGACTCGGTACAAGGTTTAGATGCCTTCCCTGATCCAAAGCTACTCTGTGTAGCAATACAACTTAATCTGGTTCAGCCTGGCTTTGTTGAAGAAGGTTGGACGCAGCAAACCGTCACTGGCTCTTTGCCGTTGACGCAATGTTGATGAGCGTTTGCGTTGCAATTGACGTCAACGGCTACCAATGACTTAATTCAGCTAATAAGGTTCACTGGTACGAATGATCTATGTGTGTTTACAAAAATGGCGACTGGTCTGCCGAGGTTTAAGTAAAAGGAAAGCTAATCTTCATTCACAACTTGTGCTTCAGTCACAACATCCAACACCTACAGACTCATGAGGAACCCAACTAGATTAAGTTCACTAGAACGACTAATGTGCGTAGGATCGCCAGGACAACAAACACATCGGTCACTCGCTCCATGACAAATCCAAGAAGACGACAGCCAATTAGCGTAAATTCACTAGTACGGCAATTAACCCGCACTGGAATGATAGTTAGTGTGCGTGTAAGATCATGACCACAGTAACTAATCAACATAGCTTTGTTCGGACCACAAATAATCTACGTTAAATTTACTTGGATGAATTCGTGATCTGTGCAGGTTTGCTGGTGTGACGACTAACACGTCGAGGTTTTCTAGAGCAGCTCATCCCTGTCGGTTCGTGAGCGCGACGGCTGATCCGAGTCCATTTTCTAGTGCATCAACTAATCCACAAAGGTCCACTTGGGCAACAGCTCATCACAGATGCAACAACTGGTCCATGTAGAGAGTCTAGTTTACATCGGTTCACTGGAATAACGGCTTCAGTCAAACAACAACCTACCTACGTAGGGCTACATACGTGAGTACGTGGGTCTACATAGGCAGGTCTTCATACGCAGGTCTACATAAGCAGGTCTACATACGCAGGTCTACATAAGCAGGTCTACATATGTAGGTCTATATACGCAGGTCTATATACGTAGGTCTTCATACGCAGGTCTACATATGTAGGTCTTCATAGGTAGGTCTACATATGCAGGTCTACATACGTAGGTCTTTATAGGTAGGTCTACATACGTAGGTCTACATAAGTCCACTTAGGCAACAGCTCATCACAGATGCAACAACTGGTCCATGTAAAGAGTCTAGTTTACATCGGTTCACTGGAATAACGGCTTCAGTCAAACAACAACCCACCTACGTAGGGCTACATACGCAGGTCTACATACGCAGGTCTTCATATGTAGGTCTACATATGTAGGTCTACATACGTGAGTACGCGGGTCTACATAGGCAGGTCTACATACGCAGGTCTACATGCACAGGTCTACATATGCAGGTCTACATACGTAGGTCTTCATAGGTAGGTCTACATACGCAGGTCTACATATGTAGGACTACATACGCATGTCTACATACGTAGGTCTTTATAGGTAGGTCTACATACGCAGGTCTACATACGTAGGTCTACATATGTAGGTCTACATATGTAGGTCTTCATAGGTAGGTCTACATACGCAGGTCTACATATGTAGGACTACATACGCATGTCTACATACGTAGGTCTTTATAGGTAGGTCTACATACGCAGGTCTACATACGTAGGTCTACATACGTAGGTCTACATACGTGAGTACGCGGGTCTACATAGGCAGGTCTTCATACGCAGGTCTACATAAGCAGGTCTACATACGCAGGTCTACATACGCAGGTCTTCATATGTAGGTCTACATACGTAGGTCTACATACGTGAGTACGCGGGTCTACATAGGCAGGTCTACATACGCAGGTCTACATGCACAGGTCTACATATGCAGGTCTACATACGTAGGTCTTCATAGGTAGGTCTACATACGCAGGTCTACATATGTAGGACTACATACGCATGTCTACATACGTAGGTCTTTATAGGTAGGTCTACATACGCAGGTCTACATACGTAGGTCTACATATGTAGGTCTACATATGTAGGTCTTCATAGGTAGGTCTACATACGCAGGTCTACATATGTAGGACTACATACGCATGTCTACATACGTAGGTCTTTATAGGTAGGTCTACATACGCAGGTCTACATACGTAGGTCTACATATGCAGGTCTACATACGTAGGTCTACATATGTAGGTCTACATACGCAGGTCTACATACGCAGGTCTTTATAGGTAGGTCTACATACGTAGGTCTACATACGCAGGTCTACATACGTAGGTCTACATATGTAGGTCTACATATGTAGGTCTACATACGCAGGTCTACATACGCAGGTCTTTATAGGTAGGTCTACATACGCAGGTCTACATACGTAGGTCTACATATGTAGGTCTACATATGTAGGTCTTCATACGTAGGTCTACATAAGCAGGTCTAAATACGTAGGTCTACATAAGCAGGTCTAAATACGTAGGTCTACATACGCAGGTCTACATATGGAGGTCTACATATGTAGGTCTACATATGTAGATCTTCATACGTAGGTCTACATACGTAGGTCTGCATACGCAGGTCTACATATGGAGGTCTTTATAGGTAGGTCTACATACGTAGGTCTACATACGTAGGTCTGCATACGCAGGTCTACATATGGAGGTCTTTATAGGTAGGTCTACATACGTAGGTCTACATATGTAGGTCTACATATGTAGGTCTTCATACGTAGGTCTATATAAGCAGGTCTAAATACGTAGGTCTAGATAAGCAGGTCTAAATACGTAGGTCTACATACGCAGGTCTACATATGGAGGTCTACATATGTAGGTCTACATATGTAGGTCTTCATACGTAGGTCTGCATACGCAGGTCTACATATGGAGGTCTTCGTAAGCAGGTTCACCAGTTTCGCAGGTGATAAATATAAATTCACTGCTGTGAGAACCAATCAGCATACGGTTGCTTGTATGATGACTGATGCGCAGGTCAGACAGGTAGATGTGACACACCTATAAAAAAACTCATCTGGGCAGGTTCACGAGGACATCTAATCCATGAACATCCACTAGCAGGACGACTCATCCTTTAAATCTGCTCGTGCAACAATCAATCCTAATACGGTGGCGGAGGAGGAAACCTGAGACCGAGAAACGCTGATCTGAAAGCAACAAACGTGGATTTAATGGATCCAGCAGAGCCGGAACGGTCTTCATCTGCAGTGATGACTGGTTGCCTCCTAAACCGACCGGACAATGTCACGTTGGCACCGGGGTCATAACTGATGATGTCATCGAAGACACACCAGCGCTGTCAGAGGGTCGAGCTGCGAGCTTCACCAGGAGCTCAGCACATACAGATACGAGACGTGACATCCCCACACTGGGAGGTCACTCATCACACACATGTTGACCGGAGAACATACGTGTGGTGTGTGTGTGGGGGGGGGGAGGGGGGGGTGCAGGTTCCAGGAATCTACTGACTGCTGTGAAGGGAAAATGCTTTTTATTGAAACTGATTAGTTTACCTCTATGGTGCAGTCATGACTGGGATTGTTTTACTTCAGTATTCACAGTTTATCTTGAATTTGGGTTTGTTGGTATGAATAGGAGCTTCTATAGGGAGGGAGTTCCTCTACTGACCACTAGAGGCTGCAGTTCCTCTACCGACCACTAGAGCTGCAGTTCCTCTACTGACCACTAGAGGCTGCAGTTCCTCTACTGACCACTAGAGGCTGCAGTTCCTCTACTGACCACTAGAGGCTGCAGTTCCTCTACCGACCACTAGAGGCTGCAGTTTCCTCTACTGACCACTAGAGGCTGCAGTTCCTCTACCGACCACTAGAGGCTGCGGTTCCTCTACCGACCACTAGAGGCTGCGGTTCCTCTACCGACCACTAGAGGCTGCAGTTCCTCTACTGACCACTAGAGGCTGCGGTTCCTCTACCGACCGCTAGAGGCTGCGGTTCCTCTACTGACCACTAGAGGCTGCGGTTCCTCTACTGACCACTAGAGGCTGCGGTTCCTCTACTGACCACTAGAGGCCGCAGTTCGTCTACTGACCACTAGAGGCTGCAGTTCCTCTACCGACCACTAGAGACTGCAGTTCCTCTATTGACCACTAGAGGCTGCAGTTCCTTGACTGACCACTAGAGGCTGCAGTACCTGACCACTAGGATATATATACTTTGTATATATACTATATATATTTACATTGACCTCCATGTTGAAATATCAACTTTAGAGTAGAAATAAACTAAATTCCAGTGTGGTGCAGAATCATAAAAGTGTTTTGTGAATGGCCTTTAGCTCGTTAGCGCTAGCACTGGCAGCAGCTGGAAGAGCTGACAACTCTGGCCAAGCGGACTAGAGTGTCGTTTCTGCTTTATGTTTTTGACCATCTTCATTTGCATTAATCTGGTTGTGAAATGACGCATCCACCAGGGGGCGGTGACGAGTCGACTCTTGGTATCAACAGATGTGGTGACTCTTCTGCCGAGCTCCCCAATTACTCCCTGATAGATTTGAATGCAGAATTCGAAATCCATCGATCCATCCATCCATCTTTCCATCCATTCATGCTTCCATCCATCCATCTGTCATCCATCCATCCATCTACATCCATGTATTCCCAGTCAGGGTCACTGTGATCTGCTGGAACCAGTCCCAGCTCTTGTTGGGTGAAAGGCTGATCCAGTTATAATCCAGTTATAATCCAGTTATAATCCAGTTTCATCACTCTAATTCAGTGTGATGGTATTTGTAAAATACTGATACGAATCATCACTTGACCTGTTAAATCAGCTGGTGTGGATCTCAGTGCATCAACAGAAACGATGCTCATTACATTAATTTGCACAGCGCTGCATCGTCTCAATGATTTATTTACTGATGACTCCAGTTTTTATGAATCTGATGGATCTTTGGGGTAAAAGCCAGACGGAGGTCTTCCAGTAGAAACGTCCTCCTGGAGCTGGAGGCAAACATGGATCCGGCCCAGATAAAGTTTGAGTTTACAGTGGAGGGACATGCAGCGTTTGCTAATGTACCGTCTATTTATTCATTTCCAGTTTGCTTTGCCATCCATCACACAAAACAAATGTCCCACACAGGCTCTCGTATCGACCTCTAAAAGCTGCCGTGAAACCCGAGAGCCGCGGCCTTCGGCCGGGCCCGTCCGGCTGATCGGAGAGCAGTGCCGGCTGGGGGGAGATCAATGCTGCATGTTCTCCATGCTAAACAGTTCCCATCAGGCCGCTTGTTCTGTGTTGTCAGAGGCGGCGGCGGCGGCGGTGGCGGCAGGCGTCCTGACCCACTTTCCCTTTGACTGGGCAGATATTAGTGACCAGCAAAGGCTGAATACAGGAAGATAGTTTTCTTCAAGTGCTCAGAAGGATCCAACTCGCGTCACCACTGAGGTCTTTGGGGTAAAAAAATATAATAATTGATAAAGAACTTACTGTGGCCGAGAAGAAGTCCATCCAGCAGCCACGGATCCTCCTGAAACCACCAAATGTGTCGTAGTCCAGTAGAGACTTCTGGAGACTCGTGGCTGTGAAGGACGTGCTGATGGATCTGAACCCTCACCAGATCCATTTTAATGGTACAACAGCTGATTTATGGGCCTTAAATCAAAATAAATCACTGTAACGTGAGGTGTTCAGATCAGACGGCGGTTTCCATGGGTTACGTTCCTGGTGCTCACCTGTCAGCCTGAACACCTGAACCTCAGCAGGTGGGTCTGGGTTTGTTTGTGGGTCCACATATGACGAAGTGGAGCAAACATCTCAGATGTTTCTTCTGTATTAGTGAGACTGCGTCCAGCAGAGACATCTGGAGACCCAAGACAGCAAAAGACGAGGCAACGTCCTCTTTTAAAGTTTAAATCCAACCAATCAGTGACCGTTTGTTTATGTGCCAAACTGTGACTGAAAGACTTTAGGTCTTAACGTTATTCTAGGGTCTTGGTTGTGTCAGGCAAGCTTTCCTTATCTTAACCAAGTAGTTTCCAAACCCTGGTTTAGAGACATGAAACCAAACAGTGAGCGTTTGTGTCGGTGCTAAACACATACGTGAATTTAACCCTTATACGTGTAAGTACATGTATATAGGTAAATACGTATAATTATCTGTATAATTACCCGTGTATTTACCCGTATATGGGTAAATACTTGTGTACATACAGGAAATACGTACGGGAAAATATGAGTAATAATAGTAATAGTAATAAATACTAGTATACGGGTAAATACAAGTAATTACCCGTATACGAGTATTTACCCGTATACGAGTATTTACCTGTGTTTGGGTAAATACTTGTGTACATACAGGAAATACGTACGGGAAAATATGAGTAATAATAGTAATAGTAATAAATACTACTATACGGGTAAATACAAGTAATTACGCGTATACGAGTATTTACCCGTATATGGGTAAATACTTGTCTACATACAGGAAATACGTATGTGAAAATATGAGTAATAATAGTAATAGTAATTAATACTAGTATACGGATAAATACAAGTAATTACCCGTATACGGGTAAATACTTGTCTACATACAGGAAATACGTATGGGAAAATATGAGTAATAATAGTAATAGTAATAATTACTAGTATACGGGTAAATACGAAGTAATTACCCGTATACGAATAATTACCTGTATACGAGTATTTACCCGTATATCGGGTAAATACTTATCTACATACAGGAAATACGTATGGGAAAATATGAGTAATAATAGTAATAGTAATAATTACTAGTATACGGGTAAATACGAGTAATTACCCGTGTACGAATAATTACCTGTATACGAGTATTTACCCGTATACAGGTAAATACTTGTCTACATACAGGAAATACGTATGTGAAAATATGAGTAATAATAGTAATAGTAATAATTACTAGTATACGGGTAAATAAGAGTAATTACCCATGTACGAATAATTACCCGTATATGAGTATTTACCTGTGTTTGGGTAATTACTCGTATACGGGTAATTACCCGTATACGGGTAAATACTCGTATACGGGTTGTGCAGTTGTTTGTCACTATCCAGGAACGTCAGGAAGGTTTTTAAATACCATATCTTTATTTTTATTTTCTTTTTCCCCTTGTAGAAGACGTGGAAGGTCTTGATCTCAGCCTCGAGTCTCTGTGGGTTCAGGGAAGAGTTTCCTGAACAGAACCAGGTAGTTTTTGATGCCTAAACCAAACCAGGTGTTTCGGGTGCTGAAATCTAAGCAGATCCTTTTATTTTTTGTACGGTGGTAAACAGTAACTGAAGCTGCGAGGCTGTTCGGTGGGTTTCCCTAAACCTGCTGAGGAGTTGATGAAGTGGTTTCTGGTTGGAAATAACAACTGAAAACAAGATGTTAGCGGTGGGGCTCAGCCAAGCTAACTGAGTAGTTCTTCATGCTGAAACCTGACCAGGTGGTTTATGTTCTTAGATGTTCAGGAAACAAAGAGTTCTCGGCAGCAGCCTTGGGTCTCAGCGGGTAGAGGCCTCTTCTCCTAAACTGATTTATTGTTGTATTTCTCTCTAATCTACGTATTAGGAGACCGATTTGAGGCCGTGGAAATAAAGGCTGATCTCCTGCAGCTCCGTATAAATGAACACAGCATTTGACGGATGAGCGTCCACTAAAGACATCTGCTCAGCAGATTTGTCTCTGACGGATATCTCTCCATCCTGAGCAGATTAAAAGTGTCTCCGTCTAATTCACTTTCACCAATAACTCTCCCCGCTGTCACTGTCAAACATGCAGCTTTTCCTCGTGTAAATTCATCTCTTGACGACGAGAACGAGGGGAGGATGGAGGTTTATTATGGCTTGACAGGCTAATTTGCTGCTGTTGAGTTTTAAAAAGGAATTAAATTAAGCTCAGTGCCTCGATGCCCCGCGGAGACGCTTCTCCAAGTTCCTCTGTAAAGCCTCCGAAAGAGTAAATACATGCATGAAGGGACGTTTGTCAAATGTCGGGCCGCGGGCTGATATGCATTTGCTTTGTGGGCGGGGCTTAGACAGCTGGATGGTGAACTTCAGGTGATCGTCTGGGAACAAAACGCCTCAGAGGATAATCTCAGCGCCGCTACGAGAACAAAGGCCAGCCGGAGCCAGACGTCTGGACTTTCTGATTTTTGTATTTTTCTGGCGAGTAGAGGCAAATGAAAAGCTGCTCTTTAAAAAGCTGAAGTGCCTTCAGTTAAAAGCACCGAAGAACCGATTTGTGTGTTAAAGTGAGGGAAACATTCGCAAAAAAAAGAAAAGAAGCGAGAGAACGAGTGTGTGGTTTCCTTTGAAGTCCTGACTCCTCCCTCTCTGCCTTTCTGAGGGTTTTATTATCAAGAGCTCTTTTTTCTTTTGTCTCTCTGAAAACTGATGAGAAAATGACCTCTAGCCTTTTATTTTGTAATGCTTAGTTAATTAGTCTAATTAGTCTAGTCTTAAAAAGTTTTCCACATCAGATTAAAACATGAGGAAGTAGTTGTTCTTTTTAAATGATTAAAAGGACATTGTCCTTTTAATCATTTAAATGATTAAAATTATTAAAATGATTAAAAGGACATCGTCCTATTAATCATTACGGGTATTTATCCATATACGGGTAATTACGTGTAATTACCTGTATAAATACCCGTATAATTACCCGTATACGGGCAATTACGAGTATTTACCTGTATACGGGTAATTACGTGTAGTTACCTGTATACGGGTAATTACCCGTACGTATACGAGTATTTACCTGTATATGTGTAATTACCTGAATACGGGTATTTACCCTTATACAGGTAAACACACGGGTAATTATATGGGTAATTACGTGTAATTACCCCTATACGTGAATTTGCCCGTATACAGGTAATTACGTGTAAATACCTGTATAATTACCTGTATACGTCTAATTATCAGTATGATTACCCGTATATTTACCCGTATAGGGGTAAATACTTGTTACGTACAGGAAAATAGGTAGGGGAAAATATGAGTAATAATAGTAATAGTAATAATTATTAGTATACGGGTAAATACGAGTAATTACCCATATACGATTATTTACCCGTATACAAGTATTTACCCATATTTGGGTAAATACTCGTGTACGGGTTGTGCAGTTGTTTGTCACTATCCAGGAACGTCAGGAAGGTTTTTAAATACCATATCTTTATTTTTATATTATTTTTCCCTTTGTAGAAGACGTGGAAGTTGGTCGTAAACCGTTACTGTATTATCCGGGTCTTTTTTCCACAGTTGTTCATATAATTTTCATTTATCACTCAAGCAGTTTTCCGATGTTTCTTTTTTTAAAATCTGCAATTAATCTTCCATCAAAGTATTTCTCTAATATTAAAATAGTTGTATGTTAATATTCTGTCCAGGTCATTTTTAAAGTCGTATGATTTATTTTTACATTTACAGTTTATATTATATCCAAAAACCATCTGAGGATTTTTAACATACATAAGATTTTTTATAGTTTTTTTACATACAAACATGATGCAGGTGTAAATTATATTCAAATATTATCCAGATAATTTTCACATCCCAATAATTGCTAAAAAAAAATCGTCACGTCATTGTATCAATTGGGTATCATTATTGTATCAAATTTAAAAAATTGCACAATTATTTGTAAAGTGTGAACGAAGAAGGAATTTTTCAAATACTAAATATTGTACCATGTTAATTTCCTGTTCATATAGTATCCAGGTATTTTCTAACAATCTAAAAATGATGCACTAGTATTATTATACTCTTCTTTAATGTCATCATCGTGCCGTTGTTGATATTCTTTTGTTTGTTTGTTTGTTTGTGGACAGTTTTATTCCTAAACCGTCCTGTAATTTTAACATAATCAGGATTGAAAAATTGTTCGTAAACTGTTTGGATCCAGATGTGTTAGCTATAATAATGCTTTAATATCCGTCTACTGTCCAGGTATTTTTCACGTGTTGAAGACGAAGCAGCTGATAGTTTCCTATTTTTTTTTTTTTTTTGTTTTGCATCTGGATATTTTTCACAGACTAAACATGACAAGTTTAATATTTATAAACCATTTAAATGTTTTTTACATTCTGATTATGACTCAACTGTAAACTCAATATACTATCCAGGCGTTTTTAACATTCAGAATATTACATAATTGTTTGCATTTTATTCATATATGGTCCAGATAATTTTAATAAACTGAACTGCAGTCAGCTGTTTCACATCCATATTAATACTGTAGATCAGTTAATTATTCATAATGTCTAGTTGCACGTAAACTGTATGTCATGTTTTGGTAAATTCAGAATAAACCAGTGTAATATTACGTTTTAAAAAGTGTTTTTTTAAAAAGAGCTTCAAGACTCCCTGGAACTATTTTCACACAAATTTCGTTTAAAAACTCCTCATTTAATTTACACATGTTCATCCTGTAACGCCCACATTTCATCTGAAGGTTCCTCCGTTTGAACCGTCGTCAGTCACTGCTGGAAGACAAATGGTTAAACACATTTATCTTCAACTGCCTCCTCCAACCTCTGATGAAGTTAAGCAGCGCTTGTCCTCCTGCAGATGTGCATTAAAAGCTTTTCGAACATGTTTGGTTCAACACTTTCGTCCTTGAGTGTGTTTGGGGAGGTTGAGTACCTGAAGTACTCAAGTGTATTAATGTTCTTGGAAATGGTTTGTGGTCAGATGAAAGTGTTGCATAAACGCTCAACAGAGTTGGGCTTCATGGCCCAGCCGGTCAGACGGCGGCGTCTCTGCCGGTCAGACGGCGTCTCTGCCGGTCAGACGGCGGCGTCTCTGCCGGTCAGACGGCGGCGTCTCTGCCGGTCAGACGGCGGCGTCTCTGCCGGTCAGACGGCGTCTCTAGCCGGTCAGACGGCGTCTCTACCGGTCAGACGGCGTCTCTACCGGTCAGACGGGGGCGTCTCTGCCGGTCAGACGGCGTCGTCTCTGCCGGTCAGACGGCGGCGTCTCTGCCGGTCAGACGGCGGCGTCTCTGCCGGTCAGACGGCGGCGTCTCTGCCGGTCAGACGGCGGCGTCTCTGCCGGTCAGACGGCGTCTCTACCGGTCAGACGGCGTCTCTGCCGGTCAGACGGCGGCGTCTCTGCCGGTCAGACGGCGGCGTCTCTGCCGGTCAGACGGCGTCTCTGCCGGTCAGACGGCGGCGTCTCTGCCGGTCAGACGGCGGCGTCTCTGCCGGTCAGACGGCGTCTCTCCAGACAAACGGAGTCTGATGAGTTCATGGATCCTGCTGTTGCGCTGGGAGGTCGGGAAGAGTCGGCACGAGCGAACGGAGGTCAAACTCCATCCAGCTCATACTTCAGACAAACATTTCTCGGGGATTTGTGGTGTTACATAACTGTAATTAAGGTTTGTGAGGAATTAACCCCGGCTGGTGACAGTTAGGAGGAAACAAGCTCACTTTCCTACATTTACTTTCACTTTTCTTTTCAACAGTGTCAACGCAATATATTTCATATTTTTCTCATCAGTTTAGTTTAATTTTTAATATACAACCGTCATTGGTCTTTCAGACCTGGAATACAGTTCAACAGAAGTTCTGTCGTTCTAATTACTGGGACCAGAATGTAAATATTTCTTTCTGCTGTAAAGTTGGACATTTTAACTGGAGGTCAATGTTGGAGCCAGAGCGTAATGAAAGGTAGAGGAACCGCAGCCTCTAGTGGTTGATAGAGGAACTGCAGCCTCTAGTGGTCGGTAGAGGAACTGCAGCCTCTAGAGGTCAGTAGAGGAACCGCAGCCTCTAGCGGTCGATAGAGGAACTGCAGCCTCTAGCGGTCGGTAGAGGAACTGCAGCCTCTAGAGGTCAGTAGAGGAACCGCAGTCTCTAGTGGTCGGTAGAGGAACTGCAGCCTCTAGCGGTGGGTAGAGGAACTGCAGCCTCTAGTGGTCGGTAGAGGAACCGCAGCCTCTAGTGGATGGTAGAGGAACCGCAGCCTCTAGTGGTCGGTAGAGGAAACCGCAGCCTCTCGGTAGCGGTCTAGGGTCAGAGTGAACCGCAGCCTCTAGTGGTCGGTAGAGGAACTGCAGCCTCTAGCGGTCGGTTAGAGAAACCGCAGCCTCTAGTGGTCGGTAGAGGAACTGCAGCCTCTAGTGGTCGGTTAGAGGAACTGCAGCCTCTAGCGGTCGGTAGAGGAACTGCAGCCTCTAGTGGTCGGTAGTCGGTAGAGGAACTGCAGCCTCTAGCGGTCAGTAGAGGAACTGCAGCCTCTAGCGGTCTGTTAGAGGAACTGCAGCCTCTAGCGGTCGGTAGAGGAACTGCAGCCTCTAGTGGTCGGTCTAGGTAGAGGAACTGCAGCCTCTAGCGGTCATAGAGGAACTGCAGCCTCTAGCGGTCGGTAGAGGAACTGCAGTCTAGTCTAGAGGAACTGCAGCCTCTAGCGGTCGGTAGAGGAACTGCAGCCTCTAGCGGTCGGTAGAGGAACTGCAGCCTCTAGTGGTCGGTAGAGGAACTGCTTTTCTCTTTTTTACTATTATTGGGCTTGGGTTGGATGAACCAGCCAGAGATCTCCTCCAGGACGTCACCTGTCTGAAACATCCTTTCTTCTTCTCCTTCATCCCAGTTTTAACATCGACATCGTAGAAAAGTCTCATTGTCATTATTAATCTAATTTCTTCCTCATTTGGGTTCGTACACTCACACGTGAGCTGCAGCAAATGGACCAGGTGTAAATCAGGTGCAGAGGACTTCAGGTGCATGTTTCATCCGACCTCTGGTGCTGCTGGTTAACTGGGAATTTTCCAGTAGTTGAAGGGATTTTCCAGGACAGCGAGGGCCACGTTGCCTCCTCATCAACCAGCTGTGAGGAACACCTGGAGCTTCCCTGATCCATCTTCAGGTGTGTGTTGAAGTTAAACTGAAAGGAGTCTGAAACAGAGTTTGTGCTCTTCTGTTTTTCTTCCAGACAACTTTTACAAGGTGGAGGGATCTAAGGACGCCTTAATCTGTGGGAACAGCAGCGACGCCGGGTGAGTCCATGTTTCTGTTCTGGGCTGTTCTGGACCGGTTTCACTCTGGGAGCATCAGATCCTTTAACTTCAACAGGTCCATGGTGTTGCAGTTGTTGGATGATGCTTCTGCAGGAAGGAACCAGGTCCCAGTGGCAGACCGCTGTACTGGGACCAGTCAAACCTGGACTCAGTTAACCCATTAACGATGATATAAAGCAGTTATTGATTTGTGATTTGTGGTTTTGGAAGCTGTGTCATCCTCTCGATGCTCCGAGACGTAGCAGCTGCTGAGCTGAAGCTAGGTCTTTCAACCGTTCACCGTTGGACCGTTTGACATGAACCAAAAGATGATCTCCTGTGAATAATCATTCTTACCGTTGAATGTTAAACCGGTTTTATTAATCCCTTTGCAGATGATGCTGGTCTGTTTCTGGTGTGAATGACTGTCTGGAGCAACTCGCTCTCTTCACATGAGGCTTATTTCCTGTCAGACCAGCAGCAATCTCTACCGCCGCTTTTCTGGACCAGAGCAGGTTTCGTTTCAGGAGCTCCTGCTGGCGTTCAGAAAGGTGGGCGTTAGCGATTCTGCTGAGACACGGTGAGTCAGCGGCGCGGTGAGGTATCAGCTGAGAGAAAGCGCTGGAGGACGGTGGAGAGAGCCGTGATGACGGCAGTGTTGACCGTGTTGTTGCCTCCCCGCGTGGCGAGGACGCTGAGTCGTCGCCCCTGAGGCGGGCGGTCGCCAGGTTAACCTACGAGAACACGAAAGCCGACACAGTGAGACTCCCGAACTCACCGCCGAGCTTCAAACCCAATCTCTGAAGGAGGAAACTGGTGATTGGCACTTCAGCGGGGAACATAGTCGGGATGGGGTTAGGGGTTAGTGTTTGGGGTTAGGGGTTATGGCAAGGGTTAGGGGTTAGGGGTTAGGGGTTAGGGGTTAGGTTAGGGGTTAGGGGTTAGTGTTAGGGGTTAGGGGTTAGGGGTTAGGGTTAGGGGTTAGGGGTTAGGTGTTAGGGTTAGGGGTTAGGTGGCAGGGTTAGGGGTTAGGGTTAGGGGTTAGGTGTTAGGGTTAGGGGTTTAGTGTTAGGGGTTAGGGGTTAGGGGTTAGGGTGGTTAGGGTTAGGGTTAGGGGTTAGGGGTTAGGGTTAGGGGTTAGGGGTAGGGTTAGGGGTTAGGGTTAGGGGTTAGGTGTTAGGGTTAGGGGTTAGGTGGGGTTAGGGGTTAGGGGTTGGGGTTAGGGTTAGGGGTTAGGGGTTAGGGTTAGGGGTTAGGGGTTAGGGGTTAGGGGTTAGGGGTTCGGGGTTAGGGGGGTTAGGGGTTAGGGGTTATGGCAAGGGTTAGGGGTTAGGGGTTAGGGGTTAGGAGTTAGGGGTTATAGGGTAAGGGTTAGGGGTTAGGGTTAGGGTTGGGGTTAGGGGTTAGGGGTTATGGGTTAGGGGTTAGGGGTTAGGGTTAGGGGTTAGGGGTTAGGGGTTAGGGTTAGGGGTTAGGGTTAGGGGGTTAGGGTTAGGGTTAGGGGTTAGGGGTTAGGGGTTAGGGGTTAGGGTTAGGGGTTAGGGGTTAGGGTTAGGGGTTAGGGGTTAGGGGTTAGGGGTTAGGGTTAGGGGTTAGGGTTAGGGGTTAGTGTTGGGGTTAGGGGTTAGGGGTTAGGGATTAGGGATTAGGGTTAGGGGTTAGTGTTAGGGGTTAGGGGTTGGGGTTAGGGGTTCTGACCACAGAGCTCTGGTTGATCTTTTTATCTGTTAGAAAACAACAGTTGCTGTCGTTGGGTTCAGCCCAGTGATGAGAGGTTAAGTTGGTTGAAGTTAAGTGTTTTAATCGTCCCCATTAGCTCCGCCTCTAACGTTTTCAGGCCGGTGGGTCGATCAGCGGATCGAATGTCTCTGGGATCGTCTGAGTGCTCATGAAGGTTCCTCTGAGATGAAACATTAAAGGCGTAAACTGTTTCCTGTCTGTTCCAACATGTTGACGTCGTTCCCTGACTGACCTGAATCACTTGACCGTTAGCGGGAGAAGGGAAGTGAACCTTTGGAGCTGACGGCTGGTTGAAGCTCCTCCCTCTTTCCTGACCGGACGTCCTCTGGAGGACGTCTGGAGCTCAGTCCAGCATCTCTGTGGGGTTCAGGTCTGGACTGTGGCTGGACCGCCCCCATCACAACCGCCTCCACCAGCACCGAACCAGTCGCAGTGAGGCAGGGAAGGACTATTCAAGGCATCCAAGATGGCTGCAGTCACAACGTCTCTGATTGGTTGGGCGACCCGATGGAGCTCAGAAGTAGTTTCTTCTGCGTTCGTCGGTCCTGCTCCCTGGAGGTCAAAGTCCAGTCCAGAAGGATCCGGACCGGCTCATTATATCGATGAAGAAAAGAACTAGACCCCTAACTCCTACCAGGCCCAGATCCTGCTGCTCCCTCCACCGTGCTTCATCATTGGGATGTTTTTGAATCCGAATCAGAACCAGAATCACCAGTCGTCCTGCCTGTTCGGTGTACAGCAGACGCCTGAACAGAGATGTTTCCAGTTCCCGTGATGTTCCTCGTGGATTCCTCTTCACATCCCCAGGTTTGGACCCAGAAGACCTGGAGGAGGTCCGGGCCCGAGCTCCAGGACCTGGATGAAGTTCTATCCTCTTCCAGACAGGGTTAGGGGTTAGGGGTTAGGGGTTTGGGTTTAGGGTTAGGGGTTTAGGGTTAGGATGATGATGATGATTCAAACTGAAATGAACCATCTGAAGGGACCAGTGATGAGCTGGATCCAGGCGACGAGAGCCCGCGGAGCAGGAACCGCCGACTGGACCCGTTTCAGTCGGAACCGCTGAGAAGAAGCAGCGCCTCACACATCGGATCACGTCAGCTTCTGGTCCGTGGACCGTTTTCATGGAGGCGGAGGGAAAGAAGTGACCTCCGAGACCTGTTTCTACCTCCCGTCATCACCTGGGCTGCATGACGGAGTTTCAGCCGACGCAGTCGACGATTCGGGACGACAGCCGCCTCCGAGGAGACGCTAACGAGCCGTCGTCGTCACGGCAGCGCGACCGCGTGAGGCGAGCGAGCGCGGAGGTCGCCGCGGAGGTCACCGCCAGGAAGACGTTTGGTGCTGAGAGGAAGCGATCCGAGGAGCCGACGGCGGCCGGAGGGCAGGAGGAGCGTCGCTCTTCCTCCTCTGCTGAATAATTATTTCCACATTTCAGGCGTCAGTAAATCTGATTTACCGAAGCCAAGATTTGAAAAACAAATAAACACAATAACAGAAAGCGTCCGTTTGAAGGTGTTTCAAAAGAAACAAATCCTCAGACGGTGAATATTCCCAGTTCTGGATCGTTGCATTTCAAGCTGTTTTTTCCCCCTGAAGCCAAAAAAAGGAGGATGATTTAAAAATGTTAGAGGATGTAAAATCTCAGGTTTGTTTATGTGCTCATGAACTACAGCTGACTAATCGGACTTTAGTTTACTTATTAAGGTCAAACAGCATCACATCTGTTACATAAGTTCCCTCTGAGAAGATCACAGAGACGTTGAAGAAACGTTCCTCTTTATTAGGAAGAGCCTGACCAGGACCAGGAGGACCGGGAGGACCAGGACCAGGAGGACCAGGAGGACCAGGAGGACCAGGACCAGGACCAGGAGGACCAGGAGGACCAGGAGGACCAAGAGGACCAGGAGGACCAGGAGGACCAAGGAGGACCAAGAGGACCAGAGGACCAAGAGGACCAAGAGGACCAAGAGGACCAAGAGGACCAAGAGGACCAGGAGGACCAGGAGGACCAAGAGGACCAAGAGGACCAAGAGGACCAAGAGGACCAAGAGGACCAAGAGGACCAAGAGGACCAAGAGGACCAAGAGGACCAAGAGGACCAAGAGGACCAAGAGGACCAGGACCAGGAGGACCAGGACCAGGAGGACCAGGACCAGGAGGACCAGGAGGACCAGGACCAGGAGGACCAGGACCAGGAGGACCAGGAACCAGGACCAGGAGGACCAGGACCAGGACCAGGAGGACCAGGAGGACCAGGACGGACCAAGAGGATCAAGAGGACCAGGAGGACCAGGAGAAGACCCTCATCGCTGCAGTACTACAGACAATCACAGAGCTACTCGTCAATTTCTTCACTGAACTGTGAACCTCCTGGTCCTCCTGGTTCTCCTGGTCCTCCTGGTTCTCCTGGTTCTCCTGGTTCTCCTGGTCCTCCTGGTCCTCCTGGTCCTCCTGGTCCTCCTGGTTCTCCTGGTTCTCCTGGTTCTCCTGGTCCTCCTGGTCCTCCTGGTCCCAGGAGCTGTGGTGTCCGTGGCATCTGTCCCTGGTCGGGTCTCCTCAGGTATATCGGTCCCGAGGGCCAGAAGAGGAGCCGCTCCAACAGGCCGTCCCTCACCTGGACCAGTTCAACCGACCTGGACCTCACCTTGGACCAGTTCAACCAACCTGGACCTCACCTGGACCAGTTCAACCAACCTGGACCTCACCTGGACCAGTTCAACCAACCAGTTCACATGTGTTTAGTGGACTTGGAGAAGGCGGGAGACTTCAGCGTTGCAGGAATATTGCAGTAACATTCAGGAATGTTCCATAATTAAAAATCCATAATTAAAAGAAGGCTGAAGCAGTTCGGTCCGGTTCTGGTTCCGGTTGGAAGAGTTTCCAGAAGGAAACCTCTTAAGAACATGGAAGCAGGACTGATGTTGACTAAACTGCGTCTGGACAAACCGGGAGACTTCTGGACAGACGAGACCAGAGACCAGAGACCATGTTGGAGGAGACCAGCAGGACCTCCTCAGACCCACTGAAGCACGGTGGTGGAGGGATGATGATCTGGGGTTGTTTTACAGATGAAAGACCGGCAGTAATCAGGTCTGAGGTTCTGCTTCTGCATTTCGTCTTTAATTTGTTCAGTTAAAAAATAATCTTATATTGAAGGCATCGCTGCACCTGTGGAGGAAAGAGGCCACCGTCTCATTATAATCCTGGAACCGGCTTTTATTTCTCCTTAATGTGAGCAGGAGACGCAGCGGCGGTGGAGGCTTTCATCATCATTGACCCAGCTTCTTCTCAGAAAGACTGGACCTGAGGGGGTTTGGGTTTCCAGGAACCCATCAGTCCAGTATCCGGCTGCTGTGGTTCCGTCCACCGCGTTTCACCGCGTCATCCAGGCGTTAGCATCGTCGTCGTTGTGACGGCGCGTTAATGTTTCAGGACGTTGGAGCAGAGGAGGGATGAGTTCAGTTTCTGAAAAATCACCACTGTGTTTGTCAAGAAAAAAAATGTTTAATGGTAAAATCGATGCTTTTGTCACATAATTATACAACATTTCACCATAAAATTTTAACTTTTTTCAAAATGGTGACTTTAGTCACATATAGTCACATTCTATAGTTTAAATCACAAATTTCACAAAAACCTTTGATACAAATACTCAGCTTTTTGTAGCAAAAGTGTTGCAAATAGTTTTTTGTTGTAAAAGTCATGAATTAATAGTGACTCTTGCAAATCTGCAACTTTATGATGTAAAAACATTAATTTGGTCCTTTAAATCAAGAATTTTACATTGTCCTTAACAATGTGAACTTTTGCAAAACGAGAACTTTCTGAGGTGAAACTTTTTGCCACAATACTTAAAATTTTGCAAAATTGTGACTATTTCACACAAAAAGACCGAACTACAGCTTCCTGTCCTACAATCACAACATTTTGGTATAAAATCACAAATCAAAAATTGGAATACCCAGGATGGAATCTTTGTTGTGAAATCCTGAATCATCATCGTGAAATCCTGAATCATTATGAAATCCCGAATCATCGTCGTAAAGTCCTGAATCTTTGTCGTGAAAGCCTGAATCGTCGTTGTGAAATCCTGAATCATCATCGTGAAATCGTGAATCATTATGAAATCCCGAATCATCGTCGTAAAGTCCTGAATCTTTGTCGTGAAATCCTGAATCATCGTCATGAAATCCTGAATCTTCGTCGTGAAATCCTGAATCGCCATCTTGAAATCCTGAATTATCATGAAGTCCGGAATCAATCATGAAATCCTGAATCTTTGGTGTGAAATCCTGAATTTTTGTTGTGAAATCCTGAATTTTTGTTGTGAAATCCGGAATTTTTGTTGTGAAATCCGGAATTTTTGTTGTGAAATCCTGAATCATTGTTGTGAAATCCTGAATCTTCATCGTGAAAGCTTGAAAAATCTCTGTGAAAACCTGAATTGCCGTTGTTAAAGCCTGAATCGTTGTCTTGAAATCCTGAATCATCATCGTGAAAGCCTGACTTATCGTTGTGAAATTCTGAATCCTGAAATCCGGAGTCACTGTCGTCAAATCCTGAATTATCATTATAAAATCCTGAATCTTTGTTGTGAAATCCTAAATCATCATTATGAAATCCTGAATTATCGTTGTGACATCCTGAATCATCATTATGAAATCCTGAATCATCATCGTAAAATCCTGAATCTTTGTTGTGAAAGCCTGAATCACCATTGTGAAAGCCTGAATCACCATTGTGAAATCCTGAATCGTCATGAAATCCTGAATCATCGTGAAATCCTGAATCATCATGAAGTCCAGAATCAATCATGAAATCCTGAATTACCATTATGAAATCCTGAATCCTTGTTGTGAAATCCTGAATGATTGTTGTGAAATTCTGAATTTTTGTTGTGAAATCCTGAATCATCTTTGTAAAATCTGATGCTCAGCGTTGCTCTGCTGGAAGGATTCATGTTGGAGGGTAAAGGGGGAGGAGCTTGAGCGTCACACTGCAGGTGTGTCTGGTTTTTGTTAACAATCCCAGAAGTCAGCTGGGTGATGAACATGTCTGCTGGCGTCTGTGGTTTGTCTTGATTAGTCATTTATTTCTGGAACCATGTGATCATGGAGATGCTCTTTTTTAATTAAAAAAAAAGTAACATTTGAAAATCTCAAATTTCATAAAATCAAGACACGTTTTCTCGTAAAGATAATGAAATTAACAAAATTCCCAAATCTTCGTGACTTAATATTGAAAGTTGAAACTGCATTTATTTCTATTACACAATTATAGACTCAAATTAGAAAAGAAAATATTTAAAAAAAAACCTTGAGATTTTGAGAGATTGTGATGTTTTATTCTAAAACTCAAACTTTTATCATATAATCATTAATTTTTTCTTAGAAATTTCAAATTTCTCAAAAATCATGACTTTTCTTGTTATAAAATTACTTTTTTTTTTTTTTTATTTCGTAATTGTAAATTTGGTGTGAACTTGAGTATTTTCACACTAAAAATCACAAACTTAGGTATTTTTTCAAACTAAAACCTATTTTCATCATAAAAATTCAAATTCAGCAAAACTAGTTGATGTCACAAATTTGTGAATTTTGAATAATTCCAACTGGATGTTTTATGATCATTTTGTCATAAAATAATTACATTTTGATACAAGGTTTCACAACTTTTGACAATTAAATTTGAACTTTCGTTGTAAAATCATGAATTTTGCAGCGATCATAGGATAAAATAAATGTCAATCATCAAATTTTCATTTCATGTCAAAATGTAATTTTTGCAAAATTTGACAAAAATTAACTTTTTACAAGGAAAAGTTACGATGTGAAGTTTTATGGAAACAATTCTTGATTTCTGGGACAGAAACTTAGATTTATATGAAATTTACAGTTTTTTGAGAAATTTGAAATTTCTGATTATACGAGAAAAAGCCTCAGTCTTCCGAATAAAACATCACAGTCTCTCAATATTATCGATTTAAGACTTGAAATTTCAGTGTTTTTTATAATTGGATCGTTGAAGAAATGATCCTCAACAAGCAGCAGTCCCAACCGGATGTGGACCATCATCTCCAACACCTAGAAAAACAAAAACAAACCTCGTTCTTCACAGCATCTTTTCTGTTCTTGAATACATGGAGAGTTTTCTTAATCGTCTGGTGACAGAGAAGCGAAGGAAGATGGATTAGCCGGGTGGAATTAAAAGTCAACAGAGTAAAATGGACCGCATTGATCCCTGAGGCTGGAACCGGGTCACGGCGGCGGCGGAGGTGCTGAGGAGCTGGAGATCAGGGAGACGAGCTGTCAGAGGACGTTAATGAGGACACAGCAGCCAGAAACGCTGCTCTGCTGGGCTGCAGGAGGACGACGGTCAGAGTTAGTCTTTTCTGGCGTTTAGCTTTGAAGTGGACAACGACTCCGAGTGTAAACGCAAAGGACAAGTGACACCTGGAGACAGAAGCTGGATGAGAACATCGAGTCGACACTCTGACCTTCTCTGGCAGCCAAACGACTACCGGAAGAGACAGGAGACGTCTCCTGACCTGACGGACCAGACAGAGACAGACGGCAGGGAGGACGGATAAATAAAGGAAGTAGGATGCAGTTCCTCTACCGACCGCTAGAGGCTCCGGTTCCTCTCTACCGACCGCTAGAGGCTGCGGTTCCTCTACCGACCCGACCGCTAGAGGCTGCGGTTCCTCTACCGACCGACCGCTAGAGGCTAGAGGCTGCGGTTCCTCTCTACCGACCACTAGAGGCTGCAGGTTCCTCTACGACCGCTAGAGGCTGCGGTTCCTCTACCGACCGCTAGAGGCTGCGGTTCCTCTACCGACCGCTAGAGGCTGCGGTTCCTCTACCGACCGCTAGAGGCTGCGGTTCCTCTCCTGACCGCTAGAGGCTGCGGTTCCTCTCCCGACCGCTAGAGGCTGCGGTTCCTCTCCTGACCGCTAGAGGCTGCGGTTCCTCTACCGACTAGAGGCTGCAGTTCCTCTACCGACCGCTAGAGGCTGCGGTTCCTCTCCTGACCGCTAGAGGCTGCGGTTCCTCTCCTGACCGCTAGAGGCTGCGGTTCCTCTACCGACCGCTAGAGGCTGCGGTTCCTCTCCTGACCGCTAGAGGCTGCGGTTCCTCTAGTTCCTCTACTGACCGCTAGAGGCTAGAGGCTGCGGTTGAGGCTTTCCTCTACCGACTAGAGGCTGCGGTTCCTCTAGACCGCTAGAGGCTCCGTTCCTCTACCTGACCGCTAGAGGCTGGGTTCCTCTACCGACCGCTAGAGGCTGCGGTTCCTCTACCGACCGCTAGAGGCTGCGGTTCCCTCTACCGACCGCTAGAGGCTGCGGTTCCTCTCCTGACCGCTAGAGGCTGCAGTTCCTCTACCGACCGCTAGAGGCTGCGGTTCCTCTCCTGACCGCTAGAGGCTCCGGTTCCTCTACCGACCGCTAGAGGCTGCGGTTTCCTCTCCTGACCGCTAGAGGCTCTGCGGTTCCTCTCTGACCGCTAGAGGCTACTGACCGCTAGAGGCTGCGGTTCCTCTCCTGACCGCTAGAGGCTCCGGTTCCTCTACCGACCGCTAGAGGCTCCGGTTCCTCTACCGACCGCTAGAGGCTGCAGTTCCTCTACCGACCACTAGAGGCTGCGGTTCCTCTCCTGACCGCTAGGGGCTGCGGTTCCTCTCCTGACCACTAGGGGCTGCGGTTCCTCTACAGACCACTAGAGGCTCCGGTTCCTCCACCGACCGCTAGAGGCTGCGGTTCCTCTCCTGACCACTTGCAGCTCAATGGTTTTAGACGAGCTCTCAGATGTCTGGTCAGCTGGTTGATCTCACAGCAGCCGGTTCCTCCGGTTGATGGACCTTTGCCTCAGACCGTTTCATATCCCTTCAGGGTTGACTAACCGGACCAACAGCTGACGGGTCAGCGGCGTTGATCCGTCACCGAGACCGCTCAGCTCGGTTGGAGCTCCGCTAGCCTGTTTCAGCTCCGGCAGGACTTGTCAACGCTTTGGCTGCCTGTCTCTGAGTGTCCGTCGCCTCCCGGGACCCCGGTCCTTGTTAGTATTGGGGTTCAGCTCCAGCAGAGGTGATGTCAGCAGGGGTCATAGTTCAGCATCAGTGGTACCTGATAAGGTGGGCGTGTCCAGACCGGCTTGTTCCTCTGTTTTTGGACTGACGGGCGTCGGGTTGGTTCCTGGCAGGAAGGTGTCTCCCCCAGTCTGGTTATCAGAACAGGTTCTGTTCAGGGTTCACATACTTCCAGTCCAGTCTAGACGCATCTATATGGTTCTCTGTTGGAGGACGAGGCGTTTTATTCTGCTTCCTGTTTTCTTTAAATCATAAATCCACGCTGAGATGATCTATTTCTGCTCCGGCGTCTCTGCGGTTCTTCTCTGTGGACCATCTGTGCGCTCGGCGCCGCTCGTCCAGGTGCGAGACATCGGTCTGACCCCGCCCACGCGCCCAACGCCGCCGGCTCGTCTCCAGTCAGCAAAGCTACTCTGGATTCCTCCTGATGAAACCCGTTCAGTTCAGGGTTCTGCAGGTTTGTGAGTCGTCAATTAAATAAAATAAATAAACACCTGCAATACTTCTTTAATAATTTATTTCTACAAACTTTTTACTTTAAAATCACAAGTTTCACAAAATTGTGACTTTCTGACATAAAAATACGACAGATTTCATCAAACTGAAATAATGGCGCCGGAGGTCTGAGGAGGGGACGGAGACGCAGGTCTGGACCGTCCTCCAGTCTGGACACGCGTCCATGTGTCTCCGGATCCACGTTTTCAGATTTGTGTCCAGAAATAGACGAGCGTCTCAGCTGCTGAAGGGAAGAAGAGAAGTTTCTGTTCTTGATCTGAGACCCACAGCTGATCTCAAACCCCCGGAGGGAGACGCCGTCCCAGACGTCCCCCCCCGGAGGGAGACGCCGTCCCAGACGTCCCCTCAGGCTCTAATTCAGCAGCGTCACATGATCCCGCCGTCGTCGTTTGTCACTGGCACGCGGCTGGTGAGACGAACGTGATTTAGCGCTGCGCGGCCTCCGCCAGGAACGGCGAGGTTAAGGCTCCTCCCCCTGGTGGAGCTGAGTAACGAGCCGCTGGAGGACTGATGGACAGTCCAGAGGGACTGATGGACGGCTCGTCTGCGTTAACGCGGCGCAGTGGGACTCTGAACCTGAGAACAAATTTGAACTCTGATTTCATGAAATCTGTTCAAAAACATTCAACTGTCTGTTTTTGTATAAGCTGCTGCGCAGACGGGCGACACGTAGCGCAGACGGGCGACACGTAGCGCAGACGGGCGACACGTAGCGCAGACGGGCGACACGTAGCGCCGACAAGCGACATGTAGCGGAGACGGGCGACATGTAGCGGAGACGGGCGACACGTAGCGCAGACGGGCGACACATAGCGCAGATGTCTGACACGTCGCGCCGACAAGCGACATGTAGCGCAGACGGGTGATACGTAGCGCAGACGGGCGACACGTAGCGCCGACAAGCGACATGTAGCGGAGACGGGCGACATGTAGCGGAGACGGGCGACACGTAGCGCAGACGGGCGACACGTAGCGCAGACACACGTCGCACGTACGCAACACACGTAGCGCAGACGGGCGACACGTAGCGCAGATGTTAGCGCAGACGGGCGCACGTAGCGCAGACGGGCGACACGCAGCGCAGACGGGCGACACGTAGCGCAGACGAGCGACACGTAGCGCAGATGTCCAACACGTAGCGCAGACGTCCAACACGTAGCGCAGACGCCCACACGTAGCGCAGACGCCCAACACGTAGCGCAGACGCCCAACACGTAGCGCAGACGTAATGGAACCAGTTGTGTTGACTGTGATGAGTCATCAACCGTCGGATCTTCAACCGTCTCATTCATGTTGTTGCTGTTTGTTTCTGAACTTTGATCTCGTCGCAGGATGACGTTGTTACTTAGCAACGCCCCCGTTTCACGTGTCATTGATCCTGACCTCTTTCTTTCTTTTGTGCCAATAACAACAGTAACGTTTAATCTTTTTTCCTGGCAAACATTCAGCTTTTTTCTCATAAAGCTGTGACCTTTGACCTGTAAAACTCTTGTTTTCATGTGGAGGATCCAGAATATTTTCTGCTACAACACCAGATGTTTCCTTCACTTTTACAGTCAGGACTTTTTTTTTTTTAATGGTGTTTTTAACATTAAGTCGTCACTTTTTTCTCATCTTCAAAACAAAAAAATTACTTTCTTGTGAAGTTGTATCTTTTTTTCTGAAAAACAAAATCTTGATCTTTTTCTTTTTTTGAGACAAACTTTTCACCTCAGAAGTTAACAGAAAGTTGATCGTTATCTCTGTGATTGTAAAACTACTCGACCGTGTAATGAGAAGAAGTCGTTATCTCGTATTAGAAATAAGCGTCAGTAAAGTGAGGCCTGCTCTCCGGGCCTCGGCGCCGGTCCGGTTGATGGTCTTGGGTTTCTTGGACTCTGAAGGAAACCTGATCCGAAGCCATCAGAGGTGAGAAGGATTATCAAATCAGCCTGAAATCTCTCCCCTCAGAGCTCCAGACACAAATCTGGACACCGGATCCCCGACGGCTGCGGTTCTGGTCTGATCGGACCGTCTCAGAGCTGGAATGTTGATGACTCGTCTCCGTCCAGGGTGGTCTGCTTTAGATCTTCTAATGATAACGTGTCTGTTATTAATGTGACCAAACGCTCTGATCAAAGCGGTGGGTCCGCCGCCGGGCCGGTCCGTTCTGTAATGCTAACCGCCCGCCGCGGCGGTTCCGCTGCTATTTCAGGACGGCGGTGTCACAGGTTAAAACTCAGTCTGAGCGGCGGGGATTTTCTCTGAGCTGCTGACCTTCAGCTGCTGAAGACGACTTCAGGACTTCAGACGGGCCTTCAGGACTTCAGACGGGCCTTCAGGACTTCAGACGGGCCTTCAGGACTTCAGACGGGCCTTCAGGACTTCAGACGGGCCTTCAGGACTTTAGACGGGCCTTCAGGACTTTGACGGGCCTTCAGGACTTCAGATGGGCCTTCAGGACTTCAGACGGGCCTTCAGGACTTCAGATGGGCCTTCAGGACTTCAGGGGCCTTCAGGACTTCAGACGGGGCCTTCGGGCTTCAGACGGGCCTTCAGGACTTCAGACGGGCCTTCAGGACTTCAGATGGGCCTTCAGGACTTCAGACGGGCCTTCAGGGCTTCAGACGGGCCTTCAGGGCTTCAGACGGGCCTTCAGGGCTTCAGACGGGCCTTCAGGGCTTCAGACGGGCCTTCAGGGCTTCAGACGGGCCTTCAGGACTTCAGACGGGCCTTCAGGACTTGAGACGGGCCTTCAGGACTTCAGACGGGCCTTCAGGGCTTCAGAACGGGGCCTTCAGGGCTTCAGACGGGCCTTCAGGGCTTCAGACGGGCCTTCAGGGACTTCAGACGGGCCTTCAGGGGGCCTTCAGACGGGCCTTCGAACTTTAGACGGCCTTCAGGGCTTCAGACGGGCCTTCAGGACTTCAGACGGGCCTTCAGGACTTCAGACGGGCCTTCAGGACTTCAGACGGGCCTTCAGGACTTTAGACGGGCCTTCAGGACTTCAGACGGGCCTTCAGGGCTTCAGACGGGCCTTCGCTGTGAGACCCGACTCCTGTAGACGATCACCAACAGTTCTGCTGCTCCAATATGTTCCAGAACCCACAAGAAAAGCTGCGTAAATGCCTTTGAATCAAGCTTTTACTGCATTAATGGGCCATAAAAATGTGAAACTCACATCCATCCACAAACATCTGGATCGGGGGGGCAGCAGTCTCAACTAAGAGGTCCAGACCTTTAAAAGAACAGAACCGTTCAAATCTAAAAGATGGTCTGGAAGGGTTTGGAGGTGAAGCAGAGCAGACCGAACCAGCTATAAACCAGGACTGCCCATGACTGCCCATGACTGCCCATGACTGCGTGGCACGCCCATGACTGCGTGGCACGCCCGCGACTGTGTGGCGCACCCGTGACTGTGTGGCGCACCCGTGACTGTGTGGCACGCCCCCGACTGCGTGGCACGCCCATGACTGCGTGGCGCACCCGCGACTGTGTGGCGTGCCCATGACTGCGTGGCGCACCCGCGACTGCATGGCATGCCCATGACTGCGTGGCGCACCCACGACTGGGTGGCCTGCCCATGACTGCCTGGCGCACCCGTGACTGTGTGGCGCACCCGTGACTGTGTGGCGCACCCATGACTGCGTGGCACGCCCATGACTGCCTGGCGCACCCGCAACTGTGTGGTGCACCTGCGACTGTGTGGCGCGCCACCCGAACCAGCTATAAACCAGGACTGCCCATGACTGCGTGGCGCGCCCATGATTGCGTGGTGCACCTGCGAAAGCGTGATGCACTCATGACTGCGTGGCGTGCCCAAGAATGCGTGGCGCACCCGCGACTGTGTGGCGCGGCTGTGGTTCCAGCTCCTCTAGTCTTGGCTCTAATTGTTGGAACGGTTAGCACAAGCTAAACCAGCCTAGCTATAATAGCCAACTGATGATGCGTCGGTGATGTTGTTGAAAGTTTGTCCAGTCGTGTTTTTATTCGGTCTGTTTCCAGACCCCTCTGGTGGTCATCAGAGGAACTGCCTGTTTTTCTGTTTGATGATTTTTATTTGTTGTCTTTTCTCCCCAACTGGAAATAAAGTCTCATTTTACCTGAATGAGCATAACTGTTGTGACAGATGAAAGACCAAAAACCCGTCCAGATTAGACCGGCTGAAGCCAGACTTCGTTAGACGAGAAGGAAGAATAGAATCCTTTATTGTCACTGTACATATGTACAATGAGATCAGGAAGTTCTTGGCGGATGTACTGGATGTTCGCAGTACTGATGGTCCATGTTCGGGCAGGAAGTAGGAGCCGTGTGCCGCTGCGTCCGTGCGCGCCGCCATCTTTCATTGACTGGACTCGTTGGACAAACGTACGATGGACCAGATTAAAGTGACTGAGGAGAAGGGGGAGGGGCCTAGACGGCGTGGGGGGGGGGGGGGGGCAGGAGTCTCCGGGCTGCCTGGACTCAGTTCTGAGGTCTGAGGAGGTTCCTGCCGGCGGAGGACTGAGCTGAACCTCCAGAAGATTCCCAGGGCGTTGGAGAGGAGGTCGCGCAGACTGAGCGCGCTCTGTTTGTCTCCCAGGCGGAGGTGGCACAACAAAACGGTCTCCCCCGGCAACCGGAGCTGAGATAGTGTTGCCATGGCTCCGTGGAGGACTCTGGTCCTCCGGGTCTGAGTTTACCTGGTGGTTATAATTAGAGGTGTGTGTGCTGGAGGTTGTCAGGAGGACGGATGTGGACCAGAATAGCTCCGGCACCGTTGTTGGTCTCTAAACGACTCTGTCAGGCTTTTAGTTCCTGGGCTTTTAGTTCCTGGGCTTTTAGTTCCTGGTTCTGTGTTCAGGAGGAAACTCCGTCCAGGTCACATGACTGATGAGGCTGTTATTAAAGTCTGTGTTTCTGGTCCAGTTCCTCCAGTAATGTCCCAGTCAGCAGAACCAGCAGACCAGCAGGAACTGGTTCACTTCCAGTTTGTTCTGATGCAAAACATTTCACCAGGACTTTATGGAAAATAACGACGACAACTTAATTCAGGAAAATCACATTTTTTCAAAAAGTTGCAACTTTTTTCTTGAAAAATGAGAAAGAAATTAGGTCATTGCAACTTTTTTTTTCTCTCAAGCTGTCATTATTTGCAGTGTTTAAGGGAGGGGTTTATTTTCTCAAAAACATAAAAATCCAAAAAGTCCAAAACTACAAACTTACGTAGTCCAGAGAGATGACGAAGAGAGAAACGTACAGGACTGCAAACGTAAAACACGACTAACAAACACGAGCTGTAAAGTTGGAGGTTATTCGCTCTGTTTCCACTAGTGGAGGTTCCAGGTGAAACCAGGAGGACCAACCTCCTCCTCAGACCTTCAGGAATCCTGCTGCCACTAACAGTCACAAAGCTACCATTCCAGGCCACATGGTGGCAGCAGAGCACCGCCTTCACTGCCTCTAGCGGTGGGTAGAGGA
The DNA here is from genome assembly GCA_018398805.1 of Hirundichthys speculiger. Lineage (NCBI taxonomy): Eukaryota > Metazoa > Chordata > Actinopteri > Beloniformes > Exocoetidae > Hirundichthys > Hirundichthys speculiger. The sequence goes on from JAGFBZ010000569.1 coordinate 199,003, forward strand.
ACCGCAGCCTCTAGTGGTCGGTAGAGGAACCGCAGCCTCTAGTGGTCGGTAGAGGAACTGCAGCCTCTAGTGGTCGGTAGAGGAACTGCAGCCTCTAGCGGTCGGTAAAGGAACTGCAGTCTCTAGTGGTCAGTAGAGGAACTGCAGCCTCTAGTGGTCGGTTGAGGAACTGCAGCCTCTAGTGGTCAGTAGAGGAACTGCAGCCTCTAGTGGTCGGTAGAGGAACTGCAGCCTCTAGCGGTCGGTAGAGAAACTGCAGCCTCTAGTGGTCAGTAGAGGAACTGCAGCCTCTAGTGGTCGGTTGAGGAACTGCAGCCTCTAGTGGTCAGGTAGAGGAACTGCAGCCTCTAGTGGTCGGTAGAGGAAGTCTGGTGGAACTGCCCTCTAGCCTGCAGCCTCTAGCGGTCAGGTCAGAGAGAACTGCAGCCTCTAGTGGTCGGTGAGGACGGTAGAGGAACTGCAGCCTCTAGCCTGCAGCCTCTAGGTCGGTGGAGAAACTGCGGCCTCTAGCGGTCGGTGGAGGAACTGCAGCCTCTAGCGGTCGGTGGAGGAACTGCGGCCTCTAGCGGTCGGTGGAGAAACTGCGGCCTCTAGCGGTCGGTGGAGGAACTGCAGCCTCTAGCGGTCGGAGGAGAACTGCAAGCCTCTAGCGGTCGGTAAGGGCAGCCTCTAGCGGTCGGTAGAGGAACTGCATCCTCTAGCGGTCGGTAGAGGAACTACGGCCTCTAGTGGTCGGTAAAAGAACTGCAGCCTCTAGCGGTCGGTTGGGTTAGGGTTGCTCGTGTTCTCCAGACGCTCAGGTGTGTGCGTGGAGGTGACGGAGGTGTGTGAGTGCTGCCCTGAAGTGGCCTCCTTCCATTAACCCACATGGAGGTGTGTTTCAGAGATAACTGCCGGCCGTCGCACTCTGACACCTCACACACACTTCACACTCCTTTAAATGCTCAGGACTCACAGGGACTCGAACCGTCACACACACTTCGCTCAGATGCCTCCATGTTGACTCAGCCGTCATCAGGTGGAAGTGTTCGCTCGTTCATGAGCGACGGCGGTGACTTCATCGTGTTATCGGTGTTTCCTCCACTCGTCACTCGGTTTAAATAGAAACCAGGAGCAGATCTGGAAACCCAGCTCCTCTGAGTCGGCGATGATGTCGTTGCCTTCATGCGTTTATCCGCTGTAGGTGCAGGTGTTCCAGCTCAGTTAAATTACTTCTTTATAATATCACAGAATATTAAGTTTAGTAAGAACTATAGAGGGTGGAACTTGTTCTGAAAGGACTCCTGGAGGGTCAAAGGGGGAGGAGTCTACCTGGAGTCTACCTGTGTAGGTGGCTGCTGGATTTCAGCCAGTAAAGGTGATAACAGAGACAGGTGGGCGGGCTGAAGATGACTCAGTGGTAGAACTGCTGAAGAGCCTGCGGTGGCGGTGGCGGCGGCGGCCCGGCCGGGTCGCTGCAGTGGGCTGCTGGTTTAAATCCCCAGATGGCGTCTCTTCAGCAGAAACCTTTTCTGTGTCGGCGTGGAAGTTCTGACTGAGTCAGAGCTGTGATCTACCAGGTTGGTGGTTCTGGTCCAGAACTCCAGCAGAACCGGTTCCAGCAGATGGTGAGTCCATGTAGCTCATTTGGGGCTGCACGGGTCAAGACCCGACTCCCCAGGGCCCGGCTTCTGGTTGGGACTCCAGTAAGCGTCGTCCAGGTGAGGGACATTGGGTTCTTCAATCACCTCTATATGAATCCACTGGATCACCCCCCCCCCCCCCCCCCCCCCCCCCCCCCCCCCCCCCCCAAGAACCGGTCCACATCAAAAGACCTGAACTGGGACAGTTGCCCGTGACAACACCACTCCAGGGATCACTGGGGCCTGAAGACTCCTGCACCATCATAATCTGGTGATTCAAGGAGGGCCAGATGTTCAGGAGCTGGGCCAGATGTTCAGGAACTGGGCCAGATGTTCAGGAACTGGGCCAGATGTTCAGGAACTGGGCCAGATGTTCAGGAACTGGGCCAGATGTTGAGGAACTGGGCCAGATGTTAAGGAACTGGACCAGATGTTGAGGAACTGGACCAGATGTTGAGGAACTGGGCCAGATGTTTCCTGGGCCAGATGTTGAGGAACTGGGCCAGATGTTAGGAACTGGCCAGATGTTGAGGAACTGGAGATGTTGACTGGGCCAGATGTTGAGAGGAACTGGGCCAGATGGAGGAACTGGATGTTGAGGAACTGGCCAGATGTTGAGGAACTGGGCCAGATGTTGAGGAACTGGGCCAGATGTTGAGGAACTGGGCCAGATGTTGAGGAACTGGGCCAGATGTTGAGGAACTGGGCCAGATGTTGAGGAACTGGACCAGATGTTGAGGAACTGGGCCAGATGTTGAGGAACTGGACCAGATGTGAGGAACTGGGCCAGATGTTGAGGAGGAACTGGGCCAGATGTTGAGGAACTGGACCAGATGTTGAGGAACTGGGCCAGATGTTGAGGAACTGGGCCAGATGTTGAGGAACTGGGCCAGATGTTGAGGAACTGGGCCAGATGTTGAGGAGGAACTGGGCCAGATGTTGAGGAACTGGACCAGATGTTCAGGAACTGGGACAGATGTTGAGGAACTGGGCCAGATGTTGAGGAACTGGGCCAGATGTTGAGGAACTGGGCCAGATGTTCAGGAACTGGACCAGATGTTCAGGAACTGGACCAGATGTTGAGGAACTGGGCCAGATGTTGAGGAACTGGGCCAGATGTTGAGGAACTGGACCAGATGTTGAGGAACTGGGCCAGATGTTCAGGAACTGGGCCAGATGTTGAGGAACTGGGCCAGATGTTGAGGAACTGGGCCAGATGTTGAGGAACTGGGCCAGATGTTGAGGAACTGGGCCAGATGTTGAGGAACTGGGCCAGATGTTGAGGAACTGGGCCAGATGTTCAGGAACTGGGCCAGATGTCGAGGAACTGGACCAGATGTGAGGGTTGGTGCTTCTTACGATAAAATGTTACAAAAAAAAATTAGTGAAAGTTGTGAAAGTCGCAGTTTTACTAAATTCAGTTTTACGACGTAAAGTTACAATCATAAATTAAAAAAGTTTTGATTTTGTCAAATCTGCGATTTCACTGAAAAACCTCACAACTTTATAACAAAAGGCTATTTTATAATAAAATGTTGCAGTTTTGTCTCAATCAGTGGTAAAAAAAAAAACAAAAGTTGTGATTTTATAATATTTTACATTTTATGTGAAATTTGTGTTTTTACAAGAATTTTTTTTATCTCAGCAAAGTCGAACTTTTATGACTAAAAAACTGTAATACTAAATTAAAAAATTCAATTATGGGAAATTTTGGATTTTACGGTAAAAATTTCTCGATCATAGACCGTAAAGTTCAAGTTACAACCATAAAGTCACAATTACGTCATAATATCGCAAAATCTGATTTTTTGACAAAAATCCACTTTTTATATCAAAAGTTTTTGAAATTGTGAAATTTACGATTTTAAAGCAAAAATTCTTGATTTTAGGACAGTTATGTGTAAATATTGGAAATGTAGAATTTTCTGATTGTAATTTTCTGTTTAAACGCTGGACGTGTTGGTTAATTAAGTTAAACCGTTTCTCAACCGTAACCTTGACGACACACAGAACCATGTGACCTCTTAAAGTCGCAGTCTTACGACTGAATGTTGAAAACCAAAAGCGTTTTTCACAAACCCGTGACGAGCATCTCTGGTTGTAGAAATAAACGAGTGTAATTAAAAGCCGCCGTGCTGCAGCTGCATCAGCCTCTGATGCTATTAAACGGTGAATAAGTGTCATCTCTAGCGTGGCCTTTCCTCCGGCGGATGGACGCGTCCGTGGGCGCCGCCGACCGTCTGACCGGCGCACCGCTGATGGGACCGCCGTGCAGGAGCAGATCAGTCGTGGCCTCGTGGGCGGTGATGAGTCTGATGGGATATGAATGTGGAATATCAATTATGACAAATGCCTTCCCCGCGTTTGCTGCTCCGTCTCCGCGGCGACATGAGTGGGCGGGTCGCACGGTGATGGCAGACCTTCAGTCGGAAACACTGAGGAAATGGAGCTGGTGCTTTTGTGTTGGGGACGGGTGGATGAATGGATGGATAGATGACCGGTAGATAGATGATGGGTGGATGGATAGACAACAGGTGGACGGGTGGATGATGGGTGGATGGATAGATGATGGGTGGATGGATAGATGATGGATGGATATGATGATGATGGATGGATGGATGATGGATGGATGATGACGGGCGGAATGGATGATAGATGACGGGTGGATGGATATGGATGATGGATAGATGGATAGGGGATGGATGGATAAGGAAGAGGGATGGATGATGGATGATGGATGATGATGCGGATGGATAGATGACGGATGGATGGATAGATGACGGGTGGATGGATAGATGGATAGATGACAGATGGATGGATAGATGGATAGATGATGGATGGATGGATAGATGATGGATGGATAGGATGGATGGATGGATAGATGACGGGGATGGATAGATGATGGATAGATGGATAGATGATGGGTGGATGGATAGGTGGATAGATGATGGGTGGATGGATAGATGGATGATGATGGATATGATAGATGATGGATAGATGGATGATTAGATGGATAGATGGGGGATAGATGGATAGATGGAGGATGGATGGATGGGCTAGATGGATGGATGGATGGATGGATGGATGATGATGGATGGATAGATGATGGGTGGATGGATAGATGATGGATAGATGGATAGATGATGGATAGATGGATAGATGATGGGTGGAGATAGGATGATGGATGGATGGATAGGATGGATAGATGATAGGATGGATAGGATGGATAGATGATGGATGGATAGATGGATAGATGGATGGATGGATGGATAGATAGGATGATGGATGGGGATAGGATGGATATGATGATGGATGGATGGATAGGATGATGATAGATGGATAGATGATGGATGGATAGATGATGGATGGATGGATGGAGATGATGGATGGATATGATGATAGATGATGGATGGATAGATGATGGGATAGATGATGACGGTGGGATGATAGATGATAGATGATAGATGGATGGATGGATAGATGATGATGGGATGATGGATGATGATGATGGATGGATAGGATGATGATGGATAGATGGACGGATGGATGATGATAGATGGATGGATAGATGATGGATAGATGATGGATGGATAGCGGATGGATAGATGATGGATGGATGATGGATAGATGGGATGGATGGATAGGATGGACGGGATGGATAGATGGATAGATGATGGGTGGATGGATAGATGATGGGTGGATGGGATGATGATGGATGGATAGATGATGGATGTGGATGGATGATGATGGAAGATGGATAGATGATGATGATGGATGGATGATGATGACGATGGATGGATAGATGACGGGCGTATGGATGATGATGGATGGATAGATAGAGGATAGATGATGGATGGATGGATAGATGATGGATGATGGATAGATGGATAGATGATGGGGATGATGGAATAGATGATGTGGATGGATAGATGAATGGATAGATGGGGTGATGGATAGGATGGGTGGATGGATAGATGATGGATGGATGGATAGATGATGGGTAGATGGATGGATGACAGGCGGATGGATAGATGATGGATGGATGGATAGATGACAGGCGGATGGATAGATGATGGGTGGACACACGGATGGTGTTTTTTAATGTCTGAACTCCACCAGCTTTAAAAGCATGGCGACGCCCACAGAAAAGGGGTGGGGCTTCAGGGTTCAGGTGTGAGAGGAACTGTGGTCCTAGTTATGGACCCGCCCACCTCCTGAAAAACCCTCTAAACCTGGAGACCTTCACAGAGTTGAAAGAGGACATGTCCTGCTTTGATTTTATCTTTGACCTTTTTTAAATCTAGCTCCGCCCACCAGCTCGTTAGGAGCTCCGTTTGGATGTTTGGGCTCGTTGATCTTGAAGACTCATCCATGTTAGCTGCTGTTGGGTCGGTGTCTCCAGATGGTTCTTCTACCTGTCCACAGAGGAGCAGCAAAGCAGCCCCACATGATGATGCTGCCACCTCCGTGCTTCATGGTTTAGATGGTGATCTAAGGTCCTCAAGCTCCTCCCCTTTTTTCCCAAAGCGACTTCTTTAGACCGTTTTTCCATTCGAAGTTCACTGCAGTCGAGCCTGACTGTCGTGCAGGTCATGGTTGTCCTTGAAGGCCTGAATCAAGGCTGTTCTTCTTCCATCCAGGATGGTTCTCAATCATCTTCATGACGTTTGTTGTTTGTTTTTGTGTTGCAGGAAGTGTCCTGATGGGTTTGAATGTCTAAAAGCAGGGAGGAACCCCAACTACGGCTACACCAGCTTCGACACCTTTGGGTGGGCCTTTCTGTCGCTGTTTCGCCTGATGACGCAGGACTACTGGGAGAACCTCTACCACCAGGTGCCACTATTTCAGCAGCTGAAGCAAGTTTGTGGATATTTGGAGACGGTTGTGTCCCTGGGTCTGTCCTGTCCTTTCTTGAGCATAGATGTAAAAGTTTTCAGAGGTCTTACTAAAACTTCAGATCCAGTTTTAGCTCTGGTAGCACTCCTTTAGGGTCATGTTGGTTACTGGTCCAGTTAGTCAACTTGGAAGAACCTTAAACTCATCCAAGGTAAAAGTTGCTCAACCGTATGATCTGGCTGCTGCAAGAGGCAGAAGCTGATGAACTAGAGGCAGCTGCTGTCCTGCGATTAGTCCTGATGAGCAGCCAAGCAATGGAAGCGCCATAGTCCAGTTTCTCATGGCATTAGCGGAACCGCAGTCTCTAGTGGTCAGTAGAGAAACTGCAGTCTCTAGTGGTCGGTAGAGGAACCGCAGTCTCTAGTGGTCAGTAGAGGAACTGCAGTCTCTAGCGGTCAGTAGAGGAACTGCAGCCTCTAATGGTCAGTAGAGGAACTGCAGTCTTTAGTGGTCAGTAGAGGAACTGCAGCCTCTAATGGTCAGTAGAGGAACTGCAGTCTTTAGTGGTCAGTAGAGGAACTGCAGTCTCTAGCGGTCAGTAGAGGAACTGCAGCCTCTAATGGTCAGTAGAGGAACTGCAGTCTTTAGTGGTCAGTAGAGGAACTGCAGTCTCTAGTGGTCGGTAGAGGAACTGCAGTCTCTAGTAGTCGGTAGAGAAACTGCAGTCTCTAGTGGTCAGTAGAGGAACTGCAGTCTCTAATGGTCAGTAGAGGAACTGCAGCCTCTAATGGTCAGTAGAGGAACTGCAGTCTCTAGTAGTCGGTAGAGAAACTGCAGTCTCTAGTGGTCAGTAGAGGAACTGCAGTCTCTAGTAGTCAGTAGAGAAACTGCAGTCTCTAGTGGTCAGTAGAGGAACTGCAGTCTCTAATGGTCAGTAGAGGAACTGCAGTCTCTAGTAGTCGGTAGAGAAACTGCAGTCTCTAGTGGTCAGTAGAGAAACTGCAGTCTCTAGTGGTCAGTAGAGAAACTGCAGCCTCTAGTGGTCAGTAGAGAAACTGCAGCCTCTAGTGGTCAGTAGAGGAACTGCAGCCTCTAGTGGTCAGTAGAGGAACCGCAGTCTCTAGTGGTCAGTAGAGGAACCGCAGTCTCTAGTGGTCAGTAGAGGAACTGCAGCCTCTAGTGGTCAGTAGAGAAACTGCAGCCTCTAGTGGTCAGTAGAGAAACTGCAGCCTCTAGTGGTCAGTAGAGAAACTGCAGCCTCTAGTGGTCAGTAGAGAAACTGCAGCCTCTAGTGGTCAGTAGAGGAACCGCAGTCTCTAGTGGTCGGTAGAGGAACCGCAGTCTCTAGTGGTCGGTAGAGGAACCGCAGCCTCTAGTGGTCGGTAGAAGAACCGCAGTCTCTAGTGGTCAGTAGAGAAACTGCAGCCTCTAGTGGTCAGTAGAGAAACTGCAGCCTCTAGTGGTCAGTAGAGGAAACGCAGCCTCTAGTGGTCAGTAGAGAAACTGCAGCCTCTAGTGGTCAGTAGAGAAACTGCAGCCTCTAGTGGTCAGTAGAGAAACTGCAGTCTCTAGTGGTCAGTAGAGGAACTGCAGCCTCTAGTGGTCAGTAGAGGAACCGCAGTCTCTAGTGGTCAGTAGAGGAACCGCAGTCTCTAGTGGTCGGTAGAGGAACTGCAGTCTCTAGTGGTCATTAGAGGAACCGCAGTCTCTAGTGGTCAGTAGAGGAACTGCAGCCTCTAGTGGTCGGTAGAGGAACTGCAGCCTCTAGTGGTCGGTAATGGAACTGCAGTCTCTAGCGGTCGGTAGAGGAACTGCAGTCTCTAGCGGTCGGTAGAGGAACTGCAGTCTCTAGCGGTCGGTAGAGGAACTGCAGCCTCTAGCGGTCGGTAGAGGAACTGCACCCTCTAGCGGTCGGTAGAGGAACTGCACCCTCTAGCGGTCGGTAGAGGAACTGCAGCCTCTAGCGGTCGGTAGAGGAACTGCACCCTCTAGCGGTCGGTAGAGGAACTGCACCCTCTAGTGGTCGGTAGAGGAACTGCAGCCTCTAGTGGTCAGTAGAAGAACTGCAGCCTCTAGCGGTCAGTAGAGGAACTGCAGCCTCGAGTAGTCAATAGAGGAACTGCAGCCTCTAGCGGTCGGTAGAGGAACTGCAGCCTCTAGCGGTCGGTAGAGGAACTGCAGCCTCTAGTGGTCGGTAGAGGAACTGCAGTCTCTAGTGGTCGGTAGAGGAACTGCAGTCTCTAGCGGTCGGTAGAGGAACTGCACCCTCTAGCGGTCGGTAGAAGAACTGCAGCCTCTAGCGGTCAGTAGAGGAACCGCAGTCTCTAGTGGTCAGTAGAGGAACCGCAGTCTCTAGTGGTCGGTAGAGGAACCGCAGCCTCTAGTGGTCTGTAGAGGAACTGCAGTCTCTAGTGGTCGGTAGAGGAACTGCAGCCTCTTGTGGTCAGTAGAGGAACTGCAGCCTCTAGAGGTTAGTAATTATTACCTGTTAGCTGTTAGCTGTTGTGTCCTAGATTTCAGTCACGTTGTGAGAACCGTCTTGTGCTCCTTCAGACGCTGCGGTCCGCCGGGAAGACCTACATGGTGTTTTTCGTGGTGGTCATCTTCCTGGGCTCCTTCTACTTGGTCAACCTCATCCTGGCCGTGGTCGCCATGGCGTACGAGGAGCAGAACCAGGCCACCATCGCAGAGGCCTGTCAGAAGGAGCGAGAGTTCCAGCAGGCCATGGAGAGGCTGAAGAAAGAGCAGCAGGTAACCGATGTCCCAGGTGTATGACCTTGATTGAGGCGATTGTTGACAGTCTTCTTCCTGTTTATCTGAGAACATGTAAAAGAACCTTGACTCCTCCAGTCTGCAGCCCAGAAGACCCTCGACTCCGACTCCCTGTCACCAGACCTCTCACCGTTCGGCCCGCCGCTGGACAGCCTGGAGGAGCGGAGGCGGAGCCAGGCGCTCATGGGTGTGACCGATGTGGAGGTGAACCTGTCGGAGGAGAAGCTGCTGCAGGTGGACATGACGGATGGAGGAAAGGTGAGGGGACCTTCCGATGCTGTCGTTGAACCAAAGTGCCGGCTCTCAGAATAAAACCCGATGTTCAACCCTCCTCCAGCCCCTCCACCCGCTCCTGGCCCGCTCCTTCTCCACCAGGACCCGGCGGAGCAGTCAGGTCTCCTCCATCTTCAACTTCCGCCTGAGGAGCAGGGGCTCTGAGGGGGAGATGGCCGACGACGAGTTCAGCGCCCCGGGCGACGTCGCACAGAGCGGCGTGGGTGGGCGGACCTACAGCGGAGGGACCTTCAGCGGCATCCTGCCTCAACCGTGGCCCCGACGACGACTGAGCACCTACAGCACGGCCAGCAGGAGCTCCCAGGTGAGCACCATGTCATCACCAACCAACACTGATGGAATCTCTTACCACCACAGAACCTGGATGTTGGACTGGTTGTTGAAGACAGTCTGGATGATCTGTGGAAGATCTGGAATACTGATGGGGAACGAAAATCAGAGCGTCATCTGCAAATGACGCTCTACGACTAAACTCCTAAAGAGTCACGATAGAATCAGATGTTCTCATACAGAGCCTTGTGGTACTCCTCAGTTCGTACAGTCAATGCTTCCATGGTGATGGTCCATCCCAGGGACTCTGATCAAGCAAGCGCAGCTCAAAACCGAAACCCAGTCCCAGTGGTCTCTTAGTCCAGTTACCAGCAGAGCAGGGCACAACGTTGCACATCTCACCATCAAGGTCAATGAGCTTTGACTCACTATTGGAGCCAGCCCCTAGTGGTCATTCAAGACACTGTAGTTTTTCTAACTTTGTCATCAACCAAGCACCAACATGACTACTTCAGGGATGAAGCTTTGGCAGAACTGACCACTAGAGGCATTAGTTCCTCTAAAGACCGCTAGAGGCTGCAATTCCTCTACCGACCACTAGAGGCTGCAGTTCCTCTACTGACCACTAGAGGCCGCAGTTCCTCTACTGACCACTAGAGGCTGCAGTTCCTCTACAGACCACTAGAGACTGCAGTTCCTCTACTGACCACTAGAGGCTGCAGTTCCTCTACAGACCACTAGAGACTGCAGTTCCTCTACTGACCACTAGAGGCTGCAGTTCCTCTACTGACCACTAGAGGCTGCAGTTCCTCTACTGACCGCTAGAGGCTGCAGTTCCTCTACCGACCACTAGAGGCTGCAGTTCCTCTACTGACCGCTAGAGACTCCAGATCCTCTACCGACCACTAGAGGCTGCAGTTCCTCTACCAACCATTAGAGGCTGCAGTTCCTCTACAGACCACTAGAGACTCCAGAACCTCTACCGACCACTAGAGAGTCCAGATCCTCTACCAACCACCTGAGGCTGCAGTTCTTCTACCGACTACTAGAGAGTCCAGATCCTCTACCGACCGCTAGAGGCTGCACATCCTCTACCGACCACTAGAGGCTGCAGTTCCTCTACCAACCACTAGAGACTCCAGATCCTCTACCGACCGCTAGAGGCTGCACGTCCTCTACCGACCACTAGAGGCTGCAGTTCCTCTACCGACCACTAGAGACTGCGGTTCCTCTACCGACCACTAGAGGCTGCAGTTCCTCTACCGACCACTAGAGGCTGCAGTTCCTCTACCAACCACTAGAGACTCCATATCCTCTACCGACCGCTAGAGGCTGCACATCCTCTACCGACCACTAGAGGCTGCAGTTCCTCTACCAACCACTAGAGACTCCATATCCTCTACCGACCACTAGAGGCTGCAGTTCCTCTACCACATGACCAGGCCCTTATCATTTTAGCAGCTTAGCATTAGCATCATATTGACCTCTGAGTTGTGATGGTAGTTGTGTTGATCGTACTAACAGACCAACCGTGACTGGCTGTGGTTGGTCTGAAAGTGTAAGAGGACCAAGCTAACCTCAGCTCAGCCATGCTAACCAAGCGTCTGCTGAGCAATGCCGTCACTTCTGATGTTGCCAACGAAGTGAAGCTTGAAATGGGAGGTCTCCCTGCAGATGTGGACCAGCAGATCCTTAGCTGCGGGAGCCAGGCGCCACGTTTCCGGGCCCTTCCAGGAGGGATTCCCGATGGAGGGTTGGCTCATAGACCGACAGGTTCCAGCGAGGCTCTGCTGGTCCACGTTTCAGCTCTGGCAGCTCTCGCTTTGGCAGCGATGCTTGAAATGAGGGTGTTTAGACAGATCTGATCAAAATGAATAATAATAATATTCCTGTACATGACGGCAATATTTTTATATTCAAGGTCATCAGCTCAGAAAGCTAAATGTTGCCACTTGAGCACATCTGTGTCTTCACCGATGAAACATCAGCTCCGGTCTGAGCCGAGTTATCCTGACAACCTGACTCACGAGTCATCTTTATGACTCGCCGTTAGTCGTCTCACAGATGAGATTCGCCGAGTTGAGACCGAAACACGAGATCAGACTGAAACCATGATCCAAACCGGTCTGCACCAGTCAACCCTCTGTGTCTGATTCCAGGTGTTTTATCCAACTCTGAATGTCAGCGGGAAGCTGTTTGTTGCCATGGACCAGAACGGGGTTTCCCCACCGCCGCTGCAGGGGCAGCCGCCCGCCTGCACCATGGAGAAGGTCAAGGAGGAGAGTGTGAGTGTTGCGTCCTCTGGGATTGTTTGCTGCAGTGGAAACAATGGCTGAGCCCCGCGGCCATCCGACGCTCGCATATGTGAATTATGAATCAGCGCTTTGCATAACTGCGCTCTGATATCATGGCTAAACACTCACACACTCCTGTAAACCGGCTCAGGTAACAAAGCCGTGGTATTCCCCCCCCACCACACTCACGTAACCCGAATACCGGCTCAGCCTCGGTACCGACGCGTTCCCCCTTCGGGTCGGACGCTCGCAGCGGAGCCAGGAAAGATGGCATCCACGCCGGCGTGGAGTCACGACAGCGATGCTAGCTGCATTCAGAGCAGCGCGTCTTTAAATAAATCAGGTCTGATGTATGTGTTCGCTGACCTCTGACCTGGGGCAGCTGGGAGTCCTGGGGCAGCTGGGAGTCCTGGGGCAGCTGGGAGTCCTGGGGCAGCTGGGAGTTAACAGCTGTAACCTGTAGTCATACAGGTGGACTCCAGGTGGCGCTCAAGCTGTTAAGCAGCTGTTTATTTAGCTTTATTCAGCCAGGTTGGTCCCACTGAGACCAGTGACCTCTGACCTGGGCCAGAACCAGTCCTCCAGGCAGGTTAGAGTCACCAGTTAACCTGCAGGTTTCTGGTCTGTGGGAGGAAACTGGGAAACTGGGATTTGAACCAGGAACCTTCATGCAACTAGCAAGAAACGCTGCTGAACTCTGTAGGAACATTAATGGGAACATTGTTGTCTTGTAAAATATGCAATTTTACTGCAAAGAATTGCACAATTTTTTGTTAAAAAAAAAAAAAAAAAAAGCTTAATTTTTTAATGTAATAATTGCAACTTTTTTTTTTATCAGAAATTACAACGATCATTAACATTGTGAACTTTGCAACTTTGTGCCTCAAAATCATACATTTAGCCAAATTGCTACTTTTTAGCTAAATTTTTCAACATTTTGTCCTAAAATACTGACGTTATCGTTGAAACTTTTTCACATTGAATCATGACTTTTTGTCATGAAATAAAAACTGAAACCAGCTTTTTATTGTAAAATTGCTACTTTTTAAAAAGTTCCAAATTTTTCATAATTTTAATGGAACATTGTTGTCTTCTAAAATATGAAATTTTACTTCAAAGAATTGCACGTTTTTTGTAAAACTTTTTGTAAATTTTTTTTCAATATAATAATTGCAACTTTTTATATCTGAAATTACAACGATCATAAAATTGTGAACTTTGCAACTTTGTGCCTCAAAACCAAACATTTTTGTTTTACGACAGTAAATTTCTCAAAATCACAACTTTTTGTTGTAAAAAGCAAATTCTTGATGTAAAATCTTAAATTTCTCAAAATTGTGACTTTTTGGCATAAAATTTTCACTTTATGTCCCAAATTTTCTAATTTCATATAACTGAAGTTTGTACTGAATAATCCCAACATTTTTTCAAAAAATCATAAATTTAGCCAAATTGCTACTTTTTAGCTTAATTTTTCAACATTTTGTCGTAAAATAGTGATGTTATCGTTGAAACCTTTTCAAATTAAATCATGACTTTTTGTCATAAAATCAACACTGAAACCAGCTTTTTATTGTAAAATTGCAACTTTTCAAAAAGTTCCACATTTTTCATAATTTTTACAATATTGTGACTTTTTAACTTTATGCCGTGATTTTTCTTCTAGATAATAATTATTTTACATAAAAAATTACGTAGAAAAACTGACTTCTCCAGAATCATGTCCCAAATGTTTGTTGTTAAAAACTATTTTCATCATAAAACTGTTAAATCATGATGATCTGTTGTAAGACGTCTGCTTGACTGAGGTCAAAGAGGGCGGAGCTTGATATCCACCTGGAGTCTACCTGTCAATGTGCCTTACAAGGGGCCCCAAAACAGAGCCTCATAAGGGGCACCAGGACAGAGCCTTATAAGGGGCTCCAGGACAGAGCCTTATAAGGGGCCCCGGGGCAGAGCCTTATAAGGGGCCCCAGGACAGATCCTTATAAGGTGCCCTGGGACAGAGCCTTATAAGGGGCCCCAGGACAGATCCTTATAAGGGGCTCCAGGACAGAGCCTTATAAGGGGCCCTAGGACAGAGCCTTATAAGGGGCCCCAGGACAGAGCCTTATAAGGGGCCCCAGGACAGAGCCTTATAAGGGGCTCCAGGACAGAGCCTTATAAGGGGCCCCAGGACAGAGCCTTATAAGGGGCCCTAGGACAGAGCCTTATAAGGGGCTCCGGGACAGAGCCTTATAAGGGGAACTGGGACAGAGCCACTCACAGGGCCCCAGGACAGAGCCTTATAAGGGGCCCCAGGACAGAGCCTTATAAGGGGCTCCAGGACAGAGCCTTATAAGGGGCCCCAGGACAGAGCCTTGGGGGACTCCAGGACAGAGCCTTATAAGGGGAACTGGGACAGAGCCACTCACAGGGCCCCAGGACAGAGCCTTATAAGGGGCCCTGGGACAGATCCTTATAAGGGGCCCCAGGACAGAGCCTTGGGGGACTCCAGGACAGAGCCTTATAAGGGGAACTGGGACAGAGCCACTCACAGGGCCCCAGGACAGAGCCTTATAAGGGGCCCTGGGACAGATCCTTATAAGGGGCTCCAGGACAGAGCGTTATAAGGGGCTCCAGGACAGAGCCTCGGGGGACTCCAGGACAGATCCTTATAAGGGGCCCCAGGACAGAGCCTTGGGGGACTCCATGTGGAAACATGAAACCAAAATTGTACTTCGGTGTGGATTCAAAGCATCTGGAACTGAAATATTTGGAGCAACACCAGGCTTCAGCAGATGTTGAGTCCTGCTCTGGTTCCCCTGGCTTTGTTTTTCTGCAGATCATCCGTGTGCCTGCAGACACGCGTGTACGTGTTTCCTGCGCTGCTCTGCCCGGCGGAGGTGATAATCGCATCACACTCGCATCAGATGACTCAGTGACCAACCTCCTGCAGAGACGGAGAGAATCCCTGCTTCTGTTTCTGAGGACACAAATGTTCTGCTTTAAACCCTAAACTGGAAGCTTTTTTTTTTTTTTGGGCTGCATGAGGACGAGTTGCGTAACGAAACCCATGTGGACTTCTGTACGTGGAAGTTCAAAGAGCTTTAATGCTGCTGATTTGAACCTCAGATGCTCAGAGTCATTTAGCATCATCTGTTTTGTTCTTACGGGGGTGAAATGAGGAACCTCTTTCCAGCTCCCACAGATCTGGGGACGACTGGATCATTGAAGACACCAGTCGAGACAGTTGTTTGGACAGCATAAATTTACAGCATAAATGTGAAAAAGTCCCAGATTTAAAGACCAGTTCCCCTTAACCTCTGAATTCAGTCCTAGATCTGGTGTTTCAGGTCCATAAATCAGATTCTAGTGGACAGATCCATGGACTCCTGAGTCTCTGGACGTCTCGAACCGTTTCTCTCCGTGAACATCTTAAACGTGTTAGCAGGCTAACAGAAGCCTGGCTTCTTCCAGACAAACGCTAGCTCGTTTAAAGCTGTTTTCTTGGTTTTGTCTTCGCTCTCAGAACAGAAAGTTGGACAACACGTTAGAGCCGGAGGGCAGAGGACTTCCTGTCCTCAGGGACGGAGTTTATTTTCAACACCTCTGCGGTTCTTCGCTCAGTCGACTGAACGTTGATGAGGACCAGGAGGAGGTGTTCAGGCACCTCAGATGCAGGTTACTGAAGTTTCTCCTGATCCTGGTCCCAGTTCAGTCGGGGTGATGAAGACCACCGAGACTGATGCAGACACGAGGAGGAGGAAGAGGAAGGAGCACTTCATCGCCATGGAAATGTCACCGTGGCAACCCACAGCAGCAGGAGGAAGACGTGTCAGAGCGTCTCCCCGGCGCTGCCTGCGTGACACGCAGACAGGATGTGGGTGTCGTCGTGGGCGGCGACCTGCAGGACCAAGGGCCACGTCTCATTGGAGGGATGTTTACCTGGAAGTGTTGCGTAATCACACCTGAGAGAGATGAGGTCCGAAACCGTCAGGAGCTCCCTGGAGATACAGCGAGCTCCCGTTTATGGCCAACTCCACCGGTACAGGACGTAGACTCCACCGGTACACGGACGTAGACTTCACCGATACACGACATAGACTCCACCAGTACACGACGTAGACTCCACCGGTACACGACGTAGACTCCACCGATACACCACTTAGACTCACCGGTACCGACGTAGACACCGGTACCGACTCCACCGTACGACTAGTACACGTACCACGGTACACGACGTAGACTCCACCGGTACACGAATAGACTCCACCGTACACACAACGAAGACTCCACCGGTACAACGACGTAGACTCCACCAATACACAAGTAGTAACGACTCCACCGGTACACACGACGTAGACTCCACGATACACAAAGTAGACTCCACCGGTACACAACGTAACTCCACCGGTACAACACGACGTAGACTCCACCAATACACAAAGTAGACTCCACCGGTACACAACGAAGACTCCACCGGTACACGACGTAGACTCCACCGGTACACAACGTAGACTCCACCGGTACACAACGTAGACTCCACCGTACACGACGTAGACTCCACCAATACACGTAGACTCCACCGGTACACAACGAACTCCACCGTACACGACGTAGACTCCACCGATACACAACGTAGACTCCACCGGTACACGACGTAGACTCCACCGGTACACGACGTAGACCCACCGGTACACAAGTAGACTCCACCGGTACACACGAAGACTCCACCGTACACGTAGACTCCCACCGGTACACAACGTAGACTCCACCCACCGGTACACAAGTAGACTCCACCGGTACACGACGTAGACTCCACCAATACACAAAGTACACTCCACCGGTACACAACGTAGACTCCACCGGTACACGACGTAGACTCCACCAATACACAAAGTAGACTCCACCGGTACACAACGAAGACTCCACCGGTACACGACGTAGACTCCACCGGTACACAACGTAGACTCCACCGGTACACAACGTAGACTCCACCGGTACACGACGTAGACTCCACCGGTACACGACGTAGACTCCACCAGTACACAAAGTAGACTCCACCGGTACACAAACGACTCCACGGTACACGACGTAGACTCCACCGGTACACGACGTAGACTCCACGGTAACACACGACTACACGACTACCACCGGATACAAGACGTAGACTCCACCGGAACACGACGTAGACTCCACCGGTAACACGACGTAGACTCCACCGGTACACGACGTAGACTCCACCGGTACACGACGTAGACTCCACCGGAACACGAAGTAGACTCCACCGTATACACGACGTAGACTCCACCGGTACACGACGTAGACTCCACCGGTACACGACGTAGACTCCACCGGTACACGACGTAGACTCCACCGGTACAGGACGTAGACTCCACCGGTACACGACGTAGACTCCACCGGTACACGACGAAGACTCCACCGGTACACGACGTAGACTCCACCGGTACACGACGTAGACTCCACCGGTACACGACGTAGACTCCACCGGTACACGACGTAGACTCCACCGGTACACGACGTAGACTCCACCGGTACACGACGTAGACTCCACCGGTATACGAAGTAGACTCCACCGATACACGACGTAGACTCCACCGATACACAACGAAGACTCCACCGGGACACGACATAGACTCCACCGGTACACGACGTAGACTCCACCGGTACACAACGTAGACTCCACCGGTACACGACGTAGACTCCACCGGTACACGACGTAGACTCCACCGTTACACGACGTAGACTCCACCGATACACAACGAAGACTCCACCGGTACACGATGTAGACTCGTCCGGTACACGAGATAGACTCCACCGGTACATGACGTAGACCCCTCAGGTACACGACGTACACTCCTCAGGTACACAACTCCACCGGTACCACCGGTACACGACGTAGACTCCACTGGTACAAGATGTGCACTCCACCAGTACACGATGTAGACTCGTCCGGTACACGAGATAGACTCCACCGGTACATGACGTAGACTCCTCAGGTACACAACGTAGACTCCACTGGTACCACCAGTACACGACGCAGACTCCTCCGGTACAAGATGTAGACTCCACCGGTACACGACCAAGACTCTTCCGGTACACGACCAAGACTCCACCGGTACACGACGTAGACTCCACCGGTACCACTGATACACGACCAAGACTCTTCCGGTAGACGACGTAGACTCCACCGGTACACGACGTAGACTCCTCCGATACACGACATAGACTCCTCCGGTACATGAGATAGACTCCACCGGTACACGACATACACTCCTCAGGTACACGATGTAGACTCCACCGGAACACGATGTAGACTCCACCGGTACACGACCAATACTCTTCCGGTACACAACCTAGACTCCACCGGTGCACGATGTAGACTCCTCCGGTACCAACGGTACATGACCAAAACTCTTCCAGTACACGACCAATACTCTTCCGGTACACGACGTAGACTACACCGATACACGTTGTAGACTCCACCGGTGCATGACGTAGACTCCTCCGGTACCACCGGTACACGATGTAGACTCCACTGGTACACGACCAAGACTCTTCGGGGGCCAATGGGGGCTAGCGGGGGCCAATGGGGGTCAACGGGGGCCACCGGGGGCCACCGGGGGCCACCGGGGTGCATGGGTTTTCATTCCGGCGGTGACTCTGGTGGACCAAACTGTTGGAGCTGAAAGTCTTTTATTGACACCTGTCTCAAAGATGGCTGAGATCAGCTGGGCCACCAGCAGCCAATCACAGAAGAGCTGACATCAGGCCCTGGCTCCACCCCTGGAGTCTCATGAGAAACCGTAAAGACGGTGGGACGCTCATCAGCTCTACGCTCACAGGGACACGCTTGTGCTTTATGGCTGCACGTTTGGCTCCTGACGATGCTGATCCTCTGTCCCTCTGTCCCTCTGTCTCTGTCCCAGGTCCCCACGTCCACCACGGAGCTGAGTACGATGCTGCTGCCTCGGCCGTCGTCCCTGCAGGACTCAGAGCGGAGGGGGAGGGCGCTGAGCACCACCAGCTTCCTCACCGATGCCATGGAAGGTGGGGGAGGGGAGGGGAGGGGTGGGGGGGGGGGCACAAAAATGTCTGCTTTGTAACTGGGCCAACATCATAAACCTAGACTCAGGTTTTTATAATTTTTATATTTTATTTTATTCTTTAATAAAAAGCCTTTGACAGTGTAGCTTCCACATTACTGACAGCAGTGATGTCCTTTGATAACGATCGTTAGACGGACGTTCGACTCCCTGAATGTCCACTGAAGACGCTGATGTCCAGCTGGACCATCTGAAGCCTGGACACCTCTGTGGATGAAAGCGTCTCTGAGGACAGTGTCTCACAGCTGGAGACGATCCAGGTGTCTCACAGCTGGAGACGATCCAGGTGTCTCACAGCTGGAGACGATCCAGGTGTCTCCCAGCTGGAGACGATCCTGGTGTTTCACAGCTGGAGACGATCCAGAAGCTTCCAGATCAGCCGGGAATCTACAGCTGTTCACAGCAGCTGCTTTCAGGGGGCGGAGACTGTCGCTCTGCTTGACTCCACCCCCTTTTTATGCTCGTTAAGCCCAAAGAGCAACGTTCAGCTTGCTGATCTCACTGTGCTCAGGGACGGACGAGCACAGGTGGGCTCCAGGTGCTGATCAAGCTCCTCCCCCTTTGTGTCTTCCTGCTGAGCAGCTTTTTCACCATTAAAGGCCGTGATTTTACAACAATGACGTGTTATTCTGCAGATTTTTGACTTAATTTTAAGAAAAAAGTTGGACATTTTTGTCAAAAAGTCACAAATTTTAAAAAGGTGTGATTTTATGATTAAAAACTCGCTTTTTAAAAGAAAAAGTATCAATTCTGTGAAATTAACAATTTTACAGCAGAAAGTTGATTTTTAGGACGGGAAATTGCAATTAACGAAATTTTTCAACAAAGTCGTAATCTTATGTCAAAAAGTTGCATTTTAGTGAAAGTAAAGTTCTGAAGACAAAAAGACTTGATGGAAAAAGATCTTTAGGATATAAAGTTTGTATTTTTGAGTCCACGAACAGCAGCTGTTGACCTTCTGCAGTGATCACAGGTTCGATTCCTTTAACCGATTAATGTGCGTTTGCTGTTAACTAGAAGTTTGTGAAAAAGTCACAAATGTTCTAAGTTTTTAATTTGGCAAAATTCTAAATTTTATCAGATAAAGCTGTGAAATTGGCAATTTAGCAACAAAATGAGCAACTTTAGAGGATAAAGTTCCAGTTATATGAAATTTACAATTTTTGAATGAATGAATGAATGAATGAATGAAGTTTATTCAATCATAACAACACAACAACAACACAACACCAAAAAGCATTGTGCACAGCATTGACATTTCACACAAAACCAATAATCATGTGTTGAACAATGACTGAAAAGGCATAGGCAGAAGCAGATTGCTTATAAAGCCTATCCTATATTGTCAACTTTTGGCTACCAACCTCCAGAAAAGCAAAAAGACAACAAAAGCAAAGAAACAACAGAAAAGCAAAGAGACATTAACAAATGATCAATCGCACTTATAAGCTTCAAAAATAGCTTTACAAACCATTTTCTTAAAAACAAAAAGAGAATGACATGTTTTTTAAATTTATGTTGGCATCATTCCAGAATTTAACTCCAATAATGGAGACACATCTTCTTTTCATACCTTTTTTTGCTTTTTGTACAGTAAACTTGCAGACACCTCTAAGATATTATTTTTCAAAATAAAGTCATTGTTTTGTCAAAAAGTGGAAAAATCTCTTTATGACAAGAACAAATAATTATTACAACTGAACAGGACAATTCTTTAAGTTAAGTTAAGTTTCAAAATTCATGAAAAACTTTGATTTGATGTCACAAAGTTGTGATTTTGGGGAGTTTGAGATGATAAATTAAAGATTTCTGGGTAGAAATTTCATAATTTTAAAGTCAAGTTGCAGTTTTGCAAATTTGATATTTTTGAAAAAAAAGTTTTAAAAAGTAACAATTTTAGGACTTGCAGTTGTATGAAGTTTGCAGTTGTAATTTTATGTCAAATTCACAATTTTGTGAAATTCGAGATTTTATTAAAAATTAGCTTTTTACAACAAAAAGTTGTGATGCTGCAAAATTTGCCATTTCACAGCAAAAATTCTTAATTTAAAAAACAGAAAATTTAAATTATGCAAAAGTCACAATTGTACCAAATAAAGTTACGTAAAACATAAAAAAAATAAAAGTTGAGATTTTGAAAAATTTATATAACAACAAAAGCTGTTATTGATACAGTGATCCCTTATTTTTTCCCGTTAATGGGGGCCGGCGCCCCCCCCCCCCGCAAAACTCAAAAGAGCCACCGAGCCTCAATAATGTGTTTAAAATGTGTTTAAAAACCGCAAAAAAGTAGCGAAACACTGCAGCGAAACAAGACAAAGGCTCAACTGTGGTCTTTCTGTTTCCTTCACAGCCTCTGGTCTCTGAACCGTAGTAAACAAACTGCTAGTATTGTGCTATTTTTGGCTCGTAATTAGCAGCTAACACGCTAACAACAACAAAAGAAACAGTCCAGTTTTCTCTGCATGGAACGGGAACTTTATTCTGGCACTGCAGGAACTTGTAACATCACACAGGTTGTATTGTTGGGTTTCTGCTGTCCCAAGACACACACACTCCATTACCCATAAGGCCACACCATTACCCATAAGGCCACCTTCTTAAAGGGGCCAGGCTGGCTCAGATTTCTTCGCTGTGAGAGAACGCGCGCAACATCCTGTGATGTTTCCGCAATTTTTTCTTAATTTTTTCATTATATTATGTATTTCAGAAAAATCCGCGAATAACTAAACCGCGGAACTTAAATCACGAATTGGCGACAGATCACTGTATATATTTATATCTATAAATAAAAGCTTTTGTTGTTTGATATATGGTTTAATATATTTAATGATCATTTAATATATGAAAGGGTGAAGAGCCTTGGCAGATGTCCGTCGGAGGCGTAGGACCTCCCTGGACCTCCCTGGACCTCCCTGGACCTCCGTCCTCAGGTCCGCCTCAGTCTGGGTCTCTGGACCAGGTTTTTGTCAGGACGTTTTACACGCCAGTGACTCTGAATGGCGTTCAGCTCGTCTCAACGTGCAGCCGAGTGCGTCGCTGCTCAGGCCGACCTCAGGGAAACACCGGCTTTGTCCGAGGGAGGGTGGTGGTGGTGGTGGGGGGGGGGTCACCTTCGTTCAGTGTGCATCCAGCCTCCAGTGTGTGTGTTTGTGTGTGTGTGTGTGTGAGTGTGAGTGTGAGTGTGATCTGCTGAGTCACCCCCCCCACCCCTCGGCGGTCGCTGAAGATCATTATACAGAAGAACAAAAGAACCGTCACTCACGGTTTCCCTTCAGACTCCGTCTAAAACCACTTCCAGGGGTCTACAGGAACCAGATCCCTGGTTGAGGACTGCTCACTGGTGATACCGGGGGACTGACTGGACCACTGGTCTACAGGGACCAGATCCCTGGTTGAGGACTGTTCACAGGTGAGACCGGGGGACTGACTGATTCCGGCTCCAACTGTCCACATGCCAAAGTGTCCTTGGGCAAGGCACTGAACCCTAACCCCAGTGGGTCTTTTCATGGCAGCAGGTGCCCAATGAATGAATGTGTGTGTAAATGGGTGAATGAGAGGCTGTAAACCACTTTGAGGGCACCTTGATGGTGTAGAGAAAGCGGTACAGAGGTTCAGTCCATTAACCAGTGGAACCAGAAGCATCTCTGTTGGCGAGTCGACCCTACGGAGGTTAGTCCTCTGGTGACGGAGGTCTCTGAACAATTTACCAACATCATCTCAATGGTGAAGCATGGTAGAGGGAGTAGCACAAGTCGCCAGATGGGTATCTAGAACTGGTTCTAGGTTAGGAACTGGTCCTGAACCAGTGCTTGAACTGCCATGGTCTGTGACACCGTCCAAGGTTTGTGGTAACGTTGAAGGGGGTGCAGGTGCAACACGTCTCATTCTTTGGACATGTCTTGGTGTTCATCAGTCTTTCCAGTCTCCTCAGTCCTCCTCCTGTCCTCTGATCACCTCCTGCAGAGCTGGAGGAGTCCCATAAGAAGTGCCCCCCGTGTTGGTACGTGTTCGCCCACCGGTACCTGGTCTGGGAGTGCTGCCCCTGGTGGCTGAAGGTGAAGCAGCTGGTGAAGATCATGGTCATGGACCCCTTCCTGGACCTGGCCATCACCGTCTGCATCGTCCTCAACACACTCTTCATGGCCATGGAGCACTACCCGATGACGGACGAGTTCAACGGCATGCTGAGCATCGGGAACCTGGTAGGAGGGACAGATCGCTGTTGATGGGGTTTTATGTCCTGTGGTGTTCTGGACGTCTTTTGTCCTTGTCTGTGAAGTCTCCTGTGATTCTCTCTTTAAAGCTGAGTCAGAAGGTTTTCCTTTTGTCTTAAGTTGTCCTAACTTCTAACGTGACCTCAAATGATGGTTTTTGGGAGCAACAATCAATGTCCCCTTGAAAAAGGTGTCTCTTCGCCTCATATAACCTTTATTTACTAATTCAAGTCCTGAGCTGCTCATCTTCTCCCAACAGATTTGACTTGTCTTAGAGTCTCGAACCATGTTTGACGTAAAACAAGTTTTTCTGTTTCACTTATGTGAATGAACAGTTGCGAACTCATCTATAAACGGACCAGTTCCCCCCCAACAACTGGTCACCCTGATTCCCCAAAACCCCCAAACCCCCATCTCCCCAACACCCCAACCCCCCCAACACCCCAAACCCCTCAACCAACTGGTCACCCTGACTCCCCTAAACCCCCGAACCCCCAAAACCCCCCCATTCCTCATCCCCCCCAACACCCCCGACCCCTCAACCAACCACTCACCCTGATCCCCCAAAACCCCCATCTACCCCAACACCCCAACACCCCCACCACCCCAAACCCCTCAACCAACCACTCCCCTGATTCCCCCAAAACCCCCGAACCCCAAACCCCCCCGATCCTCATCCCCCCAACACCCCCAACCCCTCAAAACCAACCGGTCACCCTGACTCCCCTAAACCCCCAAACCCCCATCTACCCAACACCCCACCCCAAACCCCCCCAACACCCCAAACCCCTCAACCAACCAACGGTCACCCTGATTCCTCCCCTAAAACCCCCCAAACCCCCAACCCCCCCCAACCCCCCCCAACCCCCAACCCCTCAACCACTGGTCACCCCCTGATTCCCCAAAACCCCCCAAACCCCCATCTACCCCACACCCAACCCCCCCCCAACCACCCAACCCCTCAACCAACCGGTCACCCTGACTCCCCAAAACCCCCAAACCCCCATCTCCCCAACAACCCCCAACCCCCAACCCCCCCCAACACACCCCAAACCCCTCAACCAACCGGTCACCCCTACTCCCCCGAAACCCCCCAGAACCCCAAAAACCCCCCGACTCCTCATCCCCCCCAACCACCCGACCCCTCAACCAACCCTCACCCGACTCCCCAAACCCCCAACCCCCAACTCCTACCCCCCCAACACCCCCCCCTCAACACCCACCCCCCCACCCCCCAAACCCCCAGACTCCGACCCCCCCAACACCCCGAACCCCTCAACCAACCACTCACCCTGACTCCCCAAAACCCCCAAACCCCCCCCAACTCCCCAACCCCAACCCCCCCCCCAACCCCCAAACCCCTCAACCAACCGGTCACCCTGACTCCCCAAACCCCCAACCCCAAAACCCCCACTCCTCATCCCCCCCAACACCCCCGACCGCCCCTCCCAACCACTCACCCGACTCCCCAAACCCCCAAACCCCCAGACACCTCCACCCCCCCAACACCCCCACCCCCAACCCCCCAACACCCCCGACCCCTCAACCAACCCTCACCCTGACTCCCCAACCCCCAAACCCCAACCCCCTCGCCCCCCCACCCCCCACCCCCCCCCCCCCCCCCCCCCCAACACCCCGACCCCTCAACCATCCGGTCACTCTGACTCCCAAAAACCCCCGAACCCCAAACCCTCCACAGGTTTCTGCAAATCATTTTGAAAACTTTTTAATTAATATTTGAGGCAGTTGCTCAAGATAAGAGAAAACAACACTTTTGACACTTTTTTTTTTATAATATAATACAATATAATTTAATATAACTGAAGTATTAAGCAATATTTTGTCATAAAATTTCTGAATCAAATTTTATTGTAAAATTGAGGTCTTTGTTGTCACGACATTTTGACATTTTGTAAAATTACAACTTTTATACTTAATATTGCAAGTTTGTCCTGAAATATCGACTTTTGCCAAATGACAGTTTTTGACATAAAATTTCCACTTTTTGTTGTAAAATTTTTATTTATGTAAATGTCCCAAAACCAAGAAATTTTCCATTTAAAATTGCAATTTTGCAACATTGTAACTTTTTCTTACAAAAATATTTTTGTCATAAAATCTCACGAATCACAAAAATCCCTTTCTTACTTAATTTTGCAAAACATTTTGTAGTTTTATAAAATAATGTCTTCTAAAAAAATCTGAACTTATTTACGTAAAATTACAAACCTTGTTTTTGTTACAAACTTTCTCGTAAAAAGCAATTTTTTGTCATATATTTTCACATTTTGACATCAAATTGTGACTTTTGTAGAACTGTATGTTTTTTTATATAAATCATAATTTATTTGTAAAATGTTGACTTTTGCAAAATAAAAAATTAATGTTGAAAAATTGTGGTTTTAAAATAATTGCAACGTTATGCTCCGAAATCAGGAAGGTTTTTAATTATAGTTTTAACAATATTGCTCAACTTTTTATCATTAAAAGTGATTTTTGTTTTACGTCATAAAATGTCATTTGTCAAATCACATTTTTGAAATCAAATCACAACTTTAAAATCTCAAAATTCACAAAACTGACTTTTTGAATTTTCCAACTTTTTTCACAAAGTTACATTTGCAAAACTGTATTGCTACTTTTTACCGTAAAATGTGTTTTTGTCCTAAAATTTCTCACAAACTCAAAACTTCCTCGAATCTTAACATCAAACATATTTTCATATAAATCTAATGATTTATCAAAACTGGGGCTGATTTTCTGTTTAAATCGTGATCCTTGGTTGAATTACTGTTGAAAGATCAGGAACTGTGGACCTTCAACCCTCCAGACACCTGTGATGTCACAGAGGGTTCTGGTCTGTCCGGGTCCTCTAGGGTCTGTGGTTCCTGCGGTCCTCTGGTGGACCTTGAGTTGAAGCTTCTCCTTGAAGGAACCGGATCAACTTCAGATGACGCTTTGTGACAAAGACGGAGACGTCTCTGGACAAATCCTGTCCTCTGATTGGTGTGTCTTCCTTGTGTGGAGCCGTGAAGTGAGTCCGAGTATCGGAGCTGACAGAACCGGGTCGGTTAACCAACTCCAGAGCTTGACCCTGCAGACGTGACGGCGAGCTGATAGGTGGAGGCGGTATGCTAATCTCTTCACCTGAGGAGCGACTGTAGATCACACCTGAGCACGGTCCTGTCCTGGATGTCAGGTGTCCTCAGATCAGGCTGGAGGGGAGGGGGGGGGGGGTGGAGGTGGGGGGGGGGGGGATGCTAATGAAGTGTAAAAGTAGAAACAGCAGCCTGCAGCAGTGGAGCAGGAACCTGGAGGTGGGGATTCACTTCCTGTCTTTTAGTTTCACTTTAGTCTCATCTGATGACATCATGAAACATTTCAGTCATTTCAGGTGAGATTCCTGGGCAACCTGCGAGGGGACTGTAACTCTATCAGTCCTGTAACTCTATCAGTCCTGTACCTCTGTCAGTCCTGTAACTCTATCAGTCCTGCACCTCTATCAGTCCTGTACCTCTATCCCTGTAACTCTATCAGTCCTGTACCTCTATCAGTCCTGTAACTCTATCAGTCCTGTACCTCTATCAGTCCTGTAACTCTATCAGTCCTGTACCTCTATCAGTCCTGTAACTCTATCAGTCCTGTACCTCTGTCAGTCCTGTAACTCTGTAAGTCCTGTAACTCTATCAGTCCTGTAACTCTGTCAGTCCCGTAACTCTATCAGTCCGTGCCTCTATCAGTCCCGTACCTCTATCAGTCCCGTAACTCTATCAGTCCTGTACCTCTATCAGTCCTGTAACTCTATCAGTCCTGTAACTCTATCAGTCCTGTACCTCTATCAGTCCTGTACCTCTATCAGTCCTGTAACCTCTATCAGTCCTGTAACTCTATCAGTCCTGTACCTCTATCAGTCCTGTACCTCTGTCAGTCCTGTACCTCTGTCAGTCCTGTAACTCTATCAGTCCTGTAACTCTATCAGTCCTGTACCTCTAACAGTCCTGTAACTCTATCAGTCCTGTACCTCTAACAGTCCTGTAACTCTGTCAGTCCTGTAACTCTATCAGTCCTGTAACTCTGTCAGTCCTGTAACTCTGTCAGTCCTGTAACTCTATCAGTCCTGTAACTCTATCAGTCCTGTAACAGTCCTGTACCTCTATCAGATCAGGCTGGAGGTAGGGGGGTGGATGCTAATGAAGTGTAAAAGTAGAAACAGCAGCCTGCAGCAGTGGAGCAGGAACCTGGAGGTGGGGATTCACTTCCTGTCTTTTAGTTTCACTTTAGTCTCATCTGATGACATCATGAAACATTTCAGTCATTTCAGGTCAGATTCCTGGACAACCTGCAGGGGGACTGTAACTCTATCAGTCCTGTACCTCTATCAGTCCTGTAACTCTATCAGTCCTGTAACTCTATCAGTCCTGTAACTCTGTCAGTCCTGTAACTCTATCAGTCCTGTAACTCTATCAGTCCTGTAACTCTATCAGTCCTGTAACAGTCCTGTAACTCTGTCAGTCCTGTACTCTATCAGTCCTGTACTCTGTCAGTCCCTCCTATCAGTCCTGTACCTCTATCAGTCCTGTACCTCTATCAGTCCTGTAACTCTATCAGTCCTGTACCTCTATCAGTCCTGTAACTCTATCAGTCCTGTAACTCTATCAGTCCTGTAACTCTATCAGTCCTGTACCTCTATCAGTCCTGTAACTCTATCAGTCCTGTAACTCTGTCAGTCCTGTACCTCTATCAGTCCTGTAACTCTGTCAGTCCTGTAACTCTGTCAGTCCTGTAACTCTATCAGTCCTGTACCTCTATCAGTCCTGTACTCTCTCCTGTACTCATCAGTCCTCTATCAGTAACTCTATCAGTCCTGTACCTCTATCAGTCCTGTAACCTCTATCAGTCCTGTAACTGTCATCCTGTAACTCATCCTGTCTCTCATCCTGTACCTCTGTCAGTCCTGTACTCTCAGTCCTCATCCTGTAACTCTATCAGTCCTGTAACTACTGTATCAGTCCTGTACCTCTATCAGTCCTGTACCTCTGTCAGTCCTGTAACCTGTCATTCCTGTAACTCTATCAGTCCTGTACCTCTATCAGTCCTGTAGTCCTCTATCAGTCCTACTCTATCAGTCCTGTACCTCTATCAGTCCTGTCCTGTACCTCTATCAGTCCTGTAACTGTCATCTCCTGTAACTGTCAGTCCTGTAACTCTGTCAGTCCTGTACCTCTATCAGTCCTGTAACTCTGTCAGTCCTGTCCCTGTACCTATCAGTCCTGTACCTCAGTCCTGTATCAGTCCTGTAACTCTATCAGTCCTGTAACTCCTGTCAGTCCTGTACCTCTATCAGTCCTGTAACTCTGTCCTGTCCAGTCCTGTACCTCTATCAGTCCTGTAACTCTGTCAGTCCTGTAGTCCTGTAACCTGTCCTCTATCAGTCCTGTAACTCTATCAGTCCTGTAACTCTATCAGTCCTGTAACTCTATCAGTCCTGTAACTCTATCAGTCCTGTAACTCTATCAGTCCTGTAACTCTGTCAGTCCTGTACCTCTGTCAGTCCTGTAACTCTGTCAGTCCTGTACCTCTATCAGTCCTGTAACTCTGTCAGTCCTGTAACTCTATCAGTCCTGTACCTCTATCAGTCCTGTAACTCTGTCAGTCCTGTAACTCTGTCAGTCCTGTAACTCTATCAGTCCTGTACCTCTATCAGTCCTGTAACTCTATCAGTCCTGTAACTCTATCAGTCCTGTAACTCTATCAGTCCTGTAACTCTATCAGTCCTGTAACTCTAGTCAGTCCTGTACTCTGTCAGTCCTGTACTCTAGTCAGTCCTGTACCTCTATCAGTCTGTAACTCTGTCCTGTAACCTGTCTCTATCAGTCCTGTAACTCTATCAGTCCTGTAACTCTATCAGTCCTGTAACTCTGTCAGTCCTGTACCTCTATCAGTCCTGTAACTCTATCAGTCCTGTAACTCTATCAGTCCTGTAACTCTATCAGTCCTGTACCTCTATCAGTCCTGTACCTCTATCAGTCCTGTAACTCTATCAGTCCTGTACCTCTGTCAGTCCTGTACCTCTATCCCTGTAACTCTATCAGTCCTGCGTTAGCAGTAAGGGCTACCTACGTGGTTTTCTGTCGTTAACTGGTTGTTGGTCGCTCTGAGGGACGCCGTGGTTTGACAGATTATATAATCAGCCTCTAATGCTGCTGTCGCCTTCGGTTTCTCGTGGCTGCGTACTTGTGCAGCGTCAACAGTCCAGACTGAGTGAGTTTAGAGCCTCAGAGGTGTTGCATAAATGCTGAGCTACGTTTCAAGGATCCGCCTGCGCTCTGAAGTTCTTTACAAGCTGAGGCCGCTAATCCCGGCAGATGTTTGCGTAGCATTTAGCCGGCCTTTGTGGCAGAGGTGTGTGTTATGTGAGCTGGCGTGCAGAGGATCATGTCAGGACAGCTGACAGGACCAACGTCAGCTGATGCTTTCAGGCCCGTTTGTGTCCGGATCTTCAGCTTTGCTCCCAGATTCTGCTGTCAGCCTTTCAACACAGAGGAACCCCCCCATCAGAGGCTTTTACCCACGATGCAACACTGGTCCTCCTCCGACTGCAGTCCCACGTCCCTCGCTGGCGTTCGGGTGGAGCTTTATTTTTGAGTCCCAAACTTTTAATTTTGTACCAAACTATTATTTAATTAATTCCGGCCAGAATAAAGAAAATATTGTGTACTAACAAGACTGAAAGGATTAAAAATATGACTTTCATCTGCTTCAGGACATAAATTGAGTGTAGTTTTCCGCTGGAATGAGATTTATGACAATGAAACACTGAAGGTGAAACCAAATTCAGAGCTGCCTGTAAAAAGAGAAGTTGATTCTTGTTGTTTTTTAAACTGTTCAGTGAGTTTTAGTCTCAGTAGGGTTTTGAACCCACATCTGTTGGAGGCAGGTCCTCAAGCCAGCAGCAGTGGACAGTTAGATGACACTGATTTACAGTGTTTTTTTTTAATTTAATACTTTAATTTAATCGGTCGGACCGACAGACCATCGGTCCTGAATAATCGGGTCCATCTGAATACTTCCGGTCCAAACAGATTGAAATCAGACGAGAGGCTGCAACGAGCTCTTCATGAAGATGAGTTCTGTTTGGACCGTCGCTGCTCCACCAGCCGTTGTGAGTGTGTGTTTTAGTCCGATTGTGTGTCCTGCTGCTAACTCATTACATGTGACCGGCTATGACAACGATAATCAGCTGTCGTCCGTGTCATCTCCTCTCTGCTGATGCTGCTGTTATCAGTGAGCGCTGATGTCAGTGAATCAGAAACTTCACGTCTGCAGAAAAACACACAGCTGTAAAACATCCTGATGTTAAACCTGATGAAAAATGAAGCCAAAATAAAGAAATTAATAATATATTATTATTATGATAATAATGATGATAATGATGATGAATAATAATAATAATAATAATATTAATAATAATAATGACCCCCTTACTGCTTTCATAGGATTTAGTAGAAGCAGCCAGCTGTTGCTGATCACCAGCACATCTGCAGACCCTATAAAAGCAGTTGTGTTGTCAGTCTGCTGCTCTGGAGGATTCAGATGTGTGTTAACATAATGCCAAAAGGAAAAGATATCAGCAGTGGATGTACAGATGGATTTGGCTGAACTGTTGGACCATTACTGGACCTTTGCTGGATTGTTGGTGGAACATTGGAATGTCGATGGAACATTGCTGGAATGTCGATGGAACATTGCTGAACTTGCATTGTGAAACATGGGATGGGAACATTGTGGAATGGATGAACATTGCTGGAATGTCGATGGAACATTGCTGGAATGTCGAGTGGAACATTGCTTGAATGTCGATGGAACATTGCTGGAATGTCGATGGAACATTGCTGGAATGTTCGGTGGAACATTGCTGGAATGTTGGTGGAACATTGCTGGAATGTCAATGGAACATTGCTGGAATGTCGATGGAACATTGCTGGAATGTCGTGGAACATTGCTGGAATGTCGGTGGAACATTGCTGGAATGTCGATGGAACATTGCTGGATGTTTGGTGGAATTGGAACATTGCTGGAATGTTGGTGGAACATTGCTGGAATGTCGATGGAATTGTTGGAACATTGCTGGAATGTTGGTGGAACATTGCTGCTGGAAGTCGTGTTGCTGGAATGGAATTGCTGGAATTGGGTGGAACATTGCTGGAATGTCGGGAACATTGCTGGAATGTCATGGGGAACATGGAACATTGAATGTTGGGGAACATTGCTGGAATGTCTGGAACTTGTGGGAACATTGCGGAATGTTTTGGAACATTGTTGGAATGTCAGTGGAACATTGCTGGAATGTCAGTGGAACATTGCTGGAATGTCGATGGAACATTGCTGGAATGTCAGTGGAACATTGTTGGAATGTCTGTGGAACATTGTTGGAACATTGCTGGAATGTTGTTGGAACGGTGGAAACATTGCTTGTTCTGGAAATGTCAATGTGGGAACATTGCTGGAATGTCGATGGAACATGGGAATGCATGGACATTGCTGGAATGTCGATGGAACATTGCTGGAATGTCGGTGGAACATTGCTGGAATGTCGGTGGAACATTGCTGGAATGTCAGTGGAACATTGGTGGAACATTGCTGGAATGTTGGTGGAACATTGCTGGAATGTAGTGGAACATTGCTGGAATGTCAGTGGAACATTGTTGGAACATTGCTGGAATGTTGGTGGAACATTGCTGGAATGTCAGTGGAACATTGCTGGAATGTTGGTGGAACATTGCTGGAATGTCGATGGAACATTGCTGTGGAGAATGTCAGTGGAACATTGCTGGAATGTCGATGGAACATTGCTGGAATGTCGATGGAACATTGCTGGAATGTCGATGGAACATTGCTGAACATTGCTGGAATGTGGAACATTGCTGGAACATTGCTGGAATGTCGATGGAACATTGCTGGAATGTCGATGGAACATTGCTGGAATGTCGGTGGAACATTGTTGGAACATTGCTGGAATGTTGGTGGAACATTGTTGGAACATTGCTGGAATGTTGGTGGAACATTGCTGGAATGTTGGTGGAACATTGCTGGAATGTGGAACATTTTTGGAACATTGCTGGAATGTTGGTGGAACATTGCTGGAATGTTGGTGGAACATTGCT
Organism: Hirundichthys speculiger; assembly: GCA_018398805.1. NCBI lineage: Eukaryota > Metazoa > Chordata > Actinopteri > Beloniformes > Exocoetidae > Hirundichthys > Hirundichthys speculiger. The sequence continues at coordinate 231,581 of JAGFBZ010000569.1, forward strand.
GGAATGTTGGAACATTGCTGGAATGTCGTGGAACATTGCTGGAATGTCAGTGGAACATTGCTGGAATGTCGGTGGAACATTGTGGAATGTCTGGAACATTGCTGGAATGGGGAACATTGCTGGAATGGAACATTGGGAATGTCGAAAATGGAATCATGGAATTGGGAATGTCAAACATTGGGAAAACATTGCTGGAATGGAACATTCCATTGCTGGAATTCCATGTGAAAATTTGGTGGAATGTGCCAATGCACTGGAATGTCGTGGATTGCTTGGAAATTTGCCTGGAATGTCGGTGGAACATTGCTGGAATGTCAGTGGAACATTGCTGGAATGTTGGTGGAACATTGCTGGAATGTTGCTGGAACATTGGGAACATTGCTGGAATGTTGCTGGACATGTGTGGAATCGCTGGAACAGGTTGCTGGTGGATGTCCAAAAAATCCTGGAAAAAAAATTTACAAATCTCAAAACTGGTTTCATCAATGTCCCAGTAAAGTTCCAGCAATGTTCCATCAACAGTCCTGCTGCAGTGGTCGCAGGTTTGATTCCCAGCAACATCTCGCTGGATGTCTTCTCCTAAAGACCAACTCCAGGAGTCTCTGAGGTCTTCTGTCCTGGAGGTTCCTGCTCAGACCTTCAACCTCCTGAAGACAGTTGACAGCAGCTGCTGACAGCTGTTCTTCTGCAGGAGTCTCCTTCTCTTTCTGGATCTTCACTACTTCCTTGACTAATTTACTGTAAATAAATGTCATTTAACCAAATGTGACCCACGACCCGTTTTCGATGTGGAAATTCAAACCAGCATCTTGTCCGCTTGCTGACCAGCTGCTGGGAAGTTCATCATCATCATGTTCGTCCTCGTCATCATCCTCCAGGCCGACACTCACCCTCGGGACTGTTGAGCGGCTAATCAACGCCACTGCAGAGTTAATGAGCTCATCATCTAACAGCCTCTAAACAGTCTGGATGTGTCGAAGCTGAAGATCCCGAGGCTTTGGTGAGTGTCACGTAGCCGATGTCACATCGAGGATCTCCTCGATGCTGGATGAAGCAGAGCAGGGCAACAAACCGGTTGAGGTCTACGAACTGGTTCTTTATAAACATGGGAGAATGACAGTCGCTGTGTAGTTTTAGTGAACTTAAGAGATGACGTGACCTCAAATGGTGACAAAATGGTATTTGTTACAGAGCTCAGCTTGTTTGTGTTAAAGGTTCAGGGTTAATGTACGCTGGAGCCCCACAGGGTTCCATACTGGGCCCACTACCATTTCTAATTTATAGAAATTATTTCAGCAATGTTTCCCCACAACACAACTTTTGATGGGTCTCGTTCCAACCATCTGACATTAATCCACACCAATGGCTGCGGTTACATGATGTTTTTTAATTCAGAAGTAAAATTAGGAATTAAATAATTCCGAATTAAACTATTTTCCTTCGAGTTTACATGGAAATAGTAATTCCGAATTAAGGTTTACATGGAAAACACGTTTGTTCGGCTTTATCCAACTCCGCTTTAGGTCTGGGGGTTGGGAAGGGTTCTGATTGGATGGGGGGGGGGGGGGGGAACGTCTTTACGTCTACCGGAAGAAAACAAACTTAGCTAACTGGTTAGCAACAACATTCCACTTATTTTTGACCTGGGTGGTGTCTCTATCTGCGAAACCTCCTTCATTTAACCTGGCCGCTTTAAAAAAACTCACAATTTTTATGTTTCCTGCCATCTGTTCTTTTAATTATTTCCAGTTCCTCCAAGCTATTTATTAAATAAATCATCTCTGCTCTTGACCACCGTTTACTGCGTGCTGCCATCTTGAAACTTTGTTTTGAAAACAAGCCCAGCGCGGAATATAAGCGTCATGGCGACAGACGGGCAAGAGAACTAGCATGCGCAGAAAGACGGGAATTAATTTAAACAGGAATGAGTGTTTACATGACCGCGGAATTATTTAATTCAGAATTAAAATGGGAATAAACCAGTTACTTACTTCGGAATTAAGTTAATTCGGAATTGACATTTTCATATGGAATTAAGTGTTTACATGGTAACTTTTATTCGGCTTTAACTTTAATTCTGAATTAAAGAGGAATTAAACTTCCCATGTAAACGCACCCAATGAGTCGCAGGACTGGTTTCTAGTTACTGACTGATTCCAGCTGGTGTCTTGGCCTTCCATGCCTTTTTGCACCTCCCCTTCTCAATGTGCTCAGTACCTCCTCCCTGTGTCATTTCACATTACGTGGAGTCGCTGGTGGACATCCACAGCTGGATGTCTTCATGGGGCGTTCCCAACGTCTGGTGTCGGCAGAACCTTGACCTGTTGCAGATGGGACCACAGCTCCCAGGAGGTCCAAACGGGACCCGGCGACCGTGGACAAGAAGGACGACTAAGAGAAATGAAAGAAGCGGTGTGAGCTCTGTGGAAGAAGCTCTAGTCTCTATGTGGTGGTCCAGTCTCTACGTGGTGGTCCAGTCTCTTGGTGGTCCAGCCTCTGTGTGGTGGTCCAGCCTCTGTGGTGGTCCAGTCTCTACGTGGTGGTCCAGCCTCTGTGGTGGTCCAGTCTCTGTGTGGTCCAGTGTGGTCCAGCCTCTGTGGTGGTCCAGCCTCTGTGGTGGTCCAGCCTCTGTGGTGGTCCAGTTGTGGTGTTTTGATGCACCCGCTCCGGCCTGCATGCGCCTGCAGCAGCTGGGTTCCCGTTGGCTCTTCAAGGACCTGCGTTCCCCCGTCGGAGTTATCAGAGGTGACAGGTGTGTGTTTGTGTGTGAACTCAACCCAGTTTGAAATGTCCTCCCCGTCGGTGGACTCTGCCCTCCGTTTAGCTCTCGTGTCTTCGTGTCCTCAGCTGACTGTCTTCCTTTCTTCTCTGCTTCAGTGCGTCTGGTGTTTGAGATGTCGTCAAGTGAATCCACCATGGACGGTCTTGTATTTCTTGAGGTCTTGAGGGACGGACATGACCTTTTACTGTTTCTCACCTATTGGCTCTATGGAGGTGTCAATCACCTCTCCAGAGGTGTCAGTCCCCAGATCAGTCAAGGAGTTCCTGTGATGCGGCCTCGTGTAAACGGATTAAGGGTTAGGGTTAGGGTTAAGGAAAGCCTAACCCTAACCCTAACCCTAATCCTTAGGGTTAGGGTTAGGGTTAGGGGTTAGGGATTGGGGTTAGGGGTTAGGGGTTAGGGGTTAGGGGTTAGGGGTTAGGGGTTAGGGGTTAGGGTTAGGGGTTAGGGGTTAGGGGTTAGGGGGGTTAGGGTTAGGGGGTTTTCGGGGTTACGGGGTTCGGGGTTCGGGGGGTTAGGGTTGGGTTAGGGTTGGGTTAGGGTTCGGGTTCGGTTAGGGTTAGGGTTGGGTTTTTCGGTTAGGGGGGTTCGTTAGGGTTCGGGGTTCGGGTTTCGGTTTCGGGTTAGGGGTTGGGGTTAGGGTTCGGGGGGGTTAGGGGTTAGGGGTTGGGTTCGGGTTAGGGTTGGGGTTAGGGGGTTAGGGGTTAGGGTTAGGGTTTGGGTTCGGGGTTCGGGGTTAGGGTTCGTTAGGGGTTAGGGGGGTTAGGGTCAACCGCCTTGGCAGGAAGGGGTTGAGGAATGGGAGAAGAGCTGAGCCCGTTGAGCTGGTTTGGCCTTATGGGCTGGATCAGTCCCGGACCTTGTCCAGGTGAGGTGTTTCAGGTCTGTCCGACCAGGAGGAGACCCTGGAGCTGTTCCTGCAGCCATCAGACAGGGTTCTCAGATAACAAATACAATCTGCTGGAGCTTCATGAAGTGAGAGGCCCACCACACCTGAGCTCTTGTTTCTGCCGGCTCCCCTGTCTTTCGGATTATTCCTGACGTCTGCACCTGTGTGACGGTGTTTTCTCTTGTCATTTGTGTTTTGTGCGGCAGGTGTTCTCTGGAATCTTCACAGCAGAGATGGTGCTGAAGATCATCGCCCTGGATCCCTACTACTACTTCCAGACGGGCTGGAACATCTTCGACAGCATCATCGTCTGCCTCAGCCTCATGGAGCTGGGTCTGTCCGACGTGGAGGGGCTCAGCGTGCTTCGGTCCTTCAGACTGGTAAATCCCACAGATCCCACTGGGACCATCCCAGTCCATGTTGGTGTAGATGTAGATGGTCCTGGATGAGCTGAAGGGGTTTAGGTGGAACTGATGCAACCATGAACCCCAACAGATCCGGCTTCTAGACTTGTTGACTCCATTTCCTGTTTGGTCTGGAGAACATGAGATGTTTGACATCAGGATTCTTCATGATCAGGAAGATCAGTGTCACAGTGACTGTTTCACTTCTTTCCTTCCCTTCCTTCCTTCCCTTCTGTCTTCGTTCTTTGCTTCATTTCATAGATGCTCCCTTCCCTCCTTCGGTTTTTCTCTTCTTTCCCTCCTTCCTGCTCTTCTTTTCTTCTCACAGTCCTCAGTTATTTCCTCAATTTCCTACACGCTCCCTTCCTTTCTTCCCTTCATTCCTTAGCCTGCTTCGTTCTCTGCTGTCCTTAGGTCCTTCCTTTGTTTCCAGGATCTTTCCTTTCTTCCTTCTTATCTTTCCTCTGTCCTTCCTTGGTTCCTTGTTTGCTTCTTTCTCCTCTATCCTTAGCTCCTTCTTTTGTTTCTTGGATGCTGCTTCCTGTCCTTCTTTCCTCATTTCCTTACCCCCCCTGTCTTTTCACTCCATAGTTCTTCCCTCATTTTTCTTAGATCCTCACTTCCTTCCTTCCCTTGGTTCATTCCCTTCTATCCTTAGCTCCTTCTTTTGTTTCTTGGATGCTGCTTCCTGTCCTTCTTTCCTCATTTCCTTACCCCCCCCCCCCCCCCCTGTCTTTTCACTCCATAGTTCTTCCCTCATTTTTCTTAGGTCCTCACTTCCTTCCTTCCCTTGGTTAATTCCCTTCTGTCCTTAGTTCCTTCATTTGTTTCTTAGATACTTTCTTCTTTCCTTCCCTTAGTTAATTTTCTCCTTCATTTACCTTATTTTCTTTTTTTTCATCTCCTACTTTCTTGATTTTTGTCCTTTATTCCTTCTTTTATATGTCTTCTTTCCTTCTTTTCTAACTTACTAAATTTAAGTCCCTTCCTGAACTTCCTTCATCCTTCCAGCAGAGGTCCTTGTCCAGAGCCTTGTGGGACTCCTGAGTCCCCCTCAGTGCATGTTTCCATGGTGATGGTCCATCCTAGATGTCTCTGATGTGTCCCTGCCAGTTTGTAGTTAAATTTATGTGCAGATTTTTTTTCCAGATCCAATAAGCAATTTTTCAAATCAATTTCAGGCCTTAAAATCCAGAAATTGCTGCGTATTAACAGATGAAATGAAGCTGAGGAGAAAAGGCCCCCAGAGTTAGACGGTTGGTCGATGATGAGTGATGTCAGAAACCGGAGTTCATCTGCGGTCAGTTCTGATGCAGGAATGGACGAAGGAAATCAGACGAGGGAAACCAGACGAGGGAAAGCAGACGAGGGAAAGCAGACGACGAGGGAAACCAGACGAGGGAAAGCAGACGAGGGAAAGCAGACGAGGGAAAGCAGACGAGGGAAAGCGGACAGGGAAAGCAGACGAGGGAAAGCAGACGAGGGAAAGCAGACGAGGGAAAGCAGACGAGGGAAAGCAGACGAGGGAAAGCAGACGAGGGAAAGCAGACGAGGAAAACCAGACGAGGGAAACCAGACGAGGGAAAGCAGACGAGGGAAAGCAGACGAGGGAAAGCAGAACAGGGAAACCAGACGAGGGAAAGCAGACGATGGAAAGCAGACGAGGGAAAGCAGACGAGGGAAAGCAGACGAGGGAAAAGCAGATACGAAAAGCACGAGGGAAGACCAGGGAAAGCAGACGAGGGAAAGCAGACCAGGGAAAGCAGCAGACGAGGGAAAGCAGAGAAAGGAACGAGGGAACCACGAGGGAAAGCAGACGAGGGAAAGCAGACGAGGGAAAGCAGACGAGGGAAAGCAGACGAGGGAAAGCAGACGAGGGAAATCAGACGAGGGAAAGCAGACGAGGGAAAGCAGACGAGGGAAAGCAGACGAGGGAAAGCAGACCAGGGAAAGCAGACGAGGGAAAGCAGACGAGGGAAACCAGACGAGGGAAAGCAGACGAGGGAAACCAGGAACGAGGGAAACCAGACGAGGGAAAGCAGACGAGGGAAAGCAGACGAGGGAAAGCAGACGAGGGAAAGCAGACGAGGGAAATCAGACGAGGGAAAGCAGACGAGGGAAAGCAGACGAGGGAAAGCAGACGAGGGAAACGACAGGGAACAGGGGAAAAGCAGAGGGAAAGCAGACGAGGGAAACCAGACGAGGGAAAGCAGACCAGAGGGAAAGCAGACGAGGGAAACCAGACGAGGGAAATCAGACGAGGGAAAGCAGACGAGGCAAACCAGACGAGGCAAACTGGCTGACAGAGATGACGGCGGGCGGCGGCGGCGGTGGCCGGCGTTGGTGCCGGCCCACATCCACCCAGAAAACCCATGAAACACATGCAGGGAGGGAAAAGCCTGGTGTGCACTTGCACAGATCCTCACAGCTGTCGTCATTCGTCTTCGTCAACCGTCTTCGTCAGTCTCTCCAAGTGTCACTCTGGGCGCCGCCAGCCAGAGACAGAAACACTGGTGTTTGATTCTTGGTCTTTATTACTTCCTCTGATTTCCTCTCCTCCGTCTGATCTGGTCTTTCCTCTGTTGGTCTATTTTCTTTGTTAATTCTCTTTTTTTTAGTCTCAAAAGCCCACAGAGATTAAATGAATAAATCAGATGCCTGACTGTTCAGAGGAACTTGGAGATTCTTCAGACAACCAACACCGGCGTAAAACTTCTCCTTTGTTGCCTAAAATCTGCAGCATTCAGCCAAAGTTCTCTGCTCCTCTGAAGTCTGGGCCGTCGTTGGATCGAATGAAGTCACCAACAGGAATCCAGAGGAGTTAATGGACTCCAGACTGTCCAGGTGTTCTGGCTGCAGAACAACCGCACATCATCACCCCTCCGCTGCCATGCTGGACAGTGGGAATGAGGCGCTGGGACATTATGACCAGAGTGTGACTGAAAAAAGGAAAAGACAGGATTAATAGAGGCGCTTCATGAAAGCTCTGAAGTTTTCATTAAAGGCATCGTATTACAGCTTCTGCCCCCGCGGTCATAAATAATCATTACGCTGAGTGTTTCTCCTTAATGTGGCTTTTGGGGGCATGTTAACCTCATAATTGACATTATTAACGACTGAATCTGGGCTTGAACTTCACCAGAGTCTTGGCTGACGGCCTGAAAGTGTTTCTCATTCTCTCGCGTCCACGTGGACATTCAGACGAAGCGTCTCCGTCGGGGAGACGGGCGCTGGATCATTGATGAGCACGTTGGGTTCGTTTGGGGTCCAGAGACGCTCGTAGAGGAGCTGGGATCGAACGGACCGATCTCCCGACTGATGGACGTACTTGAGCTCTGGACGTTGTAGGACTGTCCTGGTTGACACGTCTCTGCAGCATCGTGTGGACATCGGGGGCAGTACCTCTGGATTACCAGACCGGGGTGGTGTTGGTCTGGAGGGTGCGCTCCAGTTACAGGGGGATCAGACTCCTCAGCCTCGCTGGTCAGGTCCAGGCAGAGATCCAGGACAAGCAGGAACAATGTGGGTTCTGTCCCGGTACTGGATCTCTGGACCAGCTCTAGACTCTAGACCAGGTTTCCCCTAAAACATCTGTCACTTTTCAATAAAGGCCATGTGGTTTTCTGGACACCACCGAGACAACCGTCCAATCAGGGAAGGGGACCAGGGAAAACTCCAGAGTCCCACATGCTTTAAGCGTAGCATAGCATAGCATAGCGTAGTGTAGCATAGTGTAGCGTAGTAGAACATAGTGTAGCATAGCATAGCGTAGCATATCATATCATAGTAGCATAGCATAGCATAGCATAGCATAGCATAGCATAGCGTAGCATAGTGTAGTGTAGCGTAGCATATCATATCATATCATAGCATAGCATAGCATAGCGTAGTGTAGCATAGTGTAGCGTAGTATAGCATAGTGTAGCATAGCATAGCGTAACATAGTGTAGTGTAGCATAGCGTAGCATATCATATCATATCATAGCGTAGTGTAGCATAGTGTAGCGTAGTATAGCATAGTGTAGCATAGTGTAGCATAGTGTAGTGTAGCATAGTGTAGCGTAGTAGAACATAGTGTAGCATAGCATAGCGTAGCATATCATAGCATAGCATAGCATAGGCATAGCATAGCATAGCGTAGTGTATCATAGTGTAGCGTAGTATAGCATAGTGTAGCATAGCGTAGCATAGTGTAGCGTAGCATAGCGTAGCATATATCATATCATAGCATAGCATAGCATAGCGTAGTGTAGCATAGTGTAGCGTAGTATAGCATAGTGTAGCATAGTGTAGTGTAGCATAGCGTAGCATATCATATCATAGCATAGCATAGCATAGCATAGCATAGCATAGCGTAGTGTAGCATAGTGTAGCGTAGTATAGCATAGTGTAGCATAGCCATAGCGTAGCATAGCATATCTAGCATAGCATAGCATAGAGTAGCATAGCGACACACTGACTCAGTTTTAAGTTTAGTGATGTCCGACTGGTGGAGATTCAGACCAGAACAAAGCGACTCAGAATTCAAAACGTTTTTTTTCCTTGACTCTTAATTCCGTTGTTTTTTCTCACCGCAGCTACGCGTCTTCAAGCTCGCCCGCTCGTGGCCGACGCTCAACACCCTCATCAAGATCATCGGGAACTCCATGGGCGCCCTCGGCAACCTGACGCTGGTCCTGGCCATCATCGTCTTCATCTTCGCCGTGGTGGGGATGCAGCTGTTCGGGAAGAACTATCAGGTGATGGCCCGATGTCTCCACGACCCCCGAGGTCCGCCGGCGCCGGCGGCGGGGCGTTCAGGTGTCGGCTCACGCCCTCTGCCGTCTCCTCCCCCCTGCAGGACTGCGTCTGTAAGATCTCGAAGGACTGCAGCCTTCCTCGCTGGCACATGAAGGACTTCTTCCACTCCTTCCTCATCGTCTTCAGGGTTCTGTGCGGCGAGTGGATCGAGACCATGTGGGACTGCATGGAGGTGGCCGGACAGCCGCTCTGCATCCTGGTCTTCATGCTGGTCATGGTCATCGGAAACCTGGTGGTGAGTCCAGCTCGGCTCCTCCCCTGGTTCTGATCCGTCTGTGGGTTTCTGGTTGTTGGTGCAGGTGGAGGGACTGGTGGACCTGCTGGTCCTGTTGGACCTGCTGGTTCTGTTGAAGCTGCTGGTACTGGTGGACCTGTTGGTTCTGGTGGACCTGCTGGTTCTGGTGGACCTGCTGGTTCTGGTGGACCTGCTGGGCTCTGTTGGTTCTGGTGGACCTGCTGGTACTGGTGGGTCTGGGTTGGTCTGTTGGGACCTGCTGGTTGGTGGACCTGCTGGTACCTGCTGGTACTGGTGGTACTGGGTCTGGTCTGTGGTGGTCTGGTGGGGGTGCTGTGGCTGTCTGGTTTGGACCTGCTGGTTCTGGTGGAACTGCTGGTGCTGTTGGACCTGTTGGTTCTGTTGGACCTGCTGCTACTGGTGGACCTGTTGGTGTACTGGTGGATCTGCTGGTACTGTTGGACGTGCAGGTACTGGTGGACCTGCTGGTACTGGTGGGTCTGTTGGTACTGGTGGACCTGCTGGTACTGGTGGGTCTGTTGTTCCTTTTGGACCTGCTGGTTCTGGTGGAACTGCTGGTTCTGGTGGACTTGCTGGTACTGTTGGACCTGCTGGTCCTATTGGACCTGCCAGTACTGGTGGACCTGTAGGTACTGGTGGGTCTGTTGGTACTGGTGGGTCTGCTGTTCCTTTTGGACCTGCTGGTTCTGGTGGAACTGCTGGTTCTGTTGAACCTGCTGGTCCTGGTGGGTCTGTTGGTCTTTTTGGACCAGCAGTTGAGGTTTCTAGGTCTGTGGTCTGAACAGGACGGGTTCTGTGTTCTGGTCTGTGTTCTGGTCCGATGGTCTCAGTGGGGTTTTACTGCTGGAGAACAGCTGTAATCGCCTCATTACACCTGTAGGGGGTCACTAACACCTGTAGGGGGTCACTAACACCTGTAGGGGGTCACTCAGGACAGCAGGAGCTCATCTTTCCAGATGAAAGGAGGAGCTGAGAGATTTCCGTTTCTACATCTGTGTCTTGTTTTACACCGTTGAACCCCGACAACGACCCAAACAGGCAGCGGTTCCACCCGTCTGAGTCTGCAGAACCTCAGAACCTTCAGAACCTCAGAACCTTCAGAACCTCAGAACCTCAGAACCTTCAGAACCTCAGAACCTTCAGAAACTTTAATATCTGTTCATCATAACATCCGTCCATCATCTGCACCTGCTTCCTTCACTTCAGGGTCACATGATAATCCTGACATTTTATCATAAAATCACAAATTTCAAAACTTCAATTGACAAGCTTTTGTTCAACGTTGACTTTAACAAAAATCACTATTTTAAAAAGAAAAAGGTTACAACTTTGTCTTAAAAATCATATTTTTGTTGTAAAATCAACCTTTTATTGTAAAACACACATTTTTGTCACAAAAATCTGTTTTTACAAAATCACAACTTTCTAACATCAAATAAAAATTTTTGTTAAAAGTCACAAATCTTTAAAAAATTGTGATGTTTTAACAAAAACTTTTTTCAGAAAATTGTAACAAATTTTTGTTGTAAAATCATGAGTGAATTAAAACAGAGATTTATATCTTAATATTGAAACATTTTGCAGTAAAATATTGATTTTGCCAAAAAAATCCCAAATTTTTGACTTAAAGTTGCAACTTTGTCTTAAAATCTGCAACTTTTGTTGTGACATCAGTAATTTCAGAATATTGCATTTTTTATTGTAAAAAAAAACATTTAAAAAAAATTATTATAAAATCAAGAATTTAGCACAACACTTTTAGACATAAAATTATGACTCTGATGCAAAAAGTTTCCTGTAAATTTTGTTCTATAATCTCTTTTTAATTCGGCCATAAAATTTTTGTTATGAAATATTGAAATATTGATTTTCACAAATCCACATAAAATAAAATTTGTCACAAAATAAATAATTTAGTTTTAAAATCACAAAATCTATGATTTCACAACTAAAGATTTTAGTGGAGTTTCTGTTTTGTAAAGATTAAAATGGTTTTGTGACCTTTTGTAGTCAAATGTCGACGTTAAGCTTTTTGACACAAAATTACTTGTTTATGTCTGAAATCTCTCGCTGATGCGTCACGAAAACCAAAGTCTTTTACAAAGTTGCGACTTTGACAAAAAAGCAGAAGTTTTTGTTGTAAAATCAACCTTTTATTGTAAAACACATATTTTTGTCATGAAATCACAACATCACAACATCAAATAAAAATTTTTGTTAAAAATCACACATTTAAAAAAATTGTGATGTTTTAACAAAAACTTTTTTCAGAAAATTGTAACAAATTTTTGTTGTAAAATCATGAGTGAATTAAAACAGAGATTTATATCTCAATATTGAAACATTTTGTAGTAAAATATCGATTTTGAAAAAAATCCCAAATTCTTGACTTAAAGTTGCAACTTTGTCTTAAAAGTAACAACTTTTGTTGTGAAATCAGTAATTTAAGCATATTGCATCTTTTTATTGTAATAAAAAATATAAAATTAAAAAAGAAATTTCTAAAAAAAATTTAAAAATTAAAGAATTTTGTTTTAAAATCCTAAATTTAGCACAACTCAGACTTTTTGACATAAAATTATGACTCTGATGCAAAACGTTTCCTGTACGTTTTGTTCAATAATCTTTTTTTTAACTCGGCCATAAAACTTTTTGTTATAAAATATTGAAATATTGACTTTCACAAACCCCTATAACAAAATAAAATTTGTCCCAAAATAAATAATTTTGTTTTAAAATCACAAAATCCATGATTTCACAACTAAAGATTTTTGGTGGAGACTTTAGTGGAGTTTGTTTTGTAAAGATTAAAACGGTTTTGTGACTTTTTTTTTTGTCGTCAAATGTCGACGTTCTTCTGTCCTCATGTCCTCCAGTCTTCTTCTTCTTCTGTCCTCATGTCCTCCAGTCTTCTTCTTCTTCTGTCCTCATGTCCTCCAGTCTTCTTCTTCTGTCCTCATGTCCTCCAGTCTTCTTGTTCTTATGTCCTCCAGTCCCCTCTTCTTCTGTCCTCATGTCCTCCAGTCTTCTTCTTCTTCTGTCCTCATGTCCTCCAGTCTTCTTCTTCTGTCCTCATTTCCTCCAGTCTTCTTCTTCTTCTGTCCTCCAGTCTTCTCTTCTTCTGTCCTCATGTCCTCCAGTCTTCTTCTTCTTCTGTCCTCATGTCCTCCAGTCTTCTTCTGTCCTCATGTCCTCCAGTCGTTGTCCTGTTTTCCAGCAGCAGCTTCAGTCCTGCTCGTCTAATTAGCTTAATGGTCTCGTGGCTCTCACCTCCCGGTCGTGGGTCGTCGGTACCGGTACCGGTACTGGTCCCAGTACCGGCACCGGTACCGGTACTGGTTCCAGGTTCCAGTACCGGTACCGGTGCCGGTACCAGCACCGGTACCGGTACCGGTACCGGTGCTGGTACCGGTACCGGTACCGGTACTGGTACTGGGACCAGTACCGGTACCGGTGCTGGTACCGGTACCGGTGCTGGTATCTCCTTCTGCAGAGGGAGGCGCCGACCCGACTGATGAGCCGACGCTCGTTCACGTGATTTATCCCTTTAGAAACCAGCCGAGCCTGCACGTGCACGTGTGTGCGTGTGCATGTGTGTGTGTGTGCACATGTATGTGTGTGTGAAGGCATTTGTGCATGAATGCGTTCAAAAATGAGGAAATAAAAAAAGAGGACAAAATGGATGAGACACAAAAGGGAAGCAGGAGGATGGAGGGATGGAGGGATGGAGGAGAGGAGTGAGAGAGGAGGAAGAAAGAGAGGGAATAAATCTGTGGGGGCGGGGCTAAAGTTAGAGCCCCTCTTTATTCTCATGTTTTCTGTTTGACCACGCGAGCCCAACAGAAAGACGAGACATGGAGGTCACGTGTCCTCAGGTTCTTCCTGTCATCAGCTGCTCCTCAGCTCTCAGGTGGAAACACAACGCCAACGGGGAACGACACCAACAGGGGCATCAGAAGAGCAACTGCTGCTGGCCGGGGGCCAGATTCAGCTTTTTTAGGGGCCCCTGATCTGGAAACAACGGTCCCCAAACTTGAGCCTGACGATGCGTTGAGACGAAATCGGTCCTGAAGGCAGCAGAGACGAGCCGTCAGAGACCTGGTTGGTCTCCGTGGAGACGATGGACCGTCTCACAACAAACCACTACCAGCTCTTTATTTTCTCTCTTTCATGGAGCTGATGGTTAATGAGGCTGGAAACAGAGAAGATGAAGATCAGGAGGATGAGGGTCTGGTCCACCTGGTCCACCTGGTCCACCTGTGTCCACCTGTGTCCACCTGGTGTCCTGCAGTCGTTTCATGTTTGTCCAGATGTCTGTTTGCTTCTCTGATCTTCATCGTCTGTAGTTCAGAAACAGCGAGACGTCTTTGTTCTGCTGCTTTTACTGAAAATGAAAATGATTCCACTGCAGCGCACACACCTGAGAACCTGCTGAGCAGGTGTGTGTGTGTGTGTGTGTGTGTGTGTGTGTGTGTGTGTGTGTGCTGCTGCAGACATGCAGGTGAGCAGATGTTTTCATCTGTGATGACAAACGAGCTGTTGAATGTGTTTCGCTGAGCCAGCAGTTCACCTGCAGAACACCTGCAGACTCATCTACATCCCCCCCCCCACCACACCTCCCCCCCAACACCTTCAATACCCCCCAACCGCTGGATGGAAGACCCCCAAATGACAGAAACTTACAGTTCTACAGTTCTTCTAGAAGCCGCTAGAAACTGCAGTTCCTCTACTGACCACTAGAGGCTGCGGTTCCTCTACCGACCACTAGAGGCTGCAGTTCCTCTACCGACCACTAGAGGCTGCGGTTCCTCTACCGACCACTAGAGGCTGCGGGTTCCTCTACCGACCACTAGAGGCTGCGGTTCCTCTACCGACCACTAGAGGCTGCAGGTTCCTCTACCGACCACTAGAGGCTGCGGTTCCTCTACCGACCACTAGAGGCTGCGGTTCCTCTACCGACCACTAGAGGCTGCGGTTCCTCTACCGACCACTAGAGGCTGCAGTTCCTCTACTGACCACTAGAGGCTGCGGTTCCTCTACCGACCACTAGAGGCTGCGGTTCCTCTACCGACCACTAGAGGCTGCGGTTCCTCTACCGACCGCTAGAGGCTGCGGTTCCTCTACCGACCACTAGAGGCTGCAGTTTCCTCTACCGACCACTAGAGGCTGCGGTTCCTCTACCGACCACTAGAGGCTGCAGGTTCCTCTACCGACCACTAGAGGCTGCGGTTCCTCTACCGACCACTAGAGGCTGCAGTTCCTCTACTGACCACTAGAGGCTGCAGTTCCTCTACCGACCACTAGAGGCTGCAGTTCCTCTACTGACCACTAGAGGCTGCGGTTCCTCTACTGACCGCTAGAGGCTGCAGTTCCTCTATGACCACTAGAGGCTGCAGTTCCTCTACCGACCGCTAGAGGCTGCAGTTCCTCTACTGACCGCTAGAGGCTGCGGTTCCTCTACTGACCGCTAGAGGCTGCAGTTCCTCTAATGACCACTAGAGGCTGCAGTTCCTCTACCGACCACTAGAGGCTGCAGTTCCTCTACCGACCACTAGAGGCTGCGGTTCCTCTACCGACCACTAGAGGCTGCGGTTCCTCTACCGACCACTAGAGGCTGCGGTTCCTCTACCGACCCCTAGAGGCTGCAGTTCCTCTACCGACCACTAGAGGCTGCAGAATGGACAGATGTACGAATGTAGAGAGACCATTGTGACGGTTCTGAGTGGGTCTGGAGGTTCAGGATGAAGCTCAGCAGAGCAGCCTGAAGTTAGAGGCAGTTCAGGTGACTTGGTAACTTCGCTCAGGCAGCCAACTTGAAATAAATAACTTGAGGTAACTGGGCCGCCGTTACGTAAAAATGTATCGTCGCGATGCTTCAGATCAGACCTACGTGGAGAACATGAGCCCTTTAAGGTTGCAGAATAAATCTGTGGTGTAGTTGGACAGTAGCTCAGCTGTGACGCTGCTGTGTGTGTGTTTACGGTTGGCTAGCGTCCCTGAGCTAATTGGTGTGATCCGCCTAACAAGTTAAACGAGGATCAGGTGGTCCAAAGCTCTGGAAACCAACCCCCCCCCCCCCCCCCCCCCCCCCTCCTGTCACCAGACATGAACACATCTGCAGCTGAGGCATCGCCACACACATCATCATCACCATCATCGCCATCGCTACACGTGTTTTTAGCTCTTGTTTTAGAGGGGTTTCCCACCCAGGACAGCAGGTCTTTGTCCCAGTTTGACGGCTGTGCTGTGACTGACTGGAGACCAGCCAGCTGTGAGGAGGCTGATCCACTCTGTCCTCATGTCCTCCAGTCTTTTTCTGTCCTCATGTCCTCCAGTCTTCTTCTGTCCTCATGTCCTCTAGTCTACTTCTTCTTCTGTCCTCATGTCCTTCAGTCTTCTTTTTCTTCTGTCCTCATGTCTTCCAGACTTCTTCTGTCCTCATAGCCTCCAGTCTTCTTCTTCTTCTGTCCTCATGTCCTCCAGTCTTTTTCTGTCCTCATGTCCTCCAGTCTTCTTCTGTCCTCATGTCCTCCAGTCTTCTTCTGTCCTCATGTCCTCCAGTCTTCTTCTGTCCTCCAGTCTTCTTCTGTCATTCTGTCTTTGTTCTTCTGTCCTCATGTCTTCCAGACTTCTTCTGTCCTCATGTCCTCCAGTCTTCTTCTTCTGTCCTCATGTCCTCCAGTCTTCTTCTGTCCTCATGTCCTCCAGTCTTCTTCTGTCCTCATGTCCTCCAGTCTTCTTCTTCTCTGTCCTCATGTCCTCCAGTCTTCTTCTGTCCTCCAGTCTTCTTATGTCCTCCAGTCTTCTTCTCTTCTTCTGTCCTCAGTGTCCTTCCAGTCTTTTTCTGTCCTCATGTCCTCCAGTCTTCTTCTGTCCTCATGTCCTCCAGTCTTCTTCTGTCCTCATGTCCTCCAGTTCTCTTCTGTCCTCATGTCCTCCAGTCTTCTTTTTCTTCTGTCCTCATGTCCTCCAGTCTTTTTCTGTCCTCATGTCCTCCAGTCTTCTTCTGTCCTCATGTCCTCCAGTCTTCTTCTGTCCTCATGTCCTCCAGTCTTTTTCTGTCCTCATGTCTTCCAGACTTCTTCTGTCCTCATGTCCTCCAGTCTTCTTTTTCTTCTGTCCTCATGTCTTCCAGACTTCTTCTGTCTGGGACCTCAGCTTTACTTCCTGACTTATTCAAACTTTATTTACGCGGCGTCGGAGCTGAAGGTGTCATTACCTGGAAAATCCCACCTCACCTGGTTTCAGCAGGTGGAGGAACGTTGCTTTACAACCGATCCGACCCATAACAACGATCACAGAAACCCCTGACCCGAACTCTAGTCGGGTTCAGGTCTGGACTCGGACCGGATCTTTCCTAAATTCTGATTCTTTTCTTCTCCGTCTGTTCTGATGTAGATCTGCTGCCGTCTTTGAGATCCTTGTCCTGTCACATGACCCAGTTTCAGCCGAATCTTCAGACAGGTGGACTCACGTTGACCTTTGCGATACATTCCCACATCGGTGGAGCGAGGTCAGCTTCTCATTGGCTAGTAGTTCCGGTTAGTCAAGCTGGAAGGGTTCTGGGATGGTCCACAGGTGAGCGGGGTTCAACCAGAGGACCTGGAGGTACCAGCTGATGAGCTGGAGGCCATCGGATCGTCCGTCCACCAGTTAGACCCTGAATGAGGTTGACGGTTGTTGCTTCCAATCTGGTTTAACTAAACTGGACCCCCCAGATCTTTGGAGACCAGAACCAGAACCGGCTGTGGTGGTCTGCCGGTACGGTTAAAGGTAAAAGCCTGGCTTCGATAACTGGCTTTGATCATTTCTGTTGAGGACGTTCATAAAAAACTCCCCCAAACACCCGTCATAGATGTGAAATCTGACAAACAAAGCTGTGTTTTCTGTTTCTGCTGTAAAGCTGGACATTTGGAGGTCAGTTGGATCCAGACCCTGGTGGACGTCCACATAGGGATTATGGACAGCTGTCTGTCTCACTCCACAACATTGAACTCCAGGTCTTCTGGAAATGACTTTCCAAACCGTTGCTGTTGTCTTTCCCTCTTGGCATTGTGTTGTCACGCACCTGAATCCTCCAGACCAGGACGGTAGAGGTCCGTAGACCTGCTGTAGACCTGATGTACCCTCTTAAGTTACGAGACAAGAATAAACCAGGATGAGGAGACGGGTGGACGGGGACGGGACAGATGTGGGAGGTGTGACTGACGTCGGCCGGCCTGTTACATCAGCGGCGGACGGATCAATGAGCAGCTGCACATGCTGCCAGTCGTCCACCGATCTGAGCCCCCGGGGGCGCAGGAAGCTGTCCACGTCCCCCCCCCTGGACCGCCGTCCACCGACCACATCAGCGTCCGCCCCCACCACAGGAATGTTAGAGCGCCCTCATCATCCAGATCGTCACTACTGCACCCAGGTGGCCAGAGCATGTAACTACAGGCGTCCGTCTGAGTGAACCAGTGTCCTGGTATCGACTCCTGGGAGGCAGGAAGGTCGTCGGCCATGCTGGTGGGGTATGTTGCCATGCTAACCGATCAACACCATCGATCTATCGGGGTTTGATTCCGGCTCACAGCTTAATCAGATGGCAGCGATTTGGACCGGTGAGGGGGGGTGAGGGGGGGGGGGGGGGGGGTGACAGCCCAGCGGGAATCAGTGGACTTCAATAACAAACAAGCCGCCGGCTCAGATCAATGCAGAACATCGGCCCCACGACGAGCACGAGGTCTGGACCTGGACATCTGACCAGTGACTAACCAGTGACTGGTACCGTCTGACCAGCGACTGGTACCGTCTGACCAGCGACTTCTTCAGGGTTCTTCGAGTTTCTTCAGGGTTCTTTGAGTTTTTTCAGGGTTCTTCGGGTTCTTCAGGGTTCTTCGGGGTTCTTCAGGATTCTTCGGGGTTCTTCGGGGTTCTTGGGGTTCTTTAGGGTTATTCAGGGTTCTTCAGGTTTCTTCGGTTTCTTCAGGGTTCTTCAGGTTTCTTCGGTTTCTTCAGGGTTCTTCGGGGTTCTTCGGGTTCTTTAGGGTTCTTTGGGTTCTTCAGGGTTCTTCTGGTTCTTCGGGTTGTTCAGGGTTCTTCAGGGTTCTTCACAGTTCTTCAGGGTTCTTTGCGGTTTTTCAGGGTTCTTCGGGTTCTTCGGGTTGTTCAGGGTTCTTCAGGGTTCTTCGCGGTTTTTCAGGGTTCTTCGGGTTGTGCGCTGAATGATGCCTGAGGCTGGAAACTGATCACCACCTGAAGTGTTGCTGACAACAAACCTGTGTCTCTTCACCCACAGCTGAGTGTGTGTGTGTGTGTGTGTGTGTGTGCTAGTTCTTGTTCTTCAGGCCTCCAGGGGACATTTTAGTTTAGTAAAACATTTTAGGTTTTTGGGACCGAAGCCGGGTCATTAAGGTTGAACGTGGTCTCTGAGGTCCTGGTTAGGACGAGAGCTGACATCAGGTCTTCAGCTCAGGTGATGTTTAGTGAGAGTTTGGCGCACACATGTTTCACGTTGTTGAACTGTAGCTGAGTCAGCGTCCAACATGGCGTCTGTCTGCTATTTGAGCTTAACTGTTGTAAATGTTGCTTTGGGACTGGACATTCAAACCAGCCAGAGATGGTGTAACTGTCCCTTTGTCCCCCGTGTCCCTCTGTCCCCCTGTCTCCGTCTCCAGCTGCTGAACCTCTTCCTGGCTCTGCTCCTCAGCAGCTTTCAGCTCCGACAACCTGGCGGCTCCGGACGACGACGGGGAGATGAACAACCTGCAGATCGCCATCCACCGGATCACCAGCGGCCTGGCCTGGTGCCGCCGACAGGTGGGTCGAGCTCATGAGCTGCAGCCGGGCCATGAACGGACGCTTTAGGGTCAGGTGCTCGGTCCAGGAGAAACGCTCAGTTAAACAGTTGAATGATGTTAATTAATATGATATAATGACTCACAGGACTGCTTGTTTTAATTTATTTCTGCAGTCACAGATACTCTTTTAACTTTTGTTCAAAAACAAATTTTGTCACAAAGTTGTAAATTTTGTAAAATTTGCTAATTTTTGTTGTAAAGCCAAGACTTTTGTCTTATAATCACAACATTTTACCATAAAATCACAAATTTTACAAAGTAGCGACTTTTTTATGTGTTGAAAAAAACATTGAAAAGATTTATGTCATGATTTTTATATTACAACTTTTTAAAAATCTGACAAAAATCTATATTTCTGTTGCAATTATTGACTTTTGCCACAAATCACAAACCAGAGTTTGTGATTTTTACAACAAACTTTGGGAATTTTTGTCAAAAAGTTGCAATTTTGTAAAATTGATGGTTTTTTTTTTTTTGTTGCAAAACTGTGATTTCAAGTCAAAAAGTCGTGACTCAGTGAAATTTAAGATTTTATGACAAAAATCGATAATTTTAAATCAAAAGTTTTTAACGTAAAGTCGTTTACTTTAAAAAGTTGCAAAAGTAAATTTCTTTGTGACAAAATTTACAATGTTTAGTCAGTTTTACAAGAAAGTATAGAATTTTTTATTCGAAAAAATGTCAACAAAAATGTTGGGTTTTTTTGACAAAAATTTTCAATTTTGTAAAATTTAGATTTTGCAACAAAAGTTGTGATTTTTTATTTTATTTGATATTTTGTAACAAAAATGTTTCTTTTTTAAATTGTTGATCAAGTCCGGCCAGGATTATGATTTTACATCAAAACTTTGTGATTTCACTGAAGAGTTTTAAATTTAAGACAAAACATTCAGATTTTCAGATTTTAAAACAAGAAGTCGTTTAGCTAAAAAGTTATGGTTTTCTGAGAGTTTTGATTCTTTTTTAAGCTAAAATGTTGACATCGAATGCTTTCTTTTATAACAAAACGTCTTTCAAAATTAAAAATTTCATGACAAAATGTTGCTTTCATACCAAAAATCTGCTTGTAGAAATTAATGACTACGTAATTAAAACAAGTAGTAAAGTTGGTATATTATATTAAATTATATTTTATTATATTATATCATATATCATATCATATCATATTATATTATACTATATTATAATTCGTATTCTAGGTAAGTGTAAATTAACTGAATGTGCATCTGCCTCCAGAAACATCTGTGCATGGCCCTTCTGGTTCGTAGCATTGGGTTTAACTGTTAATACGGTTTCAAAGAAGATTAAATAACATTTTATGGCAAAAATAATGCAAAAATTAGTTAATTCCATAAGGCGCACTCTCTTTCTTTGCCAGATGACACTGTGGTCCTCAGAAAACCCGTTAAAGACCAGAGGACGTCTCATACTGTCCTCTGGTGTCTCTGTGTCTGTTGTAGGTGGTAGATTTCTTCAACGGGAACCTGAAGCGGCGCCGTCAGAAAAGAAAGGAAGCCAAAGCCATGATGAAGCTGAAGCGTCTCAGTACGATCCACAGCGAGGCCAACGGAGCCGTCATCGGTAACAAACCGCCATAAACTCACTTTAAGGAAGTGTGAAAAAGCCTAACGTAGAATCATTACATTCTGTTATCTTTCACATTTTACAGGCCGTCATGTGGAGAAGTATGTGGCGCCGGAGGACGACAGCTACATGACGAACCCCAACCTGACCATTAGCGTCCCCATCGCCCCCGGCGAGTCGGACGTGGAGTTTCCAGAAGAGGAGGAGGAGGATGATGAAGAGGGGGAGGAGGGGGAGGAGGAGGAACAGAGCGGAACCTCGGAGGGAGAGGAGGGGAGGGAGGAGGTAGGGAGGAGAAAACACACATACACACACACACCTGCACTGGTAGACTCCAGGTGGTGCTCAAGCTCCGCCCACTTTTACACTCCAACTAGACAGGTGTCTTGAGGACCAGTTATTTCAGTCTTTAATCAAAAAGTTTTGATTTTATGAAAAACAAAAATCTGTGAATTTTTACAAGATCGTGTAATTCTGCAAAATATGCAATTTTACAACAAAAAGTTGTGAATTTGTGAAATTAGAGATTTTATGACAAAAACTCACTTTTTATGATAAGAAGTTGTGATATTAAGAAATTCAGTCATATACCACCAAAATTTGTGATCTGAGGACCTAAGTTTGCAATTGTCAGTATTTTACAAACAATGATTTCTACAACAAAAATGTACGATTTTACAAAAGTCAATGTTTTCTTAAATTTGTGATTTTGCGACAAAATTTGGGATTTGATCTCAAAAAGTTGGGACTTTGTGAAATTTGATATTTATTGGGGCAAAATAAGTTTTTTATGTTAATGTTGCAAAATTTCTTATTTTAAAACTAAGATTTTCAGATTTTCCAACAAAGTTGTAATTTTATGTCAAAGTTCAAATTTAGCAAATTTTGTTATTTTACATCAAAATGTTGGGAATTACAGGACACAGTTGAAATTATAGGAAATTCACTATTTTGTGACAACGACTGTGACAATTTTGCATTTTTGTCCTGAGAAGCAGATGTTTGTTATAATTTTTGCAAAATCATTACTTTTTGATGTCCAATTCTTTTTTTAACCCTAACCTCCAACACTTTTACAACAAAAATCATGAATTTTTGTTGTAAAATATTGATTTTTGCAAAATCACTACATTTCTTTAACATAAAATTGTATACACCTTTTTTAAAACTATAATCTTTGTCAAATTTTTCTCATAAAATGTCAACTTTTGCAAAATCGCAACTCTTTGTAACATTTTGACAATTACCTGACTTTAAGTCAAATTATCGCAATTTTTTTTTAGAATTTCACTTTTTCTTGCAAAAATCGTCATTTTTTTTCATAAATGTTGACTTTTGCAAAAATCCGTACTTTTTGACGTTAAATCACATTTTACAAAATCTACAGTTTTGCAAATTTTTGTTGTAAGAAGTAAATTTTTGACTCAAAATCTTAAATGTTTTGACATCATAATTACATTTTTCAGTGACAAACTTTCTTAATTTTACAAAACTGGGACTTTTTGAAAGAAATTCCAAAGTTTTTGTTAAATCAAAACCTCTGTAGATTTGCACTTTTTCTGTAAAAATGAGAACTTTTTGTTGTTAAATGGTAACTCTTGAAAATCACTTCATTTTTATATTAATCTATGGCTTTATCTTTGTTCATTCCCATCCCAATCATTCCTAAATTCATGCTGTAAAATATCAAATTTCAAAATATTTTGCAACATTTAATAGTAAAAAGTGTATTCGTGTCCAAAAATTTGAAATTAACAAACTCACCAATTTTTGTCGTTAAATCACAAAAATTATTTGACGTCAAATCATTGACGTCAAATGACAAATTTTACAAAAACTTAATTTTTGAAAAAAACATTTTTTGTGAAATCGTGCCTTTCTGTAGAACTGTGGGTTCTTTGGAGCTATGAGCCACAGACTCAGTCTAAGGCATGGGCGAGGCTAGCCCTTTTTTAGGGGTGCTTCAGCACCCCTACAACTGAAATTCAGCACCCCCAAAACCTGGAGTCAGAAATGCTGTTATTCTAAAAATTTTAGTTCGCATTTGATAGGTTTAGCTAATGTTCAAAACTTAATCCATAGTTTGTGGTTTAAGTTTATATTTTAAGAATGAAAATGAAAATGACCCCGTCCTAATGGTATCGTCCTCTTCTCACTAATGTTGCTTGTGGGTTGTGGGGGGGGCTCATTGGGTGCTCAGCACCCCTAAGGCTCTGACGCTGGAGTCGCCCTGGTCTAAGGTCTAAGGTCTGTCCCGTTGTGTGGGTCGGGTCGGTGGAGCGACGCTGTGAAGAAGAACAGACCAAGATTCCTGCAGAAAAACAAAAATGTTTGTTGGAAATAACCACCCAGACTCTCACGGGGCCGAAACAGTCTTCCTCAGACAGAACTGAGGCCTCAGGCAATGCATTATGGTCCAACATTTTTTCACGGCAACGCTGCATTTGTGATGTGCTTCTGTTAAAAGGCTCTGGATGAGTGTGTGCGTTTGTGTGTGTGTCTCTGTGGCTGTAATTTCTAATATCCAGTGTGTGTTTTGTGTGTTTATGCCTCCTGTCTCTGTTCATCTATTCAACAGACAAAAAGGCCGACTGAGTGCGTGGGTGTGTGTGTTTTGTGTGTTGTGTGTGTGTGTGTGGGTGTGTGTGTTTTGTGAGATTTAGTGTCACATTTCTCAGTTTGGCCAGTTCCTCCTTCAGGAATGAAAGTGTGTTTGTGGAGGCAGCAGGAGGTGATGAAGAGGAGGGGGAGGGGCCTCAGCTTTCCTGTTTGTCTCTGACAGGAAGTGACAGATTTGTGTCGTGTGTGTGTGTGTTTACACACCTGTGCTGACTCAGATCACCTCTCCTCTTTCATCGTGTCCTGCACCTGTTCATTTCTGCGCTCTCCTTCGTTTCCGACCTCGGTTCAGTGGGTTTGCAGTTTCTTCCCGGCAAACAAATAAAAAAATAGTTCAATACTTTCGCTGCTTTGAAGAAAAGAAAAGAATAGCAGAATCTGTTTCCGTGGTTTCCGGAACCAAATAAGAAAGAGGAAAATGACAGCAGGAAGTGTGGTACTGATGCTTTTTAACGGGAAATGACTAAAGTTAAGATTTCCTGGTGAACTAAAGCAAACAGGACATTTGATTAATTTAAGGTTATACAGTCATCCCTTATTTTTAACGGTTAATGGGGACCGGCGCCTCCTCACGTAAATCAAAATCCACGAACTGGAGCCGGAGCCCCCCAAAGCCTCAATAATGTGTTTGAAATATGTTTAAAAACCGCAAAAAAAGTAGCGAAACAAGACAAAGGCTCAACTGTGGTCTTTCTGTTTCCTTCACAGCCTCTGGTGCTATTTTTGGCTCGTAATTAGCAGCTAGCATGCTAACTTTTTATAATATAATATAACAATAGTACTCCTTGTTTTAATTACAGTCATTTATTTCTAAAATGATACACTCGAGTTATTAATCAGAATTTTTTGAAGAATCTCAACAGTTTGTTGCAGAACTGAAGCTTTCGTTCTATAATTACATTTTTGCAGAATTTTTCAGAATCACAACCATTTAACTTAATATTTCAACTTTCTGTCCTAAAATTGATATATTTTACTTTAAAATTCAAATTTTGCAAAATTGCAACTTTTTGTGTAAAAAGTACATTTTTGAAATCTAATTTCATTAAATTCTTAATTTATGTCATGAAATTGCATATTCCATATAAGGAAGACTTTGTCCTGTTCGTTCAGTATTTTGCTGTAAAATCACAAACTTTGCAAAATCTCGAGTTTCTAAACTTGAGACAACGACTTCAATAAACTTATTGTTGTAAACAACAACGTGTTAATTTATATCCTTTCTGGTCCAGAAATGTCTCAAGGTGCTTTAACGACACAAATGACCTCCTCTCACCATCACATGTTAATGAGATGGATTTTATTCCGTCATTATTCCGATAATATAATTCCAGTGAGGTTAATGATCGACAGGATTTGTTCATTTATTTACCAATTAGCCTAAAACAGAACAAAGTAGCAGAAAAACACCAGTTTTGTTAAAAATGTTTTAATATTTTATCCTTTTATCATAAAATATTGTCTTTGATGGGAAAATTGCAGCTTTATGTCCTAAAATCAGACTTTTGTTGTAAAATGCAAATGTTGCAAAAATTTGCAACATTTTTAAATTTAATGGAAAACATAAATTCAGTTATCTTACAAAAAAAACTGCAACTTTCTTCTATAATCACAACATTTAGTTAGATTCATCAATTTATCAAAATTGTAGCTTTATTGAGCTGAACATTAATTTAACGTTACAACTTTTTAGCTTTTTGTCAAAAAAATCACAAAAACGCTTGACAGCTAGCGACTCGCAAAATCATAATTTTTTTAACTTATCGCATTTATTTTGTCATTATTTTGTAAGACTTTTGAAAAATCTAAACCTTTAGACAAACGGCGACGACTTTATCCTAAAACCCTAAAACATTGTTTTGAAACGTTAAATCTTGTCGTAGAACGTAAACCTTCACCAAACCACGACTTTCTAAACACCAGATCAGCAGTCGCTCTGGAGACACAAGGAGGAGCTCCAGCACCACCTGTGGTCCACCGTCCCCCCCCCAAACTGCTCGCACACATCTGCTCCAGGTGGAGTCACACATCTGCTCCAGGTGGAGACACACATCTGCTCCAGGTGGAGACAGGTGGAGTCACACATCTGCTCCAGGTGGAGACAGGTGGAGTCACACATCTGCTCCAGGTGGAGACACACATCTGCTCCAGGTGGAGTCACACATCTGCTCCAGGTGGAGACACACATCTGCTCCAGGTGGAGACACACATCTGCTCCAGGTGGAGTCACACATCTGCTCCAGGTGGAGTCACACATCTGCTCCAGGTGGAGACACACATCTGCTCCAGGTGGAGACACATCTGCTCCAGGGGAGACACATCTGCTCCAGGTGGAGACACACATCTGCTCCAGGTGGAGTCACACATCTGCTCCAGGTGGAGACACACATCTGCTCCAGGTGGAGTCACACATCTGCTCCAGGTGGAGACACATCTGCTCCAGGTGGAGTCACACATCTGCTCCAGGTGGAGACACACATCTGCTCCAGGTGGAGTCACACATCTGCTCCAGGTGGAGACACACATCTGCTCCAGGTGGAGTCACACATCTGCTCCAGGTGGAGACACACATCTGCTCCAGGTGGAGAGACACACATCTGCTCCAGGTGGAGTCACACATCTGCTCCAGGTGGAGTCACACATCTGCTCCAGGTGGAGTCCACATCTGCTCCAGGTGGAGTCACACATCTGCTCCAGGTGGAGACACACATCTGCTCCAGGTGGAGACACACATCTGCTCCAGGTGGAGACACAGGGTGGAGACACATCTGCTCCAGGTGGAGTCACACATCTGCTCCAGCTCCAGGTGGAGACACACATCTGCTCCAGGTGGAGACACACATCTGCTCCAGGTGGAGACACACATCTGCTCCAGGTGGAGACACATCTGCTCCAGGTGGAGACACATCTGCTCCAGGTGGAGACACACATCTGCTCATCTGGCACACATCTGCTCAGGTGGAGAGACATCTGCTCCAGGTGGAGACACACATCTGCTCCAGGTGGAGTCACACATCTGCTCCAGGTGGAGACACACATCTGCTCCAGGTGGAGTCACACATCTGCTCCAGGTGGAGACACACATCTGCTCCAGGTGGAGTCACACATCTGCTCCAGGTGGAGTCACACATCTGCTCCAGGTGGAGTCACACATCTGCTCCAGGTGGAGTCACACATCTGCTCCAGGTGGAGTCACACATCTGCTCCAGGTGGAGACACACATCTGCTCCAGGTGGAGTCACACATCTGCTCCAGGTGGAGACAGACACATCTGCTCCAGGTGGAGACACACATCTGCTCCAGGTGGACACACATCTGCTCCAGGTGGAGTCACACATCTGCTCCAGGTGGAGACACACATCTGCTCCAGGTGGAGTCACACATCTGCTCCAGGTGGAGTCACACATCTGCTCCAGGTGGAGACGCACATCTGCTCCAGGTGGAGACGCACATCTGCTCCAGGTGGACACACATCTGCTCCAGGTGGCGTCCCCGTCAGAGCAGCAGCAG
This sequence comes from Hirundichthys speculiger, assembly GCA_018398805.1. Lineage (NCBI taxonomy): Eukaryota > Metazoa > Chordata > Actinopteri > Beloniformes > Exocoetidae > Hirundichthys > Hirundichthys speculiger. The sequence goes on from JAGFBZ010000569.1 coordinate 258,267, forward strand.
CCCGCGACCACACACACATGCACACGCAGACACACGTGCACTGATGTGGAGGCGGAGCATAAGGAGCAAACGTCCAGCGACATTTTCACATGGAAACGTCTGTTTGTGAGTCAGAGGGCAGCGGGACTGAGCGTCCCTGCTCTTCTGTCTTTGTGAGGTCCCTCAGTGTAACAGCGAGGTCCTTGTGAGGAACATCTGGGACCTTTTCCCTCCTCTGAGGGCCCAGATGTGGTTTCAGGGTCGGCGGCCCCGGGGGTCAGGTGTTCGGGTCCCACGAGAGCTGCCGTACCTCGGCGAGGGTCCTCAGAAGGATAGAGAGCCGGTGAGGGTCGGGACAACAGAGATGGAGTCGGAGAGCATCGCTGCCTTCACAACCGCTCAGCGTCAAGCTTTGTTTCCTCTCTGCTGCCGACGTCCTCACGGCATCGGACCAGCGAGTACGTCTCCTTCCTCATGTTCCTCCGCTGATCTCAGCTCAGGTCCCTCAGAAATCCTCCAGATGAACCCAGGAGCTCCAGAAATGGAGCTGAAAGAAGACTTTTCTGAACTGGCAGAGATTTAGGAGGCAGGTTCTGGAGAAGACACCAGATAGATAAAAATAATAATAAAACTTTCTAGAAAACTAGAAAAGCTCTCAGAGCGCAGACCTCCGCCAACCGCAACAGTTCCCCCATATAGAGATTTACAGATGAGATCCGCGTTCTGGATCAGATCCGGATCAGCCTTTGAAATTTGATAGAGGTTTCCACTATCACTGAGAAACAACATTTTTGCCTCCATTGACTGCAATGTTATCGAAAATTTGAAAGTGATCCAGAATGGGAAAAAAAATTCCCAAATTTGTAGTTAAATCAACCCTTCTGGTTGTAAAATCTGGTTGTAAAATCACACCATCACATTTCTCCTCCTGGAGAACGCATTCAGTGTCGTTGGACTGCAGCATTCCTCCGTTCCTTCCACCGTTTGTTTCTCCAGCCGTTCCTCCGGCTGTTCCTCCGGCGGTTCCTCCGGCTGTTCCTCCGGCTGTTCTTCTGGCCGTTCTTCCGGCCGTTCCTCCAGCTGTTCCTCCGGCGGTTCCTCTGGTCGTTCCTCTGGTCGTTCCTCTGGTCGTTCCTCTGGCCGTTCCTCCGTCCGTTACTCCGGCTGTTCCTCTGGTCGTTCCTCTGGTCGTTCCTTTGGTCGTTCCTCCGGCCGTTCCTCCGGCCGTTCCTCCGGCCGTTCCTCCGGCCGTTCCTCCGGCCGTTCTTCCGGCTGTTCTTCCGGCTGTTCCTTTGGCCGTTACTCTGGCCGTTACTCCGTCCGTTACTCCGTCCGTTACTCCGTCCGTTACTCCGTCCGTTACTCCGTCCGTTCCTCCGGCCGTTCCTCCGGCGGTTCCTCCGGCTGTTCCTCCGGCGGTTCCTCTGGTCGTTCCTCTGGCCGTTCCTCTGGCCGTTCCTCCGGCCGTTCCTCCGGCGGTTCCTCTGGTCGTTCCTCTGGCCGTTCCTCTGGCCGTTCCTCCAGCTGTTCCTCCGGCGGTTCCTCTGGTCGTTCCTCTGGTCGTTCCTCTGGCCGTTCCTCCGTCCGTTACTCCGGCTGTTCCTCTGGTCGTTCCTCTGGCCGTTCCTCTGGCCGTTCCTCTGGCCGTTCCTCTGGTCGTTCCTCTGGCCGTTCCTCTGGCCGTTCCTCTGGCCGTTCCTCCGGCCGTTCCTCCGGCGGTTCCTCTGGTCGTTCCTCTGGCCGTTCCTCTGGCCGTTCCTCCAGCTGTTCCTCCGGCGGTTCCTCTGGTCGTTCCTCTGGTCGTTCCTCTGGCCGTTCCTCCGTCCGTTACTCCGGCTGTTCCTCTGGTCGTTCCTCTGGTCGTTCCTCTGGCCGTTCCTCTGGCCGTTCCTCTGGCCGTTCCTCTGGCCGTTCCTCCGGCCGTTCCTCCGGCCGTTCCTCCGGCTGTTCTTCCGGCTGTTCTTCCGGCTGTTCCTTTGGCCGTTACTCTGGCCGTTACTCTGGCCGTTCCTCCGGCCGTTCCTCCGGCCGTTCCTCCGTTACTCCGTCCGTTACTCCGTCCGTTACTCCGTCCGTTACTCCGTCCGTTCCTCCGTCCGTTCCTCCGGCCGTTCCTCCGGCGGTTCCTCCGGCTGTTCCTCCGGCGGTTCCTCTGGTCGTTCCTCTGGCCGTTCCTCTGGCCGTTCCTCTGGCCGTTCCTCCGGCCGTTCCTCCGGCCGTTCCTCCGGCGGTTCCTCTGGTCGTTCCTCTGGCCGTTCCTCTGGCCGTTCCCCCTGGCCGTTCCTTTGGACGTTCCTCAGGCCGTTCCTCCGGCGGTTCCTGCGGCGTTTTCATCGGTGGTTCCTCTGGCCGTTCCTTTGGACGTTCATCCGGCTGTTCCTTTGGACGTTCCTCCGGCGGTTCCTCTGGCCGTTCCTTTGGACGTTCCTCCGGCTGTTCCTTTGGACGTTCCTCAGGCCGTTCCTCCGGCCGTTCCTCAGGCCGTTCCTCAGGCCGTTCCTCCGGCCGTTCCTCCGGCCGTTCCTTTGGCTGTTCCTCCTGCCGTTCCTCCGGCCGTTCCTCCGGCCGTTCCTCCGGCCGTTCCTTTGGCCGTTCCTCCTGCCGTTCCTCCGGCCGTTCCTCCGGCCGTTCCTCTGGCCGTTCCTCCGGCCGTTCCTCCGGCCGTTACTCCGGCCGTTCCTCTGGCCGTTCCTCCGGCCGTTCCTCCGGCGGTTCCTCCGGCCGTTCCTCCGGCCGTTCCTCCGGCCGTTCCTTTGGCCGTTCCTCCGGCCGTTCCTCCGGCCGTTCCTCCGGCTGTTCCTCCGGCCGTTACTCCGGCCGTTCCTCTGGCCGTTCCTCCGGCGGTTCCTCCGGCCGTTACTCCGGCCGGTTCCTCCGGCCGTTCCTCCGGCCGTTCCTCCGGCGGTTCCTGCGGCGTTTTCATCGGTGGTTCCTGCAGCTTTTCCTCTAGTCCTTCCCCAGGTTGTTCCTCCAGCCGTTCCTCCGCTCGTTGCTGCAGTCCTTCCTGCAGCGGTTCCATCGGCGGTTCCTGCGGTGAGATGAATGAGCGTCGTGCTACCACAGACTCAGGTGTCTTTCTGTGACTAATAGCGATGCGGCAGCGTTTTTCCGTTAAACACAAACTGTTTTGACATGCAGATAATTCATGCTGCTGGTGTTTGGGAGTCTCCTCGCTGGCTCAGCAGCAGAAATGTGAAATGATAAGTTGTTCCTCAAGACGGAGGACGTTCGTCCACGTGTGACCCAGAAAGGCGGGAAAATGATGATCCAGAGAGAAAGCTGAGCAGGTTTAGTCAGCTGGAGCTCCGGCTGAGTCTGCAGCTCCTGGACCGTCAGGACGGTCTGGAGATCTGAACCCTCAACCAGGATCAAAACCTGGAGATCCGAACCCTCAACCAGGATCAAAACCTGGAGATCCGAACCCTCAACCAGGATCAAAACCTGGAGATCTGAACCTTCAACCAGGATCAAAACCTGCAGATCTGAACCTTCAACCAGGATCAAAACCTGCAGATCTGAACCTTCAACCAGGATCAAAACCTGGAGATCCGAACCCTCAACCAGGATCAAAACCTGGAGATCTGAACCTTCAACCAGGATCAAAACCTGGAGATCCGAACCCTCAACCAGGATCAAAACCTGGAGATCTGAACCCTCAACCAGAATCAAAACCTGCAGATCTGAACCTTCAACCAGGATCAAAACCTGCAGATCTGAACCTTCAACCAGGATCAAAACCTGCAGATCTGAACCTTCAACCAGGATCAAAACCTGGAGATCTGAACCCTCAACCAGGATCAAAACCTGGAGATCTGAACCTTCAACCAGGATCAAAACCTGGAGATCTGAACCTTCAACCAGGATCAAAACCTGGAGATCCAAACCTTCAACCAGGATCAAAACCTGGAGATCTGAACCTTCAACCAGGATCAGAACCTGCAGGATCCAACTGACCAAACTTACCCTCTGTTGTCATAGCAACAGGCATCCATCCCTCCTTCTGGTTTTGTGTTCCCTCCTCCCTTCCTTCCTTTGCTCCTTCCATTCTCTCATCCTTCCTTCTCTTCTTCGCTTCCTAATCATCTCCTTCCTCCCTTTCACCCTTTCTTACTTCCTTAGTTCCTTCCGTGCCTCCTTTTCTCTCTTCCTTTCTTCCTTCCTGGTCTCTAAATGTGTCCTGGTCTCTGAACATGTCCTGGTCTCTAAATGTGTCCTAATCTCTAGACGTGTCCTGGTCTCTAGAAGTGTCCTAGCTAGTGTCCTGGCTAGTGTCCTGGTCTCTGAACGTGTCCTGGTCTCTAGACGTGTCCTGGTCTCTAAACGTGTCCTGATCTCTAGACGTGTCCTAGCTAGTGTCCTGGCTAGTGTCCTGGTCTCTGAACGTGTCCTGGTCTCTAGACGTGTCCTGGCTAGTATCCTGGTCTCTGAACGTGTCCTGGTCTCTAAACGTGTCCTGGTCTCTAGACGTGTCCTGGTCTCTGGACATGTCCTGGTCTCTAAACGTGTCCTGGTCTCTAGACGTGTCCTGGTCTCTAGACGTGTCCTGGTCTCTAGACCTGTCCTGGTCTCTAGACATATCCTGGCTAGTGTCCTGGTCTCTGAACGTGTCCTGGTCTCTAGACGTGTTCTGGTTAGTGTCCCTGTCTCTGAATGTGTCCTGGTCTCTAGACGTGTCCTTGTCTCTAAACGTGTCCTGGTCTCTGAAAATGTCCTGGTCTCTAGACATGTCCTGGTCTCTAGACGTGTCCTGGTCTCTGAATGTGTCCTGGTCTCTGGACATGTTCTGGTCTCTAAACGTATCCTGGTCTCTAAACGTATCCTGGTCTCTAGACGTGTCCTGGCTAGTGTCCTGGTCTCTAAACGTATCCTGGTCTCTGAATGTGTCCTGGTCTCTAAACGTGTCCTGGTCTCTGAAAATGTCCTGGTCTCTGAATGTGTCCTGGTCTCTAGACATGTCCTGGTCTCTAGACGTGTCCTGGTCTCTGAACATGTCCTGGTCTCTAGACGTGTCCTGGTCTCTGAATGTGTCCTGGTCTCTGGACATGTTCTGGTCTCTAAACGTATCCTGGTCTCTAAACGTATCCTGGTCTCTAGACGTGTCCTGGCTAGTGTCCTGGTCTCTAAACGTATCCTGGTCTCTGAATGTGTCCTGGTCTCTAAACGTGTCCTGGTCTCTGAAAATGTCCTGGTCTCTAGACATGTCCTGGTCTCTAGACGTGTCCTGGTCTCTGAATGTGTCCTGGTCTCTAGACATGTCCTGGTCTCTAGACGTGTCCTGGTCTCTGAACATGTCCTGGTCTCTAGACGTGTCCTGGTCTCTAAACGTATCCTGGTCTCTGGAATGTGTCCTGGTCTCTAAACGTATCCTGGTCTCTGGACGTGTCCTGGTCTCTAAACGTATCCTGGTCTCTGGACATGTCCTGGTCTCTAGACATGTCCTGGTTAGTGTCCTGGTCTCTGAACGTGTCCTGGTCTCTAGACGTGTCCTGGTCTCTAGACGTGTCCTGGTCTCTAGACGTGTCCTGGTTAGTGTCCTGGTCTCTAAAAGTGTCCTGGTCTCTGAACGTATCCTGGTCTCTGGACATGTTCTGGTCTCTGAATGTGTCCTGGTCTCTGGACATGTCCTGGTCTCTAGACGTGTCCTGGTCTCTGAATGTGTCCTGGTCTCTGGACATGTCCTGGTCTTCTAGACGTGTCCTGGTCTCTAAACATATCCTGGTCTCTGAACGTGTCCTGGTCTCTAGACGTATCCTGGTCTCTAAACGTATCCTGGTCTCTGGACATGTTCTGGTCTCTGAATGTGTCCTGGTGTCTAGACGTGTCCTGGTCTCTAGATGTGTCCTGGTCTCTAGACGTGTCCTGGCTAGTGTCCTGGTCTCTAAACGTATCCTGGTCTCTAGACGTGTCCTGGTCTCTAAACGTATCCTGGTCTCTAGACGTGTCCTGGTCTCTAGACGTGTCCTGGTCTCTGAAAATGTCCTGGTCTCTAGACATGTCCTGGTCTCTAGACGTGTCCTGGTCTCTGAATGTGTCCTGGTCTCTGGACATGTTCTGGTCTCTAAACGTATCCTGGTCTCTAAACGTATCCTGGTCTCTAGACGTGTCCTGGCTAGTGTCCTGGTCTCTAAACGTATCCTGGTCTCTGAATGTGTCCTGGTCTCTAAACGTGTCCTGGTCTCTGAAAATGTCCTGGTCTCTAGACATGTCCTGGTCTCTAGACGTGTCCTGGTCTCTGAATGTGTCCTGGTCTCTAGACATGTCCTGGTCTCTAGACGTGTCCTGGTCTCTGAACATGTCCTGGTCTCTAGACGTGTCCTGGTCTCTAAACGTATCCTGGTCTCTGAATGTGTCCTGGTCTCTAAACGTATCCTGGTCTCTGGACGTGTCCTGGTCTCTAAACGTATCCTGGTCTCTGGACATGTCCTGGTCTCTAGACATGTCCTGGTTAGTGTCCTGGTCTCTGAACGTGTCCTGGTCTCTAGACGTGTCCTGGTCTCTAGACGTGTCCTGGTCTCTAGACGTGTCCTGGTTAGTGTCCTGGTCTCTAAAAGTGTCCTGGTCTCTGAACGTATCCTGGTCTCTGGACATGTTCTGGTCTCTGAATGTGTCCTGGTCTCTGGACATGTCCTGGTCTCTAGACGTGTCCTGGTCTCTGAATGTGTCCTGGTCTCTGGACATGTCCTGGTCTTCTAGACGTGTCCTGGTCTCTAAACATATCCTGGTCTCTGAACGTGTCCTGGTCTCTAGACGTATCCTGGTCTCTAAACGTATCCTGGTCTCTGGACATGTTCTGGTCTCTGAATGTGTCCTGGTGTCTAGACGTGTCCTGGTCTCTATATGTGTCCTGGTCTCTAGACGTGTCCTGGCTAGTGTCCTGGTCTCTAAACATATCCTGGTCTCTGAACGTGTCCTGGTCTCTAGACGTATCCTGGTCTCTAAACGTATCCTGGTCTCTAAACGTATCCTGGTCTCTAGACGTGTCCTGGTCTCTAAACGTATCCTGGTCTCTGGACATGTTCTGGTCTCTGAATGTGTCCTGGTGTCTAGACGTGTCCTGGTCTCTAGATGTGTCCTGGTCTCTAGACGTGTCCTGGCTAGTGTCCTGGTCTCTAAACGTATCCTGGTCTCTAGACGTGTCCTGGTCTCTAAACGTATCCTGGTCTCTAGACGTGTCCTGGTCTCTAGACGTGTCCTGGTCTCTAGATGTGTCCTGGTCCCTCCAGCTCTGTAATTTACTCTGAGAACACAAATATCTGAGTGTTGAGGTTCTCCAGTTCTAGTGCGGCGCTGGTCTGGTTCCGTAATGATTAAAAGCCTGACCGGCGCTTTAATGGCGTCATAAATCACCGGAGGAGGTTTTTATGCTCCTGTAAGGCCTGAATCCGCCGCTGCAGCGGTCAGCGGCCGCCAGTCGGAGGTCAGACCGGCGAGCTTCACTGATGCCCTTCATGTGTCCAGGCTGGCAGCAGAGACACCAGAGACGTCTTCAGTTAACCCCCACCCCCCCCACCCCCCCCGAGACGTCTTCAGTTAACCACCCCCCCCCCCGAGACATCTTCAGTTAACCCCCCCCGGAGACGTCTTCAGTTTCAGTTACTCCCCCCCCCCCCGAGACGTCTTCAGTCCCCTGTTGCTCCCCTGTTATTCCTCTGTTGCTCCTCTGTTGCTCCCCTGTTGCTCCCCTGTTACTCCCCTGTTGCTCCTCTGTTGCTCCCCTGTTGCTCCTCTGCTCCCCTGTTGCTTCCCTGTTATTCCTCTGTTGCTCCTTTGTTGCTCCCCTGTTACTCCCCTGTTGCTCCTCTGTTGCTCCCCTGTTGCTCCTCTGCTCCCCTGTTGCTTCCCTGTTATTCCTCTGTTGCTCCTTTGTTGCTCCCCTGTTGCTCCCCTGTTACTCCCCTGTTGCTCCTCTGCTCCCCTGTTGCTTCCCTGTTATTCCTCTGTTGCTCCTTTGTTGCTCCCCTGTTACTCCCCTGTTGCTCCTCTGTTGCTCCCCTGTTGCTCCTCTGCTCCCCTGTTGCTTCCCTGTTATTCCTCTGTTGCTCCTTTGTTGCTCCCCTGTTGCTCCTCTGTTACTCCCCTGTTGCTCCTCTGTTGCTCCCCTGTTGCTCCTCTGCTCCCCTGTTGCTTCCCTGTTATTTCTCTGTTGCTCCTTTGTTGCTCCCCTGTTACTCCCCTGTTGCTCCTCTGTTGCTCCCCTGTTGCTCCTCTGCTCCCCTGTTGCTTCCCTGTTATTTCTCTGTTGCTCCTTTGTTGCTCCCTGTTGCTCCCTGTTACTCCCCTGTTGCTCCTCTGTTGCTCCCCTGTTGCTCCCCTGTTGCTTCTCTGTTGCTCCCCTGTTGCTCCTCTGTTGCTCCTCTGTTTCCTCTGTTCTCCCCTGTTGCTCCCTTGTTGCTCTGTTGCTCCCTTGTTGCTCCTCTGTTGCTCCCCTGTTGCTCCTCTGTTGCTTCTCTGTTGCTCCCCTGTTGCTCCCCTGTTGCTCCTCTGTTGCTCCCCTGTTGCTCCCCTGTTGCTCCTCTGTTGCTCCCCTGTTGCTCCTCTGTTCTTCCCTGCTCCTCTTTTGCTCCCCTGTTGCCCCCCTGTTGCTCTTCTGTTGCTCCCCTGTTGCTCCTCTGTTGCTCTTCTGTTGCTCCTCTGTTGCTCCCTGTGCTCCCCTGTTGCTCCCCTCTGTTGCTCCTCTGTTGCTCCCCTGTTGCTCTTTGCTCTCCCTGTTGCTCCTCTGTTGCTCCTCTGTTGCTCCCCTGTTGCTCCCTTGTTGCTCCCCTGTTGCTCCTCTGTTGCTCTTCTGTTGCTCCTCTGTTGCTCTTTTGCTCCCCTGTTGCTCCCCTGTTGCTCTTCTGTTGCTCCCCTGTTGCTTCTCTGTTGCTCCCTTGTTTGCTTCTCCCTGTTGCTCCCCTGTTGCTCCTTGCTCTCGTTGCTCCCCTGTTCCCGTGCTCTTCTGTTGCTCCCCTGTTTGCTCCTGTTGCTCCTCTGTTGCTCTCTGTTGCTCCTCTGTTGCTCCCCTGTTGCTCCCCTGTTGCTCCTCTGTTGCTCCCCTGTAGCTCCCCTGTTGCTCTTCTGTTGCTCCCCTGTTGCTTCTCTGTTGCTCCCTTGTTGCTTCTCTGTTGCTCCCTTGTTGCTCCTCTGTTGCTCCTCTGCTCTTCTGTTGCTCCCCTGTTGCTTCTCTGTTGCTCCCTTGTTGCTTCTCTGTTGCTCCCTTGTTGCTCCTCTGTTGCTCCCCTGTTGCTCCTCTGCTCCTCTGTTGCTCCCCTGTAGCTCCCCTGCTGGACTCATGTCGGCTCCTCAGACCCGTCAACCCACATGTCAGGCAGCATTCGTGGTCTGGAGACCTCCCAGGTGTTCGTCTCCTCTGATCTGCAGAGTTCAGGACCCCTGGCAGGTGTCCAGTTGCTGCCTGGGTAAAACAGGTGGGGGGAGGTGCTTTGATTTGTCTCATCTGAACAACAAGGTGACATGAAGACACTCAGACGTCCTGAACTACGAACACAGAGCAGAAGATCAGGTGACGTCTGTAAATTCACTCAGACCACCAAGTTCAGACTCCAAATACAAACGGCAGCAAAATAGTATTAAACTTTTACTTTTTAAAAGTAGGAAAATATATATTTTGTTCCTTAAGAGTTCATCTTTGATGGATGTTGACTCTTGACTGACAGGAAGTCTTAAGAGACTTCACGTATCAGTGTTTTGTAATTTTCCCCACGTTTAGTTGATTGTGTGGACGGAGACACAACTGAACCCACAGCTGCATTCTCCAGCGTTTGTTTTGGTTTGTTAAAGAGAATAAAAATGTCCCTCCAAACGTTCTGGACACCTCGATTCACTGTTGCAGGTCCCCAGCAGCAATATTTCACCACGGCGTTATTATAGTATTATATTAACACTGATGATACACGTTGGAAATATAGCGAATTAACACGGTCCTTAATGCAGGAGCAGCAAGTTTGTCCAACCTAGCAACAGTAACTAGGGAGGGGGCGGTGCTTAATGAAAGGTCAATTCTTACAAAGTCACGATTTTAACACAAAAAAACTGCAAAGTCCTGTTAAAGTTGCCAATTTTGTAAATTTCATGATTTTATGGCAAAAAAAATTGTTTTTATGAACAAGAAACATTCATGAGCTACAATTTAGATAATTTCAGGAAATAGAATTTTTTGGAAAAAATAAAACATTTTGTGAAAGCTGATTTTTTTTTTTACAACAAAACATAATTTTAAATTGGAAAGTTGCAAGTTTACAATAAAAATTCATAATTTTTAAAACATACAATTCTACAAAAGTCAAAAATTTGTTATGGTATTTGAAATTTTTTTTTCAAGTTGGAGTTTTATAAATTTCAGGAGGAAATAGTGATAAATAAATAAACCAAGATTTATAATTCTGTGATTTAAATGAAATCCAACAATTTGTGACAAAACTTTGGTTTTTACTACAAAAACATGCAGAATTAGTGATTTCTACAACGAAAACATTATTTGTTAAATTTAGTCAAAAAAATAGCAATTTTGCACAAATTAGTATTTTATTACAAAAAGTTGCTTTTAAAAAAAAAAAAGTCCCCACCCACAAAAAAAATATTGAAAAAAAGAATATAATTTTATAACTGAGTGGACCCCCTTCTCTTAAAACTAATCTGATTACATATGGTTGTGATACCCTGGTCAAAGTAATCAGATTACACATGGTTATGACGAACCGGTCATGGTAATCAGATTACTTATGGCTGTGACGTTCCAGTCAGAGTAATCAGATTACTCACAGCTGTGACGTCCCGGTCACAGCCATGGGTAATCTGTGATATTCCATTTAGAATAATCAGATTACTCACGGCTGTGACGTCCCGGTCGGAGTAATCAGATTACTCATGAGTGTAAAGTCCCAGTCAGGGAAATCAGATTACATGTGATTGTGACGTCCCAGTCAGAGTAATCAAATTACTCACGGCTGTGACGTCCTGGTCAGGATATTCAGATTACCTATGACTTAAAGTCCCAGTCACGGTAATCAGATTACTCATGACTGTAAAGCCCAGTCAGAATAATCAGATTACCCACGGCTGTGACATCCCGGTCACAGCCGTGGGTAATTTGTGACATGCCGGTTAGAGTAATCAGATTACTCACGGCTGTGACGTCCCAGTCGGAGTAATCAGATTACTCATTAGTGTAAAGTCCCAGTCAGGGAAATCAGATTACATGTGATTGTGATGTCCCAGTCACAGTAATCAGATTACTCATGAGTGTGAAGTCCCAGTGAGGGTAATCAGATTACTCATGAGTGTAAGGTCCCAGTCAGGGTAATCAGATTACATGTGATTGTGACATCCCAGTCAGAGTAATCAGATTACTCATGAGTGTGAAGTCCCAGTGAGGGTAATCAGATTACTCATGAGTGTAAAGTCCCAGTCAGGTTAATCAGATTACTCATGAGTGTAAAGTCCCAGTCAGGGTAATCAGATTACTCATGAGTTTAAAGTCCCAGTCAGGTTAATCAGATTACTCATGAGTTTAAAGTCCTGGTCAGGGTAATCAGATTACTCATCCCTGAGCTTCTCAGCTCTTTTCCAGCTTCCAGCAGAAATACATTTAAACCCTCATTATGGACGTCAACTGTCAGGAGGTTTTTGGCTCAGAGCTGCTGATGTGGTGTGTGTGTGTGTGTGCGTGTGTGTGTGTGCGTGTGCGTCAGAGGTTAGGTGTGTGTTACGCCAGTCTTGGCGTGGTCTTTGTGTGTTCCAGTGTGTCCAAGGCTGGCATTTGTCACAGCGGCTGCTTCTGTTCCCAAACCCTGAATGTATTCATGAGTGGCTGTTGACTCAGGTAGCTGGCTCACCTGTTCACACGCACACACCTGCTGGGCCTTCATCCTTCCTCGCTCCTCCGCTGAAGGCCCGCCTCGTATCCCTCCATCTCCCTGGTCTCTTTGTACACTTAAACACCCATGATGCTCAGCAAACGGGGATCTTTGAAGTCACCCAGGACTGGGGGGGGGTTCCCTTAGTTTTGACCGGATCTGAGTCTAAATGCAGCGAACAGACGGCAGTTTTCCTGGCGGATGGATGGAAGGATGGAGGGATGGAGGGATGGAGGGAGTGTTTGAAGGTGAAGCTTCTGTTTGGGAGCCAGGATTCCCGTCGCTTACGTAACGTTGATTCTGACTCATTCAACCTGGACTGAAGCAGAAAAATGACTCTGCAACTCAGACACAAACACAAAGTGTAGAAAAACTGAATAAAAAGTAGAGCAGCTCTCACCAGGGTTCTGGTTCCAGGACTTCAGGGTTCTGGTTCCAGGACTTCAGGAGTCTGGACTGAGCAGCAGCAGCGACAGTCATCGGACAGAGTTCAGGAACTGAGCTGTTTTTTAATTGGTTCCTGGTCCCTGAGTGGACCTTTACAGCTGGCATTAATGAGTTGGTGTCTCCTGGTCAGTCATCTGGGGTTCCTCAGGGTTCTGTCTTGGTCCTTCTCTGCTAATAGTCTGTCCAAGCAGCATCTTTCCAACACCAGTGATCAGTCTGGGATCCAACACCAGTGGTCAGTCTGGGATCCAACACCAGTGGTCAGTCTAAGATCCAGACTTGTGGTCTACACTGCCAGGCCTTTAGAGCAGTGGCCCACGGCTCCAGGATGAAGTAATCCAGGTTGAAGTAATCCAGGTTGAAGTAATTCAGGTTGAAGTAATCCGGTTGAAGTAATCCAGGTTGAAGTAATCCAGGTTGAAGTTATCCAGGTTGAAGTAATTCAGGTTGAAGCAATCCAGGCTGAAGTAATCCAGGCTGAAGTAATCCGGGTTGAAGTAATCCAGGTTGAAGTAATTCAGGGTGAAGTAATCCAGGTTGAAGTAATCTGGGTTGAAGTAATCCGGGTTGAAGTAATCCAGTCTGAAGTAATCCAGGCAGAAGTAATCTAGGTTGAAGTAATCCAGGTTGAAGTAATTCGGGTTGAAGTAATTCGGGTTGAAGTAATCCAGGTTGAAGTATTCCAGGTTGAATTAATCCAGGCTGAAGTAATCCAGTCTGAAGTAATTCAGGTTGAAATAATCTGGGTTGAAGTAATCCGGGTTGAAGTAATCCAGGTTGAAGCAATCCGGGTTGAAGTAATCCAGGTTGAAGTAATTCCAGGTTGAAGTAATCCAGGTTGAAGTAATCCGGTTGAAGTAATCCAGGTTGAAGTAATTCGGGTTGAAGTAATCCAGGTTGAAGTAATCTGGGTTGAAGTAATCCAGGTTGAAGTAATCTGGTTTGAAGTAATCCAGGCTGAAGTAATCCAGGCTGAAGTAATTCGGGTTGAAGTAATCCAGGTTGAAGTAATCTGGGTTGAAGTAATCCAGGTTGAAGTAATCCAGGTTGAAGGGTTGAAGTAATCCAGGTTGAAGTAATCCAGGTTGAAGTAATCCAGGTTGAAGTAATCCGGTTGAAGTAATCCAGGTTGAAGTAATCCAGGCTGAAGTAATTCGGGTTGAAGTAATTCGGGTTGAAGTAATCCAGGTTGAAGTAATCTGGGTTGAAGTAATCCAGGTTGAAGTAATCTGGTTTGAAGTAATCCAGGCTGAAGTAATTCGGGTTGAAGTAATTCGGGTTGAAGTAATCCAGGTTGAAGTAATCTGGGTTGAAGTAATCCAGGTTGAAGTAATCTGGTTTGAAGTAATCCAGGCTGAAGTAATCCAGGCTGAAGTAATTCGGGTTGAAGTAATCCAGGTTGAAGTAATCCAGGTTGAAGCAATCCAGGTTGAAGTAATCCAGGTTGAAGTAATTCCGGTTGAAGTAATTCCAGTTGAAGTAATCCAGGTTGAAGTAATCCAGGAGGTTGAGCTCCACCGCTGAGCTCCAGGTGACAGCCGGTGGTCCTGTGGTGGAGTTCTGCGGTTCCGTCCAAGGAAACCTACGGTTGACGTCTCAGTTTGTTCATCCAATAATTTCAGTCAATGGTGACATCACAGGTGACATCACAGGGGACCAGTTCTTCTCCTACAGTCCATGATTCTGCCTTGAGGTTGGATCACAAACTGGGCCAGCAGGATCTTCTATCAGTTGTAAGCAGATGATATTCAGCCGTATAGCTCCTTTAAAAAGTCTTTATTAAAGATTCTGGTTCTGTTCTGATAACGGGTCGTCCTCCTGCACCTTCCTTCAGCTGATGACCAGAACCAGGTGGAGGTGAGTGTGACGGGTTCACGGTTCTGACTCTGGTTTCCCGTTTCCTCCAGCAGAAGGATGCCGTCAGCCTCTCGGAGGGCAGCACCGTGGACCTGAGGAAGCCCGGAGAGGAGGAGGACGAGTACTCGGAGATGGCCGAGGAGGCGATGGACCCCGACAACTGCTTCCCCGACGGTACGAACAAACACTCACCCGCAGGTGCAGACAGGTGCTCCAGGTGGACACCAGGAAGTCAGAGAAACTCAACCAGAGCAGAGCTGGTCCTGACTTTCACGCTTTATCTAACGGTTGCTTGATCTTCTGTAGTTCTGGAGGACGGTCACCTCCTGGCGTACACGTGAAAACACGAGTCAGACTGGAGGCCCCGCCTTCATCTCACCTGGCCCCCAGGTGCCCTTAAAGACCACCACAGACTTAAAACTGGAACAACTGAAGGTCAACAGAAGACCGTTGAGTCGCGAGTTTATGAAGAAAAGTAACAGTTTCATGTCAAAAAGTAACAATTTTACAACACAAATCCAAAAGTTTTATGAATCCAGAAATGTCACATTTTACACAAAAGTTAATTTTGATCAAAAAGTCTTTATTTAATAAAAATTCACATTTTTACAACAGACATTCCTGATTTTAGGTCAAAAGGATAAATTGATACAAAATTCCAGATTTTGTGACAAATTTGTGATTTTTCAGATGTTGATATTTAACGACAAATAATCAAAATTTTACATCAATATTTTTGTTTTTGCAAATGTTGCAGTTTAACAATAAAAATTAATAATTTCTCCAACAAAAATATGTAAATTTTTAATCCTTCTTTCATATAGAAATTTACACAAAATCAGCAGTTTATAACAAATTTGTAATTGCATGTCCAAAAGTAGTAATGTTGATAATTGACAAAAAAATATTCAGTCAGTTTTGTGAATTTTTTTAATTTTACATCAAAAGTCTCTGTTTTAGAACAAAAAACTCACAGTCTATTAAAATTCTCAATTTAACAACAAAAAGTTGCTTTGTTAACCCTCATTCTACCGACATATTTCGCATACATGGATTACGGACTGAAGAATAAACACTGTAATAAACAACCATCAAAGAAAAATTTCAACTTTTTTCTTCTCAGAATATTATTACTGATGTATAAAATGTCATCTGAGGAAAAAAACAACAAATTATTATTATTTTAAGAATGTTATAGTTAATTTGCCTATTTTATAAAACGAAAATATACTTTTCTTTAACCCAAAAATGTCAACAGTGGAATTTTATGATCTCCTTTACAGCAATTAAGATCCTATCCTAGCTAAGCACAAATCCATTGAAATGTTTCAAATCAGTTAAAGAATGAGGCTCTCTATTACCATCTCTATGGTGTCACGTTAGACTTGATTCTGATATAATTTAGTGTTCAGTCATTTCAAGTAAACATTATTTGTGTTGTATTTATATGGTGAAACCAACCAAGGTCATTTTGAACCCAATATATATAAAAAACTGAAATAAACCCACAATCATTTAAATGTCACTACATTTTAATTTTCTTTGAATTTTAATACAAAAGTCAAAAATACAAAAGTAAGATACTTTAAATTAGGACCCATGGCAAACATTGACTCGATAAATGGTTCCATCTATTAAAAATACAGGCGGAATTAGAGATTTTGACTGGGGTCATCTTGGACCACAATGCATTGGAATTTGTAAAAAGCACAGATAAAAACAGAAACAGAAAAAAATCATATGACATCATTAGGAACAAATTGATTGACAAAGTCATGAAAAATTGGAATTATAGAATAAAGCACCTCTGAGATATGACAAAAAGTACACCTCTGGGGTCCGAGAGGATCCCAGTCGGTGGTATGAGGGTTAAAGAAATAAATCACGATATTCAGAAATTTGAGATTGTACAAGAAAAAAATTGTGATATTTCAGACAAAAGTCTCAAGTCACGATTTTTGTGACAAAAATTTGTCTCGGGACATGAGCAGGTCTGTTCTCAGAGGTCAAAGTTCAAGGCTCCAGGTGTCTCAGGACATGAGCAGGTCTGTTCTCAGAGGTCAAAGTTCAAGGCTCCAGGTGTCTCAGGACATGAGCAGGTCTGTTCTCAGAGGTCAAGGTTCAAGGCTCCAGGTGTCTCAGGACATTTGGGTGTTTGAACAAGGACATATCTCAGGAACGGCTTGACAGATTTAAGTGATTGACACCTCTACGGAATCCTCACAGCCAATAGAATCAGCAGGTGATTATCAAACCCATGTCACTTCAGGGATTATCCAATCAGAATGGAGAAAAGGCTTTGTGTCTGCTCAACGCAGCTCCTCCCGGGCGGAAGCTAAAGCTGTGTTTTTGTTGTCGTCCGCCTGCTAGCTCGGTTGGGTTTTTGTCTCGACGCGTTCGTCCCTGAACCGTCACAGTCTGTGGAGTCTCTGCTTTCGCGTGACGGCGGGTTTTTGTTTGTGGCTAACAGCGGCTGGTCGCTGAAGCACATCACGTTTTCATCTCTGCTTTTCGTCCCGGTAGGAAGTGGATTCAACAGCGTCGCCTCATGTGTTTGTATTTGCTTCGTAGAGGAAGATGAGTCCCTACAGTCACATCCACCCCCCCCACCCCCCCCACCCCCCACTTCTGCCCCCATACTTTCAGAACAGATTTACGGTTGTGTACTGACTAACCCAGGTGAACAGCTAACACCTCGTTTCCTTCCTGACTCAGCCGGTTTTCCTGGAGGAGCGCTGGGATTTGATCCAGACGGAGGAGCAGTCACATGACCAGCTCCAGTAATTATGATTATAATTACACAGATGCGAGCTTTCCAAGAATCCAGACGAATCTGTAAACTGTTTCTGCGGCGAGGAGTGAGGTCGCCCAGCTGGAAAAGCTCCTAGAAAGCATCCCAGCGTCTGCAGGGACAGTAAAATCTCCCCACGTCTGGTTCTGGTCCGTTTTAGGTTCCAACATCTTCATACTGGAGGCTGGAACCACGGAGATTAGCGGTGAAACCTTTACTGCAGAAGTAAAATGTGGCCTGATCTTCGTCTAAGACACAAATGACAAACGACAACTCTCATTCACAGCTGGATTCCTCATCGGTTCTGGAAATCCTTCCTAGTTCGGTTCTGTTTCTGATGGAGTTTCCATCGTGGAACCGGGGCGAGGCCCGGCGCCCCCGAGGACCCGCTTTGTGTGAAACAGCAGATGTTGCGTTAGCGTTGATTCATTTGGAAGATCGATGCGTCTGTCACGGGCGTCCCCGCACGGCGCCCGACTTCTCCTGACTCGGCAGAACCCGTCGCAGCGGGTTTTTGTCACCGGGCGAACTCGGACTCTGCCGCAGGAGCGCCACTTTTCTGCCACAGCTGTTCTCTGGAAGTAAGGAAAGAAAAAAGAAGAGAAGTGGAGGTTTTTCAGGGAGGAGGACTGGACGAGGAAGGTCTCGGACCTGCTGACATTTGGACCTCGCTGGTGTCGACAGATTTCAGGCAGGAGGAACAGATTTTGCTCCTCCGGCGTGCCGCCGCCCTGACTCAGAGGACGCCGGACCAGTCGCACCAGTGTGCTGACGCAGCGCTGGGAGCTGGAAGTCGAGCAGCTGCTCGTAGAACCGGGCCGGACAGATGTACGGCACCAGCTGTGTGAGAGCGTGTTCTGGTGTTTGTTTCCTCGTGAGGACCTGAGTCGCCCCCCAACCCAACACGCTAATAACAGAACAAGATTGGCAAAAAACAGGAAGTAAATAAAGATGGAAGACACACGAGACCATCCGGACCCGAGCAGAACCGATGAAGAAAAAACGGTTTCCTGGACTGGTTGGTGTGAATCTTCACGAATCCGCCGGGTTTGAGGATCGTCCACGTGAGGCTCAACGAGCGTAACGTCGCTTCCTTGATGGTTCCCTCCAGAAAGTCGGTTCCACCGGTTCCTCCATGTCCCCGCCCCCTTCACGTGATGTCACAGGATATTTTTTAATTTTTTTGTTTTCAAATATCGACTTTGGCAAAATCTCAACTTTTTGAAGGTAAAATCGCATTTTTTTGCAATTTCACCAGTTTGTCTGAAAAAGCAAAGTGTTCTCAGGAAACCACAACTTTTTCCTTCAAAGTCACAAGATTAAAAAAAAAAATATGGACCTGAAAAAAAAGTCCAAGTTTTATGCAGAAAACTTTTAGTATTTCATAGAAAACTTTTAGCATTTGGCATTTAGCATTTTAGCATTTTGTAGAAACATTTTAGCATTTTGTCGAAATGCACATTTTCGTCCAATGCATTTTATAGAAAACTTTTAGCATTTTGCATTTAGCATTTTAGCATTTTGTAGAAACATTTTAGCATTTTGTCGAAATGCAAGTTTTTGTTCAGTGCATTTTATAGAAAACCTTTAGCATTTTGCAATTAGCATTTTAGCATTTTGTAGAAAGATTTTAGCATTTTGTCGAAATGCACGTTTTTGTTCCGAAAATCACGAATTTCTGTCGTAAAATGTTGATTTTTGCAAAGTTGCAACTTTCTGACGTAAAATTTTCGTCCGACAGTCACAAATATTTGTTGTTTAATCACAAAGTTTTGCAGTGTTGTAACGTTTTATCGTAAAAAACAATTTTCTGTCATTAAACCTTAAATTTAGCAAAATCGTGACTTTTTGTCGTTAAATTGACAGTTGAATAAATGGCACATTTTTGTCATAAAAACATTTTTCTGCATCGCCACAGTGGAGGGATCCACGTGGTTGGTTTGGCACTAGTTTTACGCCGGATCCCCTTCTGGGGTTCAAACCGCTGACATGGAGGCGACAGCGCTACCACTGAACCACCAGGGGGAGGTGCTTTGTGCTACAAAAAGAGTGTAATTTTTAGGACATAAAGTCACAACTTTATGCAGAAAAATGTTAGCATTTTGTCGAAAAATTTAGCATTTTGTTAAAATGCATGTTTTTGTTTTTGTAACGTCCGACAGTCACAAATATTTGTTGTTTAATCACAAAGTTTTGCAGTGTTGCAACGTTTTATCATAAAAAACACTTCATAAAACCTTAAATTTAGCAAAATTGTGACTTGACTTGTGACGTGACGTGATTTTGAATAAATGGCACATTTTTGTTGTAAAAACATTTTTCTGCGTCGCCACAGCGGAGGGATCCACGTGGTCGATTTGGCACTAGTTTTACGCCGGATCCCCTTCTGGGGTTCAAACCGCCGACATGGAGGCGACGGCGCTACCACTGAACTACCAGGGGGAGGTGCTTTGTGCTACAAAAAAAAAGTAATTTTTAGGACATAAAGTCACAACTTAATGTCGGTGTTTTATGTAAAAAGTTCTGCAATTCTGCTAAAGTTGCGATTTTATGACAAAAAATATTTATTTTTTTAGGTCAATAAGTTTGTGATTTTCGCACATAGTGATTATTTTGCAAAAGTCAATATTTTACAACAAGAAGTTTTGTTGTGATATTAGGTGCAAAACCTCAGTTGGGCACCTTTTCCAGTCGGGTGTTTGGGGTTCAGGAGCCTGAAGGTCATCAACCGTATTTAGACGGTGAACCAGTACACATCCTGGACTGTTGCTTCACAGGTGGACTCAGGTCTCTTCGGTCCATCAGAGATGCTTGACTGCCCCCTGCAGGAGATCTGTTGAAGTCTGGACTTCAGCTG
Organism: Hirundichthys speculiger; assembly: GCA_018398805.1. Taxonomy (NCBI): domain Eukaryota; kingdom Metazoa; phylum Chordata; class Actinopteri; order Beloniformes; family Exocoetidae; genus Hirundichthys; species Hirundichthys speculiger. The sequence continues at coordinate 278,050 of JAGFBZ010000569.1, forward strand.
GGTGACTCTGAAACTTTGGCAAAATCTCAAGTTTTCTCAGGAAACCACAACTTTTTCTCTCAAAGTCACAAGATTAAAAAAAAAAATTGACTGGAAAAAAAAGTCCAAGTTTTATGCATAAAACTTTTTGCATTTTATCGAAAACTTTTAGCATTTTGCATTTAGCATTTTAGCATTTTGTAGAAACATTTTAGCATTTGTCGAAATGCACGTTTTTGTTCCGTGCATTTTATAGAAAACTTTTAGCATTTTGCATTTTAGCATTTTGTAGAAACATTTTAGCATTTTGTCAAAATGCACATTTTTGTTCCGAGCATTTTATAGAAAACTTTGAGCATTTTATAGATAACTTTTAGCATTTTGCATTTAGCATTTTTTGAAACATTTTAGCATTTTGTCGAAATGCACGTTTTTGTTCTGTGAATTTTATAGAAAACATTTAGCATTTTGCATTTTGCATTTTAGCACTTTGTAGAAAAATTTTTGCATTTTGTTAAAATGCACGTTTTTCTTCCAAAAATCACAAACTTCTGTCATAAAATGTGGACTGACCTTCAGATTTTTACGTTTTACTGACGTAAAAGTTTGAATTTAAGCTTAAAAATTGTGATTTTCCTCTAAGTTCAACTTAACATCTGACAGTCACAAATCTGTGTTTAATCAAAACGTTTTGCAGTGTTGCAACATTTTATCTTAAAAAACAATTTTCTGTCATAAAACCGTAATTTTAGCAAAATTGTGACTTTTTGTCGTTAAATTGACAGTTGAATAAATGGCACATTTTTGTCGTAAAAACATTTTTCTGCGTTGCCACAGCGGAGGGATCCGCGTGGTCGGTTTGGCACTAGTTTTACGCCGGATCCCCATCTGGGGTTCACAGGTGGACTCAGGTCTCTTCGGTCCATCAGAGATGCTTGACTGCCCCCTGCAGGTGATCTGTTGAAGTCTGGACTTCAGCTGGGTGACTCTGAAACCGCTGGTTCTTCAGTCTTTTAGTCGTGCTGACGTCGATCTGCTGCTGCGTCCGGCCTCACGTTGGTTTCTAGAAGGTTCTGGGACACAGAGGAGTTGATGGTCCAGCCTCCAGACCAGAACTTATCCAGAGATCTGCTTCATGGAAGCAGCGGGGGGGCCCTCGGCACATCTCAGAGCAGGTCCGGCCTCCCTCCTGCTCCCCCTGGCTGTCAGGAAGACGGAGCGCACCCATTGTGCTAAACGGCGGCGTCGCCGCAGCGACGATTACTCATCGTGTCGGACGGAAAAGGTGGCAGAAGCTGCATCAGGTAAATGAAGGTCACAGCTTCGCTTCAGCCTGATGAAGGCCAACAAAAGCTCCTTTATTCTGGTTCAAAGGGGGAAATAATTAACCGAGAGACCAGATGAACCTGCTGCAGGTTTTTGGTGATGTATCTTTATTTTTAGTCTTCTAGCGCCCAGACCGGGCGCTAGAACGACCCCCAGCTCATGCGTTAAAGTCTGAGGTTGTGCAAAGTCAGCTGCTCAACACTCGTTCACCTGTCAGGACGGAGGGAAAGGGGGCGGAGCTAAGGCGCTACCTTCAGTCCACCCATGCACGCACCTGTCCAGAAGTCCCTTCCATCAAGGCTTTGAACTAGAAATGAGGACAGAGGATGGTCCTGCTGGAGTCCAGCACCTTGCTGGACCCAGCGGAGTCCGGCACCTTGCTGGACCCAGTGGAGTACAGCACCAGCTGGAGCACCTGGAGTCCAGCACCTAGCTGGACCCGCTGGAGCACCTGGAGTCCGACACAGCTAGACCTGCTGGAGTCCAGCACCTTGCTGGACCCGCTGGAGCACCTGGAGTCCGACACAGCTAGACCTGCTGGAGTCCAGCACCTTGCTGGACCTGCTGGAGCACCTGGAGTCCTACACAGCTAGACCAGCTGGAGTCCGGGACCACACTGGACCCGCTGGAGTCTGGCACCTGCTAGAAATACATTTCTTTCCTTCAGTGGGATCTGAATTTTCCGCCTGGTGGTTCTGGGACCAGATGTCCTGAAGTAAAGACGGCGCCTCTGACGTCATAACTATGATAAATATATGTCCTGGCCCAACAGAAGGTGCGTCTCACTGTCAGAGTGAAACGCTTCGATTAGCTCTCAGAACCACACAGACGCCCGTATCAGCGGCGACGGCGGCCGCGGGATTAGCCGCCTCATTAGCCGTCTAAATGCCAGCTCATTGGTTAATGTTGTGATGCCACATAGCGCCAGCGGAGAGGAGTTATCCCAGCATTTCTGCTTCAGCGGTCACCGCCAAGCTGCCGTTCACTCCGTCGGCACACTGAGACCAGGACGTCTCAGGTGAGACCGGTGGAGGTGTGTTCCTGACCACGTTCCTCTGAACGTGAGCTTCTGTGGAGCTCCGTCAGGTCTGTTTTTAATCTCAGGATGGTTTAGACAGTAACGGTCACATGGTGATAAACGCTCACATTCAGGTGTCTGACATCTCTGATGTAACCAGGTACTGAGTTCAGGCGCTCCCTTTGGTTTTAGACTGTCAAGGCTTCCTGCAGTGAAGCATCCGGTCCAGAGTCCAGGATCCAGAGTCCAGGGTCTAGAGTCCAGGGTCCAGAGTCCAGGGTCTAGAGTCCAGGGTCTAGAGTCCAGGGTCTAGAGTCCAGAGTCCAGGGCCCAGAGTCCAGGGTCTAGAGTCCAGAGTCCAGGGTCTAGAGTCCAGAGTCTAGAGTCCAGAGTCCAGGGTCCAGAGTCCAGAGTCCAGGGTCTAGAGTCCAGAGTCCAGGGCCCAGAGTCCAGGGTCTAGAGTCCAGAGTCCAGGGTCTAGAGTCCAGAGTCCAGGGTCCAGAGTCCAGGGTCTAGAGTCCAGAGTCCAGGGTCTAGAGTCCAGAGTCTAGAGTCCAGAGTCCAGGGTCCAGAGTCCAGAGTCCAGGGTCTAGAGTCCAGAGTCCAGGGCCCAGAGTCCAGGGTCTAGAGTCCAGAGTCCAGGGCCCAGAGTCCAGGGTCTAGAGTCCAGAGTCCAGGGTCTAGAGTCCAGAGTCCAGGGTCTAGAGTCAGGAAGCTCAGCTGACTGAGCCAGAACACCAAAGAAAACTGGTAGTTGGTTCCAGACTGGTAGCTGGTTCCACAGCTGGTTCCAGACTGGTAACTGGTTCCACAGCTGGTTCCGGACTGGTAGCTGGTTTCACAGCTGGTTCCACACTGGTAGCTGGTTCCAGACTGGTAGTTGGTTCCAGACTGGTAGCTGGTTCCAGACTGGTAGTTGGTTCCAGACTGGTAGCTGGTTTCACAGCTGGTTCCACACTGGTAGCTGGTTCCAGACTGGTAGTTGGTTCCAGACTGGTAGCTGGTTCCAGACTGGTAGCTGGTTCCAGACTGGTAGTTGGTTCCAGACTGGTAGCTGGTTTCACAGCTGGTTCCAGACTGGTAGCTGGTTCCAGACTTGTAGTTGGTTCCAGACTGGTAGCTGGTTTCACAGCTGGTTCCAGACTGGTAGCTGGTTCCAGACTGGTAGTTGGTTCCAGACTGGTAGCTGGTTTCACAGCTGGTTCCAGACTGGTAGCTGGTTCCACAGCTGTTTCCAGACTAGTAACTTGTTCCACAGCTGGTTCCGGACTGGTAGCTGGTACCAGACTGGGAGCTGGTTCCAGACTGGTAGCTGGTTTCACAGCTGGTTCCAGACTAGTAGCTGGTTCCACAGCTGGTTTCATACTGGTAACTGGTTCCACAGCTGGTTCCAGACTGGTAGCTGGTTCCAGAGCTGGTTCCAGACTGGCTGCAGCATTATGGTGGTTCTTGACACCGCAGACTACCTCAGCCCAGGATGTTCTTGGGTGAGGGCTGGCCCGATTAGGCAGGTGAGCCTTGGGTCTCTGGACTCAGGACTCAGTCAGCAGCAGGCTGAGACAGAACTGGGTTTGGATCAGCATCGGTGTCTGGAGCGGTAAAGCTGGACTCCAGGCCTTCCAGCTTAGACTCTCCCTGGTGAGTCTTTACCACGACCTCCAGACCTTCTTCATGAGTGTCCTCGTGGCTCCAGCTCTGATGTTGTTGGACGTCGGCCATGGAAGAGTCGTAGCGGGGTCTGAGACTGGGACCTGGGAGGACCGGGAGGACCGGGAGGACCGGGAGGACCGGGAGGACCTGGGAGGACCTGGGAGGACAGGGAGGACCTGGGAGGACCTGGGAGGACCTGGGAGGACGGGAGGACCTGGACCGGGAGAGGACCTGGGGAGGACCTGGGAGGACCTGGGAGGACCTGAGGAGGACCTGGGAGGACCTGGGAGGACCTGGGAGGACGGGGAGGACCTGGGAGGACCTGGGAGGACCTGGGAGGACCTGGGAGGACCTGGGAGGACCTGGGAGGAGGACCTGGGAGGACCGGGAGGACCTGGGAGGACCGGGATGGGGGAGGACCTGGGAGGACCTGGGAGGAGGACCGGGAGGGAGGACCTGGGAGGACCTGGGAGGACCGGGAGGACCTGGGGAGGACCTGGGAGGAGGACCTGGGAGGACCTGGGAGGACCTGGGAGGACCTGGGAGGACCTGGGAGGACCTGGGAGGACCTGGGAGGACCGGGAGGACCTGGGAGGACCTGGGAGGACCTGGGGGGAAGGACCTGGAGGACCTGGGAGGACCTGGGAGGACCTGGGAGGACCTGGGAGGACCTGGGAGGACCGGGAGGACCTGGGAGGACCTGGGAGGACCTGGGAGGACCTGGGAGGACCTGGGAGGACCTGGGAGGACCTGGGAGGACCTGGGAGGACCTGGGAGGACCTGGGAGGACCTGGGAGGACCTGGGGAGGACCTGGGAGGACCTGGGAGGACCTGGGAGGACCTGGGAGGACCTGGGAGGAGGACCTGGGAGGACGGGGAGGACTGGAGGACCTGGGAGGACCTGGGAGGACCTGGGAGGACCTGGGAGGAGGACGGGGGAGGACCTGGGAGGACCGGGACCTGGGAGGACCTGGGAGGACCTGGGAGGACCTGGGAGGACCGGGAGGACCTGGGAGGACCTGGGAGGACCGGGAGGACCTGGGAGGACCGGGAGGACCGGGGAGGACCTGGGAGGACCTGGGAGGACCGGGAGGACCGGGAGGACCGGGAGGACCGGGAGGACCGGGAGGACCGGGAGGACCGGGAGGACCCGGGAGGACCCGGGAGAGGACCGGGAGGACCGGGAGGACCGGGAGGACCGGGAGGACCTGGGAGGACCTGGGAGGACCTGGGAGGACCGGGAGGACCGGGAGGACCTGGGAGGACCGGGAGGACCGGGAGGACCGGGAGGACCTGGGAGGACCGGGAGGACCTGGGAGGACCGGGAGGACCGGGAGGACCTGGGAGGACCTGGGAGGACCTGGGAGGACCGGGAGGGACCGGGAGGACCGGGAGGACCTGGGAGGACCTGGGAGGACCGGGAGGACCGGGAGGGGGACCGGGAGGACCTGGGAGGACCTGGGAGGACCTGGGAGGACCTGGGAGGAGGACCGGGAGGACCGGGAGGACCTGGGAGGACCTGGGAGGACCTGGGAGGACCGGGAGGACCGGGAGGACCGGGAGGACCTGGGAGGACCTGGGAGGACCTGGGAGGACCTGGGAGGACCTGGGAGGACCGGGAGGGACCTGGAGGACCTGGGAGGACCTGGGAGGACCGGGAGGACCGGGAGGACCTGGGAGGACCGGGAGACCTGGGAGGACCTGGTAGGAGGACCTGGGAGGGACTGGGAGGACCTGGGAGGACCTGGTAGGGACCGGGAGGACCGGGACGCAGTCGCGTCGCTGTCTAAGCTGCAGTTATTGAGCGCTTCGGTTTCCCTCTGCTGAGGGGTTTCCTGACACCGGCACACTGATGATGACTCTGCCAAGATGGCTGATGGAGTGTCAGATTACAGCTCGCCTGTTTTCACTGGATTACCCTGCTGATGTCGGTGAAGAGCCTGTTGGTCGCCATGGAGACAGGATGCTGGGGTAATGAGAGCTGTAATTACTGAGGCAGGCAGACGCTGCAATCAGAGGAGCAGAGAGCAAATAAACCAGCCGAGATTCAGTCAGGAATCAGTTCTAGAAGAACGCGTCAGTTACTGCTGTTTCATTAATTAAAGGGTGTCGATGCAGAAGCATCACGGCTCCCTCGTTATTATTGTTCCTGTATTTATCCTGCTGCTTCATCCTGCTACTGTTTCCGTCACTAATGTCACCACTTTCCTCGCTGCATCAAAACATCCAGCTCGACGGGGATGGTGTGAAATTCACAAACAAAAAAATTAAATTAAGGAAAAAAATCCTGTTGAAATGAGTGAAACCCCACCCACTTTGGAGCTCTGTAGCCCCGCCCCCCCAGTTTACTGTGGAAAAATCACTCAAACTTAAAACAGGTCGCGACAAAATTAGTACCTATAAGACTGTTGATTCGTAAGTAAATTGTCCTAAAATCAAAGGTTTTCGTTGTTAAAAAAAGTAAATTTTGCAATATTTCTATTGTAGTTGTTAAACATGTTTTTTCTCAAAAAAATCTCAAATTTTGCAAAAATTGTCCTTTTTGTCCTAAAATCAAAATATTTTTCTTTCAAAACTGCAAATTTCAAACTTAAAAAAAAAAAAAAAAAGAAATCTTATTAGATTGCAACATTTTTGTTCTAAAACCACCACATAATTGTGACTTTTTGACTCAAAATTACTTTTTTGTTATTGTATATCAAGTTTAGCAAAATTTAGCAAAAATCTTTTTAAGGTTTTTGTTCTAAAATCAGACATTTTTTTGTTTGGTAAAATTGCAAATTTTTCTTTTTTTTTCTTTTATGAAAAATAATTTTTTTTAAATAAGATCTTAAATAAATTTATGTATTCACACAGTGTTTTGTAGAAATGAGGATTTTATCTTGTAAAATTACAAGACAGTAACTTTTAGGTGTAAAATGTTTTCTGAATCACGAACAGGCAGTTGCGTTGGAGATTTAAAATTTTTGAAAAATTTGTGATTTCAGGACAAAATGTTGTGATTGTTTGCCATAAATTTGTAGTTAAATGAAATCTGCAGTTTTGCAACATAATGTCATAATTTTATGCCAATAAGTCACAATTATTCATATTAATAAAAGTTGTTATATTTGGTTAAAAGTTGCAAAATTCGTGATCTTATGACAAAATATTGTGAATATAGAATATAAAATTGCAGCTATAAGAAAAGTGCAGTTGAATTAAATAAAGATGTCTTTTAAATAAAAGTTGTAATCTTTTTTTGAAACTTGTGATTTTATGACAAAACATCGTGATCATAGGATATAAAGTTGCAGTTGTAAGAATTTCACAATTTTACAACATGAAGTCATAATTTGATGTCAAAAATGTGATATTTCTACAACAGAAACTTTGCTTTAACAATTCATGTTGCAATTGCAAAATTCACAACTTAGTGACAACATTTTTCTTTTTTAATGAAAATGTAAAGTCTGTGTTTGTAGAAATAAGCTGTGATTAAAACAAGCAGTCCTGTATGATGTCATGGTTCAGTGCTGGTGTCCCCCAGGGCTTCATCCTCGGCCTCCTGCCATTAGTTACACAAACGACCACATAGATGAAATGAGTATCTCTGACTCAGACTTCTCACTCATCTGAATGAGTTGACCTCTCCAGTCTTCTTCATCGTCCGGTGTCCTTCCCAGCAGTCTTCCTCTGTCAGCTACCACACCACTTCCCTGCACTGCTGCAGGACACGTCAGCATCACTCACTCCAGGGATCAGTCTCCCAGAGTTCCCGGCTGTGATCCTGAGTGAACGTCACGTTCGTCGTCCCCGACGTCCCAGCAGCCTCGCTGATTTTATCCAGATGAGTCTGAATGAAGCTTTCAGGGTCCAGTTGAGCCGGCGGGGCTGAAATGAGATCCTGGTTTATCAGATGATTCGCTACAACTCACGTCTCGCTGCCAGATCGGTTCTGTCTCCGGCTGCTTTCAACATGCAGCGACGCACTGGTGTCATATAAAAAAAAAAACCCTCTGCTCCTTTTACATCATCATGTTTGAGATGAAGATACTCTTCACGTTCACCGCGAGGACCGACTTCTCCGAGTCTCGATCTTCCCCTGAAGCTCAGCTCATTTCAGTCACTAATTAATATTCATCATTTACAATCAGAACCTGAATGATCCTTTAGTCCACCTTCCTCCTGACTTCTGTCCGGAACGTGAACATGAACTCGATGTGAACGCTGCATTCTTGGGTCCTTTGCTAACGTACTCACACTGGTGCATGCTGGGTAGTTCCAGGAGAGCTGAAGCCCAACATCTGGCTAAGAGCTGCTGGTTACGCAACACAACACGCATTTACAAACATGTTTGGATGCAGAGGTGGATCCACCGCAGGGAAACATGGAGCTCTTTATGCAGGGATCAGTGCCGCTGTGCCCTGCAGCAAGGCAACAGCAAACTAAAACTAATTTATGTTTAACGTCAGACGGTCAAGAGTTGGACACCAATGAAGAGATGAGCCTGGACCACTGAAACAAACCAGTGAAGCCCAGCCACAGGTTTCTGACCAGATGTTACTGAGAACCAGAACTTACTGGGGACCAGAGTTTACTGAGGACCAGATGTTACTGGGGACCAGATCTTACTGAGGACCAGAACTTACTGAGAACCAGAGGTTACTGACAACCAGAACTTACTGGGGACCAGATGTTACTGAGGACCAGAACTTACTGAGGACCAGATGTTACTGAGGACCAGAACTTACTGAGAACCAGAGGTTACTGAGGACCAGAACTTACTGGGGACCAGAGTTTACTGAGGACCAGATCTTACTGGGGACCAGATGTTACTAAGGACCAGAACTTACTGGGGACCAGAGTTTACTGAGAACCAGATGTTACTGAGGACCAGATCTTACTGAGGACCAGAACTTACTGAGAACCAGAGGTTACTGACAACCAGAACTTACTGGGGACCAGATGTTACTGAGGACCAGAACTTACTGGGGAACCAGATGTTACTAAGGACCAGAACTTACTGAGGACCAGAACTTACTGGGGACCAGAGTTTACTGAGAACCAGATGTTACTGAGGACCAGATCTTACTGAGGACCAGAACTTACTGAGAACCAGAGGTTACTGACAACCAGAACTTACTGGGGACCAGATGTTACTGAGGACCAGAACTTACTGAGGACCAGATGTTACTGAGGACCAGAACTTACTGAGAACCAGAGGTTACTGAGGACCAGAACTTACTGGGGACCAGAGTTTACTGAGGACCAGATCTTACTGGGGACCAGAGTTTACTGAGGACCAGAGGTTACTGAGGACCAGAACTTACTGAGAACCAGAGGTTACTGACAACCAGAACTTACTGGGGACCAGATGTTACTGAGGACCAGAACTTACTGAGGACCAGATGTTACTGAGGACCAGAACTTACTGAGAACCAGAGGTTACTGAGGACCAGAACTTACTGAGAACCAGAGGTTACTGAGGACCAGAACTTACTGGGGACCAGAGTTTACTGAGGACCAGATCTTACTGGGGACCAGAGTTTACTGAGGACCAGAGGTTACTGAGGACCAGAACTTACTAGAGGCCAGAGTTTACTGAGGACCAGATCTTATTGAGAACCAGATGTTACTGGGGACCAGAGGTTACTGAGGACCAGAGGTTACTGAAGACCAGAACTTACTGAGAACCAGATGTTACTGAGGACTGGGGACCAGATGTTACTGAGAACCAGAACTTACTGAGGACCAGAACTTACTGGGGACCAGAGTTTACTGAGAACCAGATGTTACTGAGGACCAGATCTTACTGAGGACCAGAACTTACTGAGGACCAGAGGTTACTGGGGACCAGAGGTTACTGAGGACCAGATGTTACTGAGGACCAGATCTTACTGAGGACCAGAACTTACTGAGGACCAGAGTTTACTGAGGACCAGATCTTACTGAGAACCAGATGTTACTGAGGACCAGACCTTACTGGGGACCAGATCTTACTGAGAACCAGATGTTACTGAGAACCAGAGATTACTGAGGACCAGAACTTACTGAGGACCAGAGGTTACTGAGGACCAGAACTTACTGAGAACCAGATGTTACTGAGGACTGGGGACCAGATCTTACTGAGAACCAGATGTTACTGAGGACCAGAACTTACTGAGGACCAGAGGTTACTGGGGACCAGAGGTTACTGAGGACCAGAGGTTACTGGGGACCAGAGGTTACTGAGGACCAGATGTTACTGGGGACCAGATCTTACTGAGAACCAGATCTTACTGAGAACCAGATGTTACTGAGGACCAGAGGTTGATGGTGTCCACCAGAGCTCTGCTGGTTTCAGTCATTCTTTTCTACAATCAGATACTCATCAGATTTATTTGAAAAATTGCATGTTTTTTCTTTTAGAAAGGAACATTTTATGGGAAAGTTGCACATTTTTCAAGATCATGACTTTTTGTTGTAAAACCATGACTTTTATCTTCATAACACATGTTTACATAAAACCATAAATCCCAACAAAAGTCGCCACTTTTGACTGAAAATTATGACTTTGTTAAAAAATCTTGAATTTCGTAAAATTTTGAAATCAGTTTTTTGTCCTAAAATGTCAAATTTAAATTTTTGTCATAAAATATCAGCTTCATATCAACTTGACTTGAAATTACACCTTTTTCTTAAAATTGTGAATTTATTGCAACTTTGTGTCTCAAAATTTACTATTTTTGCCATAGAATTTTGCAGTTTTGACATTTTGTGACAAAAAATGACAACTATGTTGCAGAACTGCGTATTTTACTACAACATTGTTGCATAATAATTGTTGACCAAAAAAAATCAAGACTTTGCCCTGAAATCAGTTTTATGTGTTATAATTACAAATTTCACAATATCACAGCATTTTGTCATAACATTGCAAATTTTGCAATATCATTTTTTTTTTGTAAAATCAAGGCTTTAGTTGTATTATGAAAATTTGACATAAAATCAAAATGGACCCAACAACTCAGACATAATCATCAACCAGAAAATATGAATGAAACTGGACAAAGGTGACTATTTTCCAGATTTACTCCAAGTTTAGTCCCTAATGTTCACAAAACTAGACAGAAAATCTATTTTAGTGAAAACTGTTATGTTTAGAAATAAGTTTAAAAATATCAAACAACTTTGACCAAATCACAACTTTTGGACAAAAAAAAAAAGGAAAAAATCCCACATTTTCTTGTAAATTGGCAACGATGAAATAGTTGCTCAATGGTTCTGAAACAACACTCTAAAAGTCAGAAGGAAAAAGGGGAGGAGCTTGAGCACCACTTGCAGTCTACCTGTGGACCTACCTGTTAGAGACGCCATCTCAGCAGAAACTCACGCTGCTGAACCTAATAAATAATGCAGGTCTGGAGGTCAGCTGGGACACGCCCACCTCAGTTCAATTACTACAAGTTAGCTGTTTTAGGTTTACTGGATTAGCTTATGCTAACGTAAGATGCTAACTAGCAATAGCTTCTGTCTGATCAAATCTGCCCAAACATGAAACAAGTTCTTCCAGAGCTGAAATCAGGACTAGAGAAGCTCAAACCAGGACTAGAGAAGCTGAAACCAGGACTAGAGGAGCTGAAACCAGGACTAGAGGAGCTGAAACCAGGACTAGAGGAGGTGAAACCAGGACTAGAGCAGCTGAAACCAGGACTAGGGAAGCTGAAACCAGGACTAGAGGAGCTGAAACCAAGACTAGCGGAACTGAAACCAGGACTAGAGAAGCTGAAACCAGGTCTAGCGGAACTGAAACCAGGACTAGAGAAGTTGAAACCAGGACTAGAGGAGCTGAAACCAGGACTAGAGAAGTTGAAACCAGGACTAGAGAAGTTGAAACCAGGACTAGAGGAGCTAAAACCAGGACTAGAGAAGTTGAAACCAGGACTAGAGAAGTTGAAACCAGGACTAGAGAAGCTGAAACCAGGACTTGTGGAGCTGAAACCAGGACTAGAGAAGCTCAAACCAGGTCAAGCGGAGCTGAAACCAGGCTTAGAAAAGCTGAAACCAGGACTAGAGGAGCTGAAACCAGGACTAGAGGATCTGAAACCAGGACTAGAGGAGCTGAAACCAGGACTAGAGCTGAAACCAGGACTAGAGGAGCTGAAACCAGGCCTAGAAAAGCTGAAACCAGGACTAGAGGAGCTGAAACCAGGACTAGAGAAGCTGAAACCAGGACTAGAGAAGTTGAAACCAGGACTAGAGGAGCTGAAACCAGGACTAGAGGATCTGAAACCAGGACTAGAGGAGCTGAAACCAGGACTAGAGGAGCTGGAACCAGGACTAGAGGAGCTGAAACCAGGACTAGAGTAGCTGAAAACCAGCTGAAACGTTTTGCTTTTGTCTTGACCACCTTCCCAAACAAATGTCTGTGCACGTCCCTGAACTTTCAGCTAAAGAGACTAAAACTGATTTTCGGCAGTAAGAATGTTTATTTCTGTTGTACGGATGTAGCTTCTCATCGGTACGTGGGCGCCTGATGGTGAAGGGTTCTCTCAGTGTTCTGGTGGACTTGGTCTCTGGGATCTGAAACAACACCGTCTCTGGAGGAATTTAAAGTGTTGTTCACTCTCGCCCACAGTGTGCGTGATCCGGTTTCAGTGCTGCAACATTGACACGACGGCGGGCCTCGGCCGGATCTGGTGGAAGCTCAGGAAGACCTGCTTCCAGCTGGTAGAACACAGCTGGTTCGAGTCCTTCATCATCTTCATGATCCTGCTGAGCTCTGGAGCTCTGGTCAGACACACTCAGTCTTTCTTTTACTGAATATGCTTGACTTATTTAAGACATAAACACTTTTTCTTATTGTTTTATTGTGTTTTTCATTTTCCCTGATTCAACTCCAACCATTTCCACCAATAAAACTGAAAATAAACCAAACAGCTCACCTCACTTCTGCACCAGATGGATCCTTAATATCAGGAGCAGAAGTGACAGCAGAGAAATGGCATCGACTGAGCTGTGATCTCCTGTCTGACTGTCTGCTGTCCCCATCAGGCCTTCGAGGACATCTACATCGAGCAGAGGAGAATGGTGAAGGTGATTCTCGAGTACGCCGACAAGATCTTCACATACATCTTCATCCTGGAGATGCTGCTCAAGTGGCTCGCCTACGGCTTCAAGAAGTACTTCACCAACTACTGGTGCTGGCTTGACTTCTTCATCGTTGACGTAAGTCACTCATTGGGCTCGTTCGCTGCTCCGTTTGATTCTTTGAGATGTTTTAGAGCCGAGGAGTTCTGTTGGTGAGGAAAGACAGGCTGATGTGCTGTAGGACATCCCACTTGTGACGCCAGAATTAGCTGGTTGAACCTACTTTGATCTCCAGATCAGAGCTGCTCAACATTCAAGAGACATTCTGGACCATTCCTCCTGGTCTCTGTGGAGTTATGGTCTGGACCACACTAGAAGGTGGATTTTCTGTTCTGTGGTGGATCTACTTCCATGTTTAAGGCCCACTGTCCTGTTGCATCACCCAGCTGGTGGACAGACATTAATACTGGAGGTGATTCTGGTCAGCTTGGTGACTCATTTCCCCCTCATGATAAATGGTATAAATCATGATGCTCCCTCCACCAAGGTGCACCACTGAGGTGTTCTGATGTGAGTAAGCTTTGTACTTGCTGCTCCACTCATAGTTCTGAGTATTCTTCTTGAACAAGGCAACTTTTGGTTCGTCGGTCTGCAGAACATTTTAGAGTGCTGTTCTTCCATTAACCTCCACATGTCCTCTTGGCGTAGAGTTCCACAGCTACCTGTAGAGGCGTAGAGGTCCACAGCTACATGTAGAGGTGTAGAGGTCCACAGCTACATGTAGAGGCGTAGAGGTCCACAGCTACCTGTAGAGGCGTAGAGGTCCAGCTACCTGTAGAGGCGTAGAGGTCCACAGCTACCTGTAGAGGCGTAGAGGTCCACAGCTACCTGTAGAGGCGTAGAGGTCCACAGCTACCTGTAGAGGCGTAGAGGTCCACAGCTACATGTAGAGGCGTAGAGGTCCACAGCTACCTGTAGAGGCGTAGAGGTCCACAGCTACCTGTAGAGGCGTAGAGGTCCACAGCTACCTGTAGAGGCGTAGAGGGTCCACAGCTACCTGTAGAGGTAGAGGTCCACAGCTAGTAGAGGCGTAGAGAGGTCCACAGCTACCTGTAGAGGCGTAGAGGTTCCACAGCTACCTGTAGAGGCGTAGAGGTCCACAGCTACCTGTAGAGGCGTAGAGGTCCACAGCTACCTGTAGAGGCGTAGAGGTCCACAGCTACCTGTAGAGGCGTAGAGGTCCACAGCTACCTGTAGAGGCGTAGAGGTCCACAGCTACCTGTAGAGGCGTAGAGGTACAGAGAGGTCCACAGCTACCTGTAGAGGCGTAGAGGTCCACAGCTACCTGTAGAGGCGTAGAGGTCCACAGCTACCTGTAGAGGCGTAGAGGTCCACAGCTACCTGTAGAGGCGTAGAGGTCCACAGCTACCTGTAGAGGCGTAGAGGTCCACAGCTACCTGTAGAGGGTAGGTAGAGGTCCACAGCTACCTGTAGAGGCGTAGAGGCCACAGGTCCACAGTCCACAGCTACCTGTAGAGGCGTAGAGGTCCACAGCTACCTGTAGAGGCGTAGAGTTCCACAGCTACCTGTAGAGGCGTAGAGGTCCACAGCTACCTGTAGAGGCGTAGAGGTCCACCTTTACCTCCTCCAGCTGACTCTGAGATAATGATAATGAGGCGTTCCAGGGCCAGCTGTGTCCTGAGTCTCTCTTGAGAGTTTTTCCTGGTTTAAACTTGCCCGAGAGGCATCCAGGAGGCATCTTAACTAGATGCCAGCACTGACTCACCTGGCCCCTCCCAAGGCTCGGTCACACAGGCAACAGAAGCGCCAAGGTTCGGTTTTTCTGTGGTTTTACTCCGACCTCTCCTCTGCTGAATCTGTAAGACTACCAGAGCTGACCTGAAGACTTTGAGTTCACGTGCCTTGTTTTTCCTCGAATTATACATTTAAAAAGGACGAGTGGTGTCCATTTAAAGTAGCTTTACGGCCTATTTTATTTTGAAAATCCACCAGATCTCATGCCTGTCTTCCGCCAGCTCCGTCTGCTGGGTAGAAATTGATGCAGTTCAGTTGCGCTCCATCAACAAAATAGACTAAACGCGTATTTATAGCAGAGAAAAGTGGACATTTGGTCTGAACCGATCCATGGCAGCACCGGTGGGACCACTAAGTTCGACCAGAATGGCAGCAGCTGGTACGGTGCAGCCATTATAAACCCAGCGAGCCCAGAGGGCGGCGGCGCTAACTTCAATAGCTCATTCCTTTGGTTACTACCCACAGTTCTCCCTACAGAAGGAAACCAGGTCCACATCACGACCTTCAGCTCTCTGATGAGAATCAAAAGAGACCTTGGTTCTCAGTCTGTGAAGGAGTTCAATTATTTTAGCGACTTCAAAAGATTAATTTCTAGATCTTTTACCGAGGCATGGTCCACAGCATAATACATAATAAAACAGACATGTAGATCTTCAGACATGCTGAAATGCTTGAGCTTGACTTGTTTCTGTCCTTTGTGTGGTTTTGTTTTGGCGTTATGTACTGTGGTTAAATGTGTTCATGGTAACCATGTGACCTGTAGATCTCAGTTTTGGGTCAGCTGGCTCAGGTCATGTCGCTGAACCAGGTCACCACCATGCGGGTGCTGAGGACGCTGAGGGCCCTCCGTCCCCTCCGGGCCGTGTCCCGCTTCGCTGGTATCCGGGTAAGAACCTGCTGGACGGACCTGCAGCTGGATAGTGAAGATCGGGTGCATGTTTGGGCTTCTAGAGGGTTCTAGAGACGCCGAGGTTTCTGGGTCGGATCAGAGGTGCTTCAGTCAGGATCTAAAGTTGGAGCTGGCTCTTTAAATCCTGTTACTTTGTGTAAAAACATAATAAAATAATCTGATCGTAGTGGGTCTCAGTATGAGGCAAATACAGTCTCAGATGAACAACAACAAATATCAGTATCATTTATTCAACGTGCACTGTAAAAAAAAAATCGTAAAAAAAAAACTTTGTCATAAAAATACCGTTTTTTTCCATAATTAAAATACAGTTTGTTTTTAACATTTAATTGGAAACATTTTTACATTTTAAAACAATTAAATTACCTTGAAATTTGGTAAGGAAATGCTGTTTTATGACTAATAATGCTTAGATTTACAGAAATGTTCTGTTGTTAATTGGTTTCAATGACATTATTTTATGTAAAGAAGTTGTATGATAATTTGTGGTTTGATGTAATATATATATGACACAAAAAATAATGTGATTTATCTTTCAAAACATGTCAAAAAACTGTTGTAAAACTAGATATTGGGTTTAAAATTGCTACAATTTTAAAGACTGTAGCCTTTGTATTGTAGTGGATCCTGGTCACCTGACGGAGCCATGGCGCTAGCTAAAGGAGTATTATGTCAACTTCCTGTTTTTGCACAGCACAAGTTTTGTTTTACACACTTAATTAAACAAACTCACGGGTTCTGATTCGAACACAGACAGACTTAACTCAGGGTGACACAAATTAACATGTTAAATGTAAGGGGTCTGAATTTGTTTTACAGTTTATTCCCTTAAATAACAGACCCTTAAATTTCTTCTCTATTTCTTACAAATAAAGTAATCTGGAATACTGATAGGGAACAGAAATTAGCAAGTCATCTGCATATAAAATGACTTTGATGAGATGATGTCCTCATAAGATAAGATAAGGTAGCACTTTATTGATCCCACGATGGGGAAATTTGTGTGTTACTACAGCTCAGACAAATATTTGCGAAATTACAATATATTTGAGAACGTATTTTTAACAATAAATATATGTATTTCTAATGTTTTTTTTGTAAAAGAACAGAAATATTGTGTGTTTTCACAGTTACAGTCATTTAATGTTATTTTACATTTGACATGTAAAATCTGTCTATTTTTGTAAATTAAATTGTATTTTTAGTGTAAAATAGACAGTAAAATTCTGTTATATTACAATTTTTTTTTTACAGTGTGTTTGTGGAGGAACTTTGGTCCATACCTCTTTAACGGGGCCTGACTGGTCCGACTCATACAACGGGCCACATATTGGACCTGGTTTGGTCTGAGTTTATGTGCTATAAGCTCACGTTGTCCCAGCAGAACATTTCAGTCGGGTTGAGGTCTGGACTTATGTTTGGTTCTGCCAGAAAACTGATTGTATTTTTCTAATTCTAAGATCCACAATGATTAGATGGTTAAATTATGATTTTACAACAAAAACCTTCACACAAGTGAACATATGAGTTGCAGCAGCTTTGATTTACTAACGGTTCTTCTGAAGTTCACGTCGCATTTACCGTTTCTCACGTCCCTCAGGACTTCTCCTGATGAAACACTGATGACACTGAACAGTTTTTCTTTCTAAAGGAGGGATTTGAAGAGAAGCTGGTCTGCAGCTTCATCGGAGGGAACTTAACATCCACTCGTTTTACTTCAACAGGTCACCGCTCTGAAGTTAATCTGAGCTCCATCATCCGCTCGTCCTTCCTTCCTTCCGCCTTCGTTAGAAGTTAACGCTCCTGCTTGTCTTTCTCTTCCTCTCTCTCTCCTCCTCCTCTCCGCCTCTTTCTCTCCTCCAGGTTTCATTGGTCAGTCTGGTGGCCAACATGTTGGGTTATTCAGACTTCGCAGCCATCAAGTCCCTGAGAACGCTGCGAGCCCTGCGGCCCCTCAGAGCCCTCTCCAGATTTGAAGGCATGAGGGTAAGAGTCAGTATTAACACGCCCGGTCCGGTTCCGGTCCGGTCCAGACCCGTCTGAGGTCCGAATCACACACCAGTTCGCTCCAGTTATGACCCAGTTGGGCACTTTATAACTTAACACTGCAACGTTTTGTTGTGGAAAAAATAAGATCCGATCTTGATGAGAAAATCAGAATAGAATTTATTACAGAGAAAAAAGACAGACATACAAATACTTGTGCGCACAAGGAGAGCGACCAGCCACCACTCCACAGAGTGCCGGCTGATGACTCTGCAGATACAAAGATGAGGCTGATCTTTGTACCAAGACAGCAAGGTGTTACAGGTTTGCATACAGAGTGTAGACACAGCAGGTGGTGGTGGAGGCAGAGACAGTTGCCTTAGCCATTTGTCTGCAAACAGACTGATTGAGTTTAGCAACGTTAAACAGTCCCTTGATCAAGAAGTTATTTAGCTTGATGCTAATTGAATTTAGGAAGTCACAGCTGACCCCCTGTGCTTGTCTTTGTCACACATTATGATGTGTATTGGTCTTGTGTGACACAGACAAATCACTTTTAAACATATTTTAGATGACAAAATTACCAGATGAAAAAAAACAAATAAAAATTTCCTCCACAATTGTGGAGTGGTGGCCGGTCGCTCTCCTTGTGCGCACAAGAATTTGTATGTCTGTCTTTTTTCTCTGTAATAAATTCTATTCTGATTTTCTCATCAAGATCGGATCTTATTTTTTCCACCACAGTTTTATGAGAAAACATTGACTTTGGAAAAATCCCAGCTGTCGTGCAGATGATGTCCTCATACGGAGCCTTGTGGAACTCCTAAATTAGCATAGTCCATGTTTCCATGGTGGTGGTCCATCCCAGATGCCTCTGAGTCCAGAGATGTCATCAACATCAGGATTCTGCATGCTCAGGGCGAGGGTTGAGGGTTTCACTCTGGTTTCGTTTTCATTCTGAACTGAACTGAAACATGTAACGTCATCGCTCCGCAGAATTTCATCCTGTCACATTTCTGCTTGGCTCGAACTCAACTTTTTCTTCCTCTTGAGGTTTCATGCGTCAGTATTTCAACTTTGTTTGAATGTTTTTGAGTCGGGCAGAAGAGTGTGGTGTTTTTGTGCTCCTTCCATCAGTATTAATAATATTATTGTTTCAGACAGCTTTTTGAGCTAATAACACACAAACATTTATCATCTCTGCATCTTTATTGAACACAACCGTTAAAAATTCTGAATTCATGATGGTGAAAGTAAGTGAACTCTTGGAGTGAAGGTTCTTCAGCAGCAGTGACTTCAACTGGTTCTGGATCAGAGCTTCTCAACGTTCAGGTGAAAATTATGAATCTGCTGTGGACGGGTCTCTGGAGCTCGGTCCAGATGGGGTTGAGGTCTGGACCTCACCTGAAGACATCAGTGTCCTGCTGCGTCACCAGGTTTCTACGAAGCTTCAGCGGTTGGACAGGAGATGATCCCAGAGGAGATTCTGGTAAACCGGTTGTACATTTCCCCTCCATGATGTGAAGTCGTCCAAGTCATGATGTTCCCACCACCAAGATGTTTCCCACCGTCCCGGTTCCTCCATATCTGTGAATGTTTAACGGCTGAGATGAAGATCAGATCACATTTCATGACAGTTTTTAAAAACCAGTTCCCACCAGTCCTGGATCCTGGAAAAGTTCCCGTTGGAAACATTTTCTCTCAAGCTGTTTGCAGTTTTAAATTATTAACACAAATACGACCAGACTGTGACGAGAACATTAAAGCTAAGGGACACATATTTGTTACTTATTTAGAAGCGTTTTTACTGGATAAACCGCTGGACAGAAACAGTCACAGTCACGTTAAAGGCTTGAACCACCTTCAGCTGAGGAACCTTCTGGACGGGTTGGGGAACCTTCTGGACAGGTGTTGAAGAACCTTCTGGACTGGTTGGGGAACTTTCTGGACAGGTGTTGAAGAACCTTCTGGACGGGTGTTGGGGAACCTTCTGGACGGGTGTTGAAGAACCTTCTGGACGGGTGTTGGGAACCTTCTGGACTGGGTGTTGGGGAACCTTCTGGACGGGTGTTGGGGAACCTTCTGGACGGGTGTTGGGGAACCTTCTGGACGGGTGTTGGGGGAACCTTCTGGAACGGGTGTTGGGGAACCTTCTGGACGGGTGTTGGGGAACCTTCTGGACGGGTGTTGGGGAACCTTCTGGACTGGTGTTGGACCTTCTGGACGGGTGTTGGGGAAGAACCTTCTGGACCTTCTGGACTGGTGTGGGGAACGGGTGTTGGGGACCTTCTGGACTGGTGTTGGGGAACCTTCTGGACGGGTGTTGGGGAACCTTCTGGACTGTGTTGGGGAACCTTCTGGACGGGTGTTGGGGAACCTTGGACTGGAACCTTCTGGACTGGGTGGGGAACCTTCTGGACGGGTGTTGGGAACCTTCTGGAGGAACCTTCTGGAGTGTTGAACCTTCTGGGTGGGGAACCTTCTGGACGGGTTGGGGAACTTGGGGTGGAAGAACCTGGTTGTTGGGGAACCTTCTGGACGGGTGTTGGAACTTCTGGACGGATGTTGGGGGAACCTTCTGGACGGGTGTGGACCTGGGGTGTTGAAGAACCTGGACGGGTGTTGAACCTTCTGGAGGTGTTGGGGAACCTTCTGGGGGTGTTGGGAACCTTCTGGGGTGTTGGGGAACCTTCTGGACGGGTGTTGAAACCTGGGTGTGGGAACTTTGGGGAACAAACCTTCTGAAACCTTCTGGACTCTTTTGGGGAACCTTCTGGACGGGTGTTGAAGAACCTTCTGGACAGGTGTTGGGGAACCTTCTGGACGGGTGTTGGAGAACTTTCTGGACGGGTGTTGAAGAACTTTCTGGATGGGTGTTGGGGAACCTTCTGGACTGTGTTGGGGACTCTTGAAGACCTTTGCTTTTGTCACGTCTCCATCATTAGCTGCATGGGAACAGACCTAAACGTTTTAAAGATCTTCAGTCCTCTTCCGTCCTCTAATGAAGCTTTGAAGCTCCGCCTCCTGCATGCGCTGCTCTGCATGTGTCCTTAGTCCTGGTCCTGGATCTGCTGGTCAGCTGGACATTCAGGGATGAGAAGATGGACCTGCAGTTTCAGGTTCACCAAAAACCCTGGTGATTCTGTTTTGGTCTTCACCTGAATGTCCAGCGTGACCAGCAGATCCAGGACCAGGTGTTTGGTGTTTCTGCAGTGTCTCGTTGTGTTGAAGTGTCGGACGGACGCGTGACGCCGGGTTTTTCTGCGCAGGTGGTGGTGAACGCCCTGATCGGCGCCATCCCCTCCATCATGAACGTGCTGCTGGTCTGCCTCATCTTCTGGCTCATCTTCAGCATCATGGGCGTCAACCTGTTCGCCGGGAAGTTCGGCCGCTGCCTCAACCGCACCGGGCACATCTACGACGCCGCGTTCATCAAC
The DNA here is from genome assembly GCA_018398805.1 of Hirundichthys speculiger. Taxonomy (NCBI): domain Eukaryota; kingdom Metazoa; phylum Chordata; class Actinopteri; order Beloniformes; family Exocoetidae; genus Hirundichthys; species Hirundichthys speculiger. The sequence goes on from JAGFBZ010000569.1 coordinate 299,222, forward strand.
AACAAGTCCGAGTGCGACGCGCTCAACGACACCACGCAGTTCTACTGGAGCAAGGTCAAGGTGAACTTCGACAACGTGGGCGCCGGATACCTGGCCCTGCTGCAAGTGGTGAGACTCCAGAGCTTCTGCTCATGTTCTTGGTCTGGGGAACCGTTGGGGGGGTTCCTCAGATGGTTCCAGCTTCTTCTCAACGTAGACGTTCATGGTTCAAGTTCACAGAGGTCATCTTTCTTCTTTGGCCCTAGTGGCCTTTACATCATTATGAAGCCTACAATGTTAATTTTAAAAGGTTTCAATTCTACAACACAAATATCGTATTTTTATCAGAAAGAAAACGTTTTATATTCGCAATTTTAGGACAAAAAGTCGGGATTTTGTGACATTTTACTTTTTATGACAGAAATTTGCTTTTTTACACCAGTAAAGATATAAAGTTGAGATTTAAATATCACAACTTTTTGATTCGTTCAAAAGTTTGGTTTTGCAAAAATTGACATTTTATGACAAAAAGTGGCAGATTAAGTTAAAAAGTAACTTTTTTTCAGGCTGTGAACGTTAACACGTTATTAACACGTTAATATATATTGTATATAACATATATAACATGTTATGAACATATTAATAAACGTATATAATATATATAATGCATTATTAACATGTTAATATATAATGTATAATAAATATTACACGTAATTAACGTGTTAATAACGTGTTTCTAACGCATTAATAACACGTTATTAACACGTTAATATACATTGTATATAACATATATAACATGTTATTAACATATTAATAAACGTATATAATATATATCATGCGTTATTAACATGTTAATATATAATGTATAATAAATATAACACGTAATTAACGCGTTAATAACTTGTTTATAACGCATTAATAACGTGTTATTAACACGTTAATGCAAATTTTGTTTAAAGACACAATTTTTTTTTAATGCAGATTAACGCACACACGTTTCTGTAAATATGACCCTCTAATCAGTGTGTTTCCAGACATGAAAAGGGTCTGATGGACGGTAGTTTAGCTTTAAGGTGCTGCCAGATGGGTCTGTTGACCAGAAAAAGGTTATTAATATTTACTGTCTCTGTGAACTGAGTTACTGCTGGACGGTAAAGTTAGTTTCACACATATTCGCTTGTTTTTTTTTTCTCTTTAAACTTTAATAGCGTCGTAAAAAACGGCACCGATTTCATCCAGGTTAATATCATTTCGTAGATGTAAGTATGCCAGACATTTAACCAGTGTCATCATCCCTCCAAGCTCAGTGGGCGTGGCTAAAACTCTCAGGAACAGGTGAATGTCCTTCTGAGTACCTGCTGCTGCCGTGGAGTTTAGGGACCGTCAGCAAATTACTGCGGTCAAGCAGCAGCCCCGACAAAATACACTAAAAAACTAATGAATAAACCCCCAATAAGTACGACAGCATTGGTGGACTTCCGGTTTTCAAAATAAAGGCTTAAAAAAAAAAATGCAGATCCCCCAGAACCCCGTGTCCCCGTATAGGACAAAATGGGTAGAGATGATGGATGGATAAACATTAAATTAATGTGCGATTAATCGCGATTAATCGCGAAGTTAACTATTAAAATCTTGCGATTAATCGCGATTAAAAATTTTAATCAACTGACAGCCCGACTTGTGATAAATTTCTGTTTCCAGTTGTGCAACACAAAGTTGTAATTTTATGTCAAAGTCACTATTTTATGACAAAAGATTTGCTTTTTACAAACACGGCAGAGTTTAGTTTGTCCCAACGTGACGAGTCTCTCTCAAAAATCAATAACACACCGACACCAGCGTCCATCCTGGAGGTCATCTGGAGGTCATCCTGGAGGTCATCCTGGAGGTCATCCAGGAGGTCATCCTGGAGGTCATCCGGAGGTCATCCTGGAAGTCATCCAGGAGGTCATCCTGGAGGTCATCCTGGAAGTCATCCTGGAGGTCATCCTGGAGGTCATCCTGGAGGTCATCATCCTGGAGGTCAGGAGGTCATCCTGGAGGTCATCCATGGAGGTCATCCTGGAGGTCATCCTGGAGGTCATCCAGGAGGTCATCCAGGAAGGTCATCCTGGAGGTCATCCTGGAGGTCATCCTGGAGTCATCCTGGAGGTCATCCTGGAGTCATCCTGGAGGTCATCCTGGAGGTCATCCTGGAGGTCATCCTGGAGGTCATCCTGGAGGTCATCCAGGAGTTCATCCAGGAGGTCATCCTGGAGGTCATCCTGGAAGTCATCCATGGAGGTCATCCTGGAGGTCATCCTGGAGGTCATCCTGGAGGTCATCCTGGAGTCATCCTGGAGGTCATCCTGGAAGTCATCTGGAGGTCATCTGGAGGTCATCCTGGAGGTCATCCAGGACCCCTTCCTGGTCCGAGGAGCATTAACAGGCCCTGAAGGTCCACCGCAACCACGGAGAACCACCAAAGTCCAGCCGTCCTCTCGCTGCCCAACGTCTCCAGAACTTTCCCTCCTTGTCCAAGTCGCTCATCAACCAATCACAGTCCATGAAGGGATGGTTGTGAAAATGTGAAAATAAATTTCACCACCGAGGGAAAATAATACAGAAAATTCAAACGGAGATGGAGCAATAGTAACAAATAAATTATTTATTTGTTGTTTTCTGTCGTCTGTCCACATGTTTCGTCGTGTCAATCAGGAGTCTGGAAAGTCTGTTTCACAGCAACCAGAGTGGAGGCGGAGCTTCTTCTGCTCTGACTCATGATGTATATGGTGACCTTTAGCTCAGGTCGGCTGTAGTTGTTCCCACCGGTGCAGCGTGGGCGGGGCCTGAAGCTCCCGGTGCAGCGTGGGCGGGGCCTGAAGCTCCCGGTGCAGCGTGGGCGGGGCCTGAAGCTCCCGGTGCAGCGTGGGCCGGGACTGAAGCTCCAGGTGCAGCGTGGGCGGGCTGTGGCGGCTGAAGCTCTCCACGGCATCTAAAGTTCACCTCCCTCTTTGTCTGAGCTCTGTTGAGGAGCGTTTAAAACCCCGGCAGCATCAAAGCCCCGCCCCCATCCTCGCGGTCGGTGTCAGGATGGGAACATGGAGGGAAGCGAGGAGCGGCGAAGCCTTTCAGAGAAACAAAGAGACAGACTGGAGGAACGAAGGGAGACGTCGTCTCCGTCAGAGGACATTAAAGACAAGTGCTCCTCCGTCTTTTCTCTTCGCTCCGTCCATTTGTCGTCTCGTTCTTAATTTCTCCTCCTACGCTTCTTATTGTTGCCTCTGACTTCTGACGTCCTTCATCTCCATTTGTGGTGTTTTCCCTCCACTTTCCCTCCTTTCTCTGATCTTCAAAGCTATTATTAAGTTATTAAGTTATTAACCTGGAACCAGATGAAACTTCAGCCAAGTCACTAAACAGTCCAGAGGGAAAAGTAAGTGAACCCAGGGCCGTGCACGGACATCTACGAGGGCGAAGTACCTGAACAGGTGGATTCCAGGTGGAGCTGAGGCTCCGCCCCCTTTGACAGGTGTTGTTTTACCGTTGATCAGCTGTTTCACCGTCGGAAGGAAAACCACAAAAAACAACCAACGCACCATTTTTATGACACAAAATTGAGATTTGATGTCAAAAAGTTGTGATTTAGCTAATTTTATTTATCTTATTCAAATAAATAGTTTTAAATAACTTTATCGTAAATTCACAATTTTTCACGTAATTTTAGTAAAGTTTAATTTAATGTAAAGTTATAATTTTAGGTCACAATATTTTTTTTTCAAGAGTCATTTTTTTTTAAATATTTAATGAAAAAAGTTGGACACAAGTTAAAAAAGTTGCAATTTTTACAACAAATTTTTTTCTCTTTTACAAGAAAACTGAGTGTTCTACAATAGTTTTGATTTTACATCAAAAAAGTTGAGAATTTCTGAAATTTTACTTTTAATATTTTATGTATTTAGCCAAAGTAAAAAAATGTGAAAATAATGATTTTCCAATAAAAATTAGTGGTTTTAGTACGTAAAATTATTTTATATCAAAGTTGCAACTGTGCAAAAGTAAAATATTTTATGAGAAAAAAGTTTGGATTTTAATTTTGCAAAATGTTTAATTGAATCAAAAAAAAAATGCTTTTAACAACTTAAAGTTGCAATATTATGAAATAGTGAAATTACCACAAAATTATGTGATTTTACAATAGTAACATTTATATCAAGTCAACAATTTTATTATTTGAAGTTGTAACTTTATATCAAAATGCTATTTTCTGAAGTCCTGTGATTTTTTTTTTTAAAAAAAAATAGTAATAATAATAATAATAATAAATTTAATTTATGGTGCCCTCTACATCCAAGGTTCCCTCACATTCAAGGTAAAAAAAAAAAGTTAAAAACATCACTAAGCAGATGAGTCACAGGGTTTGATGGATGAGTTTGGGTCTGAGTCTGGTTCAGAGGTCCAGAGTCTGGCAGCAGAAACACTGAAGGTTCTGTGGAACATTAGTTCAAGGGTACGTAGATGATGAACAGGAGGGGCCCTAAGATCGAGCCTTGGGGGACTCCAGCAGTGACTTGAGCTGAGTGTGACCAGAGAGATACGAGGAGAACCAAGTTGAAGGGTGGAGGAGAGACGTCCTCTATGTGAGGACAGTGATGAGTGACACGGTGTCTCGGAGTGGACGGAGACCGAGGAGGACGGGGACGGTGAGAAGACCGGAGTCAGCTGTTGTCAGAAGGTCACTGGTCATTTTCAACAGAGCTGTGGAGGAGGTGGAAACCAGACTGGAGGTTCTCGTTACGGAGGAGCTGGGCAGCGACAACCTTTGAGAGAGTTTTAGAGAGAGTGGGCGGAGCTTATTTAAGTCATTAGTTAGAGTTAATGAGTGACGGCTGATGGAACCAGTCCGGCGTTGAGCGAAGAGCCAGTGAAGGAAGACGAGCTTTGACCAGGACAGAAGGGAGGGTTGGACCTCTGAACAGCTGCTGGAGGACAGGTGAGTGGTGGAACAGGTGAGGGAAGAGGAATATGGTGATTCTGCAGAAGAAGCAGCTGAGCATCTCCAGGACTGAGAGGTTGGAGATCATTTATCAGAGCTCCTGCCCCCAAAACCCTTCTTTTCCATTCCTCCACCACTTTACTTACTTTCTTATGTGTTTTTTTTCCTTCTGTCGCTCGCCCGTCTCGTTCTCGCCCACCACGGGCGTCCTGAGAGCCTCCAATCAATCAGCATCTGAGAAGCTTTTATTTTTAGAGCGACTCCAGCCAGGTGGGAGGGAACTGGAGGGATGGGGGGATGGGGGGATGGAGGGATGGAGGGAGGGAAAGAGCACGAAAAATAAAATCAGAAAAGGGTTGAAATGGAAAACGGAAATAAAGAAACAGCAGTGGCCGAGTGAGGAGGAGGGACGGAGAGAAAAATAACGAGGGAGGAAATGGAAGTGAGAGCAGGTTGAGATGGGGGGGGGGTTAATAGAAGAAAGGAGGGGGGAGATGGAGGGAACAGCAGAGAACATGAAAGAGATGTGAAAGTGGTAAAAAGCGTTTGAGTGGGAGAGACGGAGGAGGGAAACGAGGCAGAAGAAGAACATGTGGAGCAGAAGCTGCTACTTGACCCTCAGCAGACGAGAACTTAAGAGTTGCCAGGATGCGGTCGCCCTGGCAACCAGTCACTCAGCACATCTCGCGCTCTGCCAGTCGGCGGGGGCAACCGTTCCATCAGCGTCTGGAAACCGCTCGGCGCCAGATGAGGATGATGCAGAGGTCCAGATGTGGTTCTGAGCCGGGCCACCTGTCCGGCCGGGTCTGCTGAGGATGAGGATGCTGAGGATGATGACACGGTGATGACACGGTGATGATGCTGTGATGACACGGTGATGACACTGTGATGATGCATGAGATGTGATGACACGGTGATGACACGGTGATGACACGGTGATGATGCTGTGATGACACGGTGATGATGACACGGTGATGATGCTGTGATGACACGGTGATGACACGGATGACACGGTGATGACACTGTGATGATGATGCTGTGATGATGACACGGTGATGATGCTGGATGACACGGTGATGATGACACTGTGATGACATGGTGATGACACGGTGATGACACGGTGATGACACTGTGATGACACGGCGATGACACGGTGATGACACGGTGATGACACTGGTGATGACACGGTGATGACACGGTGATGATGACACGGTGATGACACGGTGATGACACGGTGATGATGATGACACGGTGATGATGACTGATGACACGGTGACGATGACACGGTGATGACACGGTGATGACGGTGATGACACGGTGATGACACGGTGATGACACGGTGATGACACGGTGATGACACGGTGATGACACGGTGATGACACGGTGATGACACGGTGATGACACGGTGATGACACGGTGATGATGATGACACGGTGATGATGACACGGTGATGACACGGTGATGACACGGTGACACGGTGATGATGACACGGTGATGATGACACGGTGATGACACTGGTGATGACACGTGATGACACGGTGATGACACGGTGATGACACTGATGACACGGTGATGATGACACTGTGATGACACGGTGATGACACGGTGATGACACTGTGATGACACTGGTGATGACATGGTGATGATGACACTGATGACACTGTGATGACACGGTGATGACACGGTGATGATGCTGTGATGACACTGATGACACTGTGATGACACGGTGATGACACGGTGATGACACTGTGGTGACACTGATGATGATGACACTGTGATGACACGGTGATGATGCGGTGATGACACTGATGACACGGTGATGACACTGATGACAGCGTGATAACACGGTGATGAAGAGTGACGGCACGACTGTGATCTGACTGAGACGGAAATAATTAACAAATAAAACCTTTAACTTGGTCCTGATCCGTTTTGAAGAGGAGCTAATAAAACTGTAGACGGTTTGTCCCAAAACGAGATGTCCAATGTCCACAAACGATGCTGGTCAAAACCCGGTTTTATTTTCATCTGTCGATGGATTTCTACGCTGTGCCTGGTCCAGTCCAGTCACGACTCAGAGGTCGAGATCTTCTGACCTCCGTGTCGCTGCAGATCATTTTTCACTTTTCCAACTGCAGTTGCAGCTAATTAAGAGCTAATTAAAACTCCAAAGCTCTGAACGGTCACCGGTGGAACCACTAGCCTCGTCTGAAGGTGCCGACCAGGTTTCTGCCGGTGGCCAATCAGATTTCAGCGGCTGCTAAAAATGATGATCATCTGGAAACGAGCAGCTGAACTGATTTTAACGCCTAAATGAAAAATGTTTGTTGAATTAACGGCTCCTTCGTGTTTGTCTTCCAGGCCACCTTCAAAGGCTGGATGGAGATCATGTACGCAGCGGTGGACTCCAGAGCTGTAAGTATCCGTCCAGAGAGACAACCAGATCCGTGAAGCAACACCGCTCCTGACCACACGGGGGCAGCGTGTCACGAAAATGGTCACGCATCAGCATAAAACGCTAACCCATCCAGAGTAACGAACTCAGTATCGTCTGTTGTTCATCTGCCAACGCAGCGACGCACCTGCGTGGTCAGACGTGCCTCAAAGGTGCCATCAGAGTTAAAGTTAAACCTCCGTTTCGGCTGATCCGCCACAGCGGAGTGATCCAGATTAGGAGCCTGGTGCAGGTTTTACATGAACCTGGGACCTCCCACAGGTCTGTAGCGGACCCACATGGGTTGGCCACGCCCCCACAACTCACATGGAAGTTGGTTTCAGCCGTTTGGGTCATGGGCTTGGTCGGCCAGTCACATCGGTTCAGTCAGTCCTCTGGTTCCCCTCCCCTTGAAGCCACGCCCAGTCAGTATTCAACCGGTTGACGGTCCGGTTGTCGCTCTGCCTACATCACAGCTCCTCTGGTTTCTGTGTCGTCATGGCGTCCAGAAGCAGTTTCTTCTGCATCCGTTGGTCGGCTGATCCTCCGTGTGGTTCATACGTTACATCCTGGTTCTCCTCAGCTCTGTTGAAGTACGCCGATGAAGGCCACAGTCGGACACGTGGACACGTGGTTGTATGTCTGTCCAGTGGCGTCCAGAAACAGTTTCATCTCCATCTGCTGGAAACTGTCTCCTAGAAATCAGTTGATGGCCAATCGACAACAGGCGTGACAGAGGATGACAACATGGCTGAACCTCAGATGAACCTCAGATGATCGTCTGGACCAATAAGTCCAAATGTCCAGAACTCTGAACTTAGTCTGAACTGATCTGAATGTTTGTTTGCAGGTTGAGGAGCAACCAATCAAAGAGATCAACCTGTACATGTACCTGTACTTCGTTATCTTCATCATCTTCGGTTCCTTCTTCACCCTCAACCTCTTCATTGGCGTCATCATCGACAACTTCAACCAGCAGAAGCGAAAGATAAGAAAACACCTCCGACACGAACACAGTAGTTCAGTTACGGTTAGGGGTTAGTGGTTAGGGGGTTAGGGTTAGGGTTAGGGTTGGGGGGGGTTAGGGGGGTTAGGGGGTTACATGTTAGGGTTAGGGGTTAGGGGTTTTAGCATTTTTAGCAGTTTCACATCAAAAACTGTCGATTTGTAGAGTAGATTTCCAATTCAACAAAAGTCTTAATTTGATGTGTATAAAAAGGTGTGATAACATTATAACAGAAATTTGTGATTTTAAGAATTTTTTTTTTATCAAAATGTGTTTCTTACAACAAAAAGGCAAAAATGGTGATTTTTAAGGCAAAAATTCTTAATTTTAGGACTGAAAGGTGCAATTTTGTTAAAGTTGATATTTTGCAACAAAAAATTCTATATTGAATTAAAAAAAATTTTAATTTTTTCTAAATTCATAATTTTATTATACATTATATTATATTATATTATATTTAGGGTTGGGGAATGATTAAAATTTTTAATCACGATTAATCGCATGATTTCCCTGATTAATCACGATTCATCGCATTGTATACGGAGAATCAAATAATGAATTCATAAGTAGTGTAAAGGGTCAAAAGTGGTCAAAAGTGACCTTTACACTACTGTATGAATTCATTATTTGATTTTGCGTATACAACGTGATTAATCGTGAATAATCAGGGAAATAATGCGATTGATCGTGATTAAAAATTTTAATCGTTTCCCAGCCCTAATTATATTATATTTAAGTGAGTTTGCTCCTGACCCCCCAGGAACACCTGGTCACGTCACTGGTTCTTCTAGAAGGTTCTCCTGAGTTCTTCTGAATGGTTTCCTGCTCCGGTAAAAATAACGTTGCTGTTGTGGGTGTGTTCACTTAGGAGGACAGGACATCTTCATGACGGAGGAGCAGAAGAAGTACTACAACGCCATGAAGAAACTGGGCTCCAAGAAACCTCAGAAGCCGATCCCGAGACCTCTGGTACCAGCACCCAGAACCTTCTACACTTCATATAATACCCTCAATATATAAACCCTGGGCTCCTGGGATCACTGAATCCCAACTAAAGGTTACCTAAAGCTCATATGGACCAAATCCGGACTTGTGTTTCCCGTTTGTGTCCAGAACCCGCTGCAGGGCTTCTTCTTCGACCTGGTGGGGAAGCAGGCGTTTGACATCATCATCATGGTGCTGATCCTCCTCAACATGATCACCATGATGGTGGAGACGGACGAGCAGTCGCCTCAGATGGAGAAGATCCTGAACAACTTCAACCTGGCCTTCATCGTCGTCTTCAGCACCGAGTGCCTCCTGAAGATCCTGGCGCTGCGCTGCTACTTCTTCACCGTCGGCTGGAACATCTTCGACTTCGTGGTCGTCATCCTGTCCATCGTGGGTGAGTTTGTCCTCCTCCTCTTCTTCTGATCTGTGGCCACTTCCTCTTCCTCTGTCACTTCCTCATCTTGTCCCGCTGCCTCTCCATCTTCTTCTTACTTCCTGTTTCTCCTCATCCTTAACATCAGAACCACAGAAACCCTGGATGATGTCACATTGTGTTGACAAACACAATAGATCAGTAGAGGAACTGCAGCCTCTAGTGGTCAGTAGAGGAACTGCAGCCTCTAGTGGTCGGTAGAAGGAACTGCAGCCTCTAGTGGTGGTAGAGGAACCGCAGCCTCTAGTGGTCGGTAGAGGAACCACAGCCTCTAGTGGTCGGTAGAAACTGCAGCCTCTAGTGTGGTAGAGGAACGCAGCTCTAGTGGTCGGTAGAGGAACCGCAGCCTCTAGTGGTCGGTAGAGGAACCGCAGCCTCTAGTGGTCGGTAGAGGAACCGCAGCCTCTAGTGGTCGGTAGAGGAACCGCAGCCTCTAGTGGTCGGTAGAGGAACAGCCTCTAGCGGTCGGTAGAGGAACTGCAGCCTCTAGTGGTCGGTAGAGGAACTGCAGCCTCTAGTGGTCGGTAGAGGAACCGCAGCCTCTAGTGGTCGGTAGAGGAACTGCAGCCTCTAGCGGTCGGTAGAGGAAACTTAGCCTCTAGGGTCGGTAGAGGAACTGCAGCCTCTAGTGGTCAGTAGAGAACTGCAGCCTCTAGTGGTCGGTAGAGGAACTGCAGCCTCTAGTGGTCGGTAGAGGAACCGCAGCCTCTAGTGGTCGGTAGAGGAACCGCAGCCTCTAGCGGTCGGTAGAGGAACCGCAGCCTCTAGTGGTCGGTAGAGGAACCGCAGTCCTCTAGTGGTCGGTAGAGGAACTGCAGCCTCTAGTGGTCGGTAGAGGAACCGCAGCCTCTAGCGGTCGGTAGAGGAACTGCAGCCTCTAGTGGTCAGTAGAGTAACTGCAGCCTCTAGTGGTCGGTAGAGGAACTGCAGCCTCTAGTGGTCGGTAGAGGAACTGCAGCCTCTAGTGGTCGTAGAGGAACCGCAGCCTCTAGTGGTCGGTAAGAGGAACCGCAGCCTCTAGTGGTCGGTAGAGGAACCGCAGCCTCTAGTGGTCGGTAGAGGAAACTGCAGCCTCTAGCGGTCGGTAGAGGAACTGCGGCCTCTAGCGGTCGGTAGAGGAACCGCAGCCTCTAGTGGTCAGAAGAGGAACTGCAGCCTCTAGTGGTCGGTAGAGGAACCGCAGCCTCTAGTGGTCAGAAGAGGAACTGCAGCCTCTAGCGGTCGGTAGAGGAACTGCAATCTCTAGCGGTTGGTAGAGGAACCTCAGCCTCTAGTGGTCGGTAGAGAAACTGCAGACCTCTAGTGGTCGGTAGAGGAACTTCAGCCTCTAGTGGTCGGTAGAGGAACCGCAGCCTCTAGTGGTTGGTAGAGAAACTGCAGCCTCTAGTGGTCGGTAGAGGAACTGCAGCCTCTAGCGGTCGGTAGAGGAACCTCAGCCTCTAGTGGTCGGTAGAGGAACTGCAGCCTCTAGTGGTCGGTAGAGGAACTGCAGCCTCTAGTGGTCAGTAGAGGAACTGCAGCCTCTAGTGGTCGGTAGAGGAACTGCAGCCTCTAGTGGTCGGTAGAGGAACTGCAGCCTCTAGCGGTCGGTAGAGGAACTGTGTAGAGCTCTCTGGTCTCTCTGGTCTTGACATCCAGGTTATTTCACCTGTGGACAGGTTAGTCCAGTGGGGTTGTCCTCTGGTCATACATGTTGTGTCCGTGGTCTACGTGTCGGTGATCCGTCAACGTGTCCATCCAGGTGTCCTTCACCTTTCCGTCTCCACCAAGGTCCCATGCCGCCGTTATCAACGCCGTTAATCCAGCCGCCGCTGTTCATGTTGCATGATGGCCTGATAGGATGGCACACGTGCACGCCATTAAACGTGTGTGCTGTATGAAGGGGGGGGCGGGGCCGGGGGGAGGTGAAGGTAACGGCAGCAATCAGGGTTGCCCCCGGAGACGAATCAAACCTGATTGAGCTGTTACATCAGCTCCTCTGTGAGGGTTTTAGATAGAGATGTCAGCGCTGCGGGGGAGGGGGAGGGGGGGAGGGGGAGGGGGAGGGGGAGAGGTGATGTACGACCCCCCCCCCCCCCCCCCCCCCCCCCGACTCCCCGTCACCTCCAACGCAGGCTCCTCTCCACGTTCATCACCTCTGGATAACAAGGAGACAGACGGTGAATTACAGCTGTCCTCGCTGTCAGAGAGACGGGTCGGTCCTCCAGAAGCAGTTCCTCACGTCGTCGTCACGGCGCCACGACGGGACGTCCAGACCGACAGCTTTTCCATGAGACGGTCAAATAAAAGCAGCTGATTGATTCCTGGCAGCCGTGAAGGTCTCTGTCCTCCAGGTCTCCGTCCTTTCTGTCCTCCAGGTCAGGACGGTTCCAGTCAGTTTCTGTCATTTCAACACAGACGACGAAGAAAATATACGAGTCGTGGACCAGAGACAGGAGCTGAACCGGAGACAGACGGGGACAGACGGGGACAGGCTGGTCCAGACGATCCAGTATCATAGAAATATAAAAGTCCTGGACCAGAGACAGGAGCTGGACCGGAGACAGACGGGGACAGGCTGGTCCTGACGATCCAACATCATAGAAATATAAAAGTCCTGGACCAGAGACAGGTGCTGGACCGGAGACAGACGGGGACAGGCTGGTCCTGACGATCCAACATCATAGAAATATAAAAGTCCTGGACCAAAGACAGGACCTAAACCGGAGACAGACGGGGACAGACTGGTCCTGATGATCCAACATCATAGAAATATAAAAGTCCTGGACCAGAGACAGGAGCTGGACTGGAGACAGACGGGGACAGGCTGGTCCTGACGATCCAGCATCATAGAAATATAAAAGTCCTGGACCAGAGACAGGACCTAAACCGGAGACAGACGGGGACAGGCTGGTCCTGACGATCCAGTATCATAGAAATATAAAAGTCCTGGACCAGAGACAGGACCTAAACTGGAGACAGACGGGGACAGGCTGGTCCTGACGATCGAGCATCATAGAAATATACGAGTCCTGGACCAGAGACAGGAGCTGGACTGGAGACAGACGGGGACAGGCTGGTCCTGACGATCCAACATCATAGAAATATAAAAGTCCTGGACCAGAGACAGGAGCTGAAACCGGAGACAGACGGGGACAGGCTGGTCCTGACGATCCAACATCATAGAAATATAAAAGTCCTGGACCAGAGACAGGAGCTGGACTGGAGACAGACGGGGACAGGCTGGTCCTGACGATCCAACATCATAGAAATATAAAAGTCCTGGACCAGAGACAGGAGCTGAACCGGAGACAGACGGGGACAGGCTGGTCCTGACGATCCAGCATCATAGAAATATAAAAGTCCTGGACCAGAGACAGGAGATGGACTGGAGACAGACGGGGACAGGCTGGTCCTGACGATCCAACATCATAGAAATATAAAAGTCCTGGACCAGAGACAGGAGCTGGACTGGAGACAGACGGGGACAGGCTGGTCCTGACGATCCAGCATCATAGAAATATACGAGTCCTGGACCAGAGACAGGAGCTGGACCGGAGACAGACGGGGACAGGCTGGTCCTGACGATCCAGCATCATAGAAATATACGAGTCCTGGACCAGAGACAGGAGCTGGACTGGAGACAGATGGGGACAGGCTGGTCCTGACGATCCAGTATCATAGAGAAATAAAAGTCCTGGACCAGAGACAGGAGCTGGACCGGAGACAGATGGGGACAGGCTGGTCCTCGGTTAGGGTTGGGGTTTCTGTCATTTTTATCTTTTAATGGCCACATTTTGACGTAAAATTAAGAACTTTGCAAAATCCCAACGTTATCTGGGTAAATTGTGAATTTTCTGCTTTAAAACTGTGAATATGGAAATCTTTTATTGATAAAATACATTTTTTTTTTATCATAAAATCTTTGACCTTGTCAAAAATTGTGAATTTTGTATCAATGCTGTAATCACAACATTTTGTCATGAAATTGTGACTTTTTGACTTAATTATAACCTACAACCGGAATAAGTTCGTCAGAAAATTTTGACTTTCAGAAAATCACAACTTTTTCACATGAAATTAAAAATTTATGTCCTAAAATCACAAATTTATATTGTAAAATTACAAATATCACAATTCTGTAATTTTGCTGTAACAAGTTAATTGATGTCACAAATCATCAAATCTGGACTTTTGTACATTTTTGCTGTAAAAATTGCCTATTTTTGTTTTAATTCCCACTGAATCCTGAAGCTTTTTGTTGTATAAAATATTAACTTTTGTTAAATTTCAGCTTTGTGCCAAAATACTGACTTTGTCGAAAATTGTGAATTTTATATCACTGCTGCAATCACAATTTTTTTGTCATGAAATGAAAAATTTAAGTCCTAAAATCACATTTATATTGTACAATTACAAAAATCACAATTCTGTAATTTTGCTGTAAAAAGTTAATTGATGTCACAAATCATCAAATCTGGACTTTTTGTTGCAGAATTTTTGCTGTAAAATATTAACTTTTGTTAAATCTCAACTCTGTGACAAAAAAACTGACTTTGTCGAAAACTTGTCGATTTCACGTGTTAAAATAAAGTTTTTTGATTTTCGATGGTCCAGATGAAGGTCGTCTGTATTTACCTGACGTGTCTCTTGTCTTTCAGGGATCGTCCTCGCCGACATCATCGAGAAGTACTTCGTGTCGCCCACCTTGTTCCGAGTGATCCGACTCGCCCGCATCGGACGAATCCTGCGCCTCATCAGGGGAGCGAAGGGAATCCGGACGTTGCTGTTCGCCCTCATGATGTCCCTTCCCGCCCTCTTCAACATCGGGCTGCTCCTCTTCCTCGTCATGTTCATCTACGCCATCTTCGGCATGGCCAACTTCGCCTACGTGAAGCGGCAGGCGGGGATCGACGACATGTTCAACTTCGAGACGTTCGGGAACAGCATGATCTGCCTGTTCCAGATCACCACGTCGGCGGGTTGGGACAGCCTGCTCAGCCCCATCCTCAACAACTCCCCCGAGGAGTGTGCGACGCCAACCTGCCGCACACCGGCACCACGGTCAGGGGCAACTGCGGGAACCCGTCGGTGGGCATCACCTTCTTCGTCACCTACATCATCATCTCGTTCCTCATTGTGGTGAACATGTACATCGCCATCATCCTGGAGAACTTCAGCGTGGCCACGGAGGAGAGCACCGAGCCGCTGAGCGAGGACGACTTCGAGATGTTCTACGAAGTCTGGGAGAAGTTCGACCCCGAGGCCACGCAGTTCATCGAGTACGCCAAGCTGTCGGACTTCGCCGACGCGCTGTCGGAGCCGCTGCGCATCGGCAAGCCGAACAAGATCAAGCTGATCTCCATGGACCTGCCCATGGTCAGCGGCGACAAAATCCACTGCCTGGACATCCTCTTCGCCTTCACCAAGCGCGTCCTGGGCGAGTCCGGCGAGATGGACGCCCTCAAGCAGCAGATGGAGGAGAAGTTCATGATGGCCAACCCGTCCAAGATCTCCTACGAGCCCATCACGACCACTCTGAGGCGCAAACAGGAAGAGGTGTCGGCCACCATCATTCAGAGGTGCTACCGCAGACACCTGGTGAGGCGGCAGATGAGGGCCGCCTCCTACTTGTACCGCCAGATCACCACGCCCCAGCACGCCACCGGAGACGACCAAGGAGACGGCGGCGAGGCGATATTTGGGGACGGCGCGCCCGAGAAGGAAGGACTCATCGCCAACATGATAAAGGAGAACTACGGCTCCGGGCTGTTGGGGATCGAGCGCTCCGAGACCATCTCCTCCACCTCGTCGCCGCCGTCCTACGACAGCGTGACGCGAGCCACGTCGGACGTCCTTCAGCCGCTCGCTGCCGAGACAGAAACGGTCGTCCAGACTGCAGGCAGCGACGCCCACGATCCGACGCTGCCAGCCGTTCAACCCGACGCACAAAAGGAAACAGGGCCATAGCAGAACTTTAAACCAAAAAAACAAAAAACAAACAAAACAAAAACAAGTGTTGTTTTGGATGAAGTCTGTTTGTTCTTGTCTTTGCTGAATGTATCGTAGCTGAGGACGCCGTTAGCGGCGGGACGATTAGCTATGAGCGAGGAACCAACGGAGAGAGCAAACAAACAAAAATATTTACTACCTTTAATGTTATTTCCTGTTCCCTGTGGAGATTCCCGGATTTATCTGCACAGCGTTTAAGGGAAAGTAGAAAAACTGCACGACAAAGACGGGACCGTCACTTGTCGAGTCAACTTCGCCTTCGTCGGAGCAAAAAGACGAAGCGTCGACGTCCCGTCGAGAGGAGTTCGGATGGTCAGAGCAACTATATCACAGATGTATCCAACATTTACTTGCCTGCTAGTTTTGGGGGTGGTTTTTGGGGGGCGGGGTTTTTGGGGGTGTGATTTGGGGCGGGGTTTGTTTAGCCACAGTTGATCAATATTTCCAAAAACGTCTTGGCTGTAAGAGCGCCGGTATTCCTGGCGGTGTTTTCCGGACACCTGAAAGGTCGAAGGCTTTCTGACTGACCGAGACCGGAGAGGAGAGGCCGACGCCATTTAAAGAAACGTTTTTTTGTAGTAAAAGTATAATGTTGTTGATGTTACCAGTCTTTTAATAGCGGTACGATTATTACTATTTTTTATATTTTTTAGAGTAAGTTGGGGAGAAAAAATGAGCAGTTTCTCTTTTGACTTTGGAGTGGCACTTGCGATGAAGAAGTTGCTGAACGACCGTATCGTTAGGCGACGGACATGTCAACTTCATCTTTTATTTTTTCGTCAGCGGTTTTTGCACTTTTGAGTTTACATTTGCTGTCACTTTAGCGCACCTGGGCAAAGAGCCTGGGACGTGTTCATGCTCCGCCCACAGCCATAAAACGCACCCATGCAAGGGCACGACGCGCCGCGCCCAACCCTTCGGACGTGTTTTGCTTCGGTGGCGATTGTCCTCGCGTCTATCCCCTCGTTGGTCGGTGGGTGGTTGATCTACGAGTTCCTGATCGCTCCTGGTCGATGCAGCTGGATTATCAGAGAATCGCACAGTCGTGCGCTAAAGTTAGCACCTGCTCTTGTAATCCCCTGTTTTGCCAAGAGGGAACGACATCAGCTATGGTGTCAGAGAGTTGCCGCAGATAATTCTGAAAAGGGTTTTAAAGCCATTTTAACGTCTCAGCGAGCCATAATGTCTTTTAAATAAGGATGCTTATCTTCTGTTATGTCTCTCGTCAGGAGCTCAGAAGTCAATTCAAGACAAAGTAGCTGAGTTGACGTTTTAACATGGAAGTCAATGGCGACTGACTCACTTTTGGGGTCAGACCCTAGTGGTCGGTAGAGGAACTGCAGGCGATGAAGTGATCAGATACCTGAACCCGGACGCCTCATTAACATGTTCAACAGACATTTCTGGGTTCAGGGGCTCAAGTCAAGAAAAAAGGGCACATTCGAAAATTAATTAAGGATTTAATATTATTACTGATAATTAATAATAAGTTTTCTCACGGGTCATGTGATCTCTGAAAAGCTCCTGGAGATTATTTGTACTGTAATGGACGCTAAACAAATACAGTTTAATTGAACTGAATTTAATTTAATTTTACAACCGTACAATAAGAGAGACTCATCAGGTAGTTATTTTTCTTAAAACGCATCTTTTTCAAACTTTTGCGGGTTTTTTTTTTTTTAAGCAATGATTTTGTCATAGAATTGCTAATTTTGCAAGATTGTGAGTTTTTTTCATAAAACCAAGGTTCTTGTCATATAATTGTGACATCTCACCATAAAATCACAAATTTTGCAAAATCCTGACTTTTTACCCAAAAGTTATGAAATTGTGAAATTTCATTTTCACAACTTGCTAGAGGATTTCTTTTTAGCAATTTTTGCCGTAATAAAGAAAATCTTTATTATAAATTTAAAATTTCCCCAAATTGCAGCTTTTTGACATAAAGTGACGACTTTGTCTCAAAAACTATAAATTTCATTCCAGAGCAGCTTTATGTCCTATAACCACAACAGTGTCCTAAAATGACAGATTTTGCAAAACTGCCTCGGTCTCCTGGTGACATTGTGAATATATACCTGTGTGTCATCAGCGTAGCTATGGTAACTAATATTGTTGTTCTTTATAACCTGGGCCAGTGGGAGCATGTAGATGTTAAACAAAAGAAGCCCCAGGATGGAAACCTTGGGGAACGCCACATGTCATTTTTGTCTGGTCAGATGTAAAGCTGCTAGGGGTTTGGGTATGTTGTTTCCAAGGCCATTATCCCGCTACAACGATGGTTTTTATTTTTTTACCCAAAGAACAAGTAGAAGTACAAAAAGGGGTGCTAACTTTTACACGACTGTAAACATTTTCAAACGTCCTCGTCCAAACCTAAATGATTAAGCTCTGTCAAAGAACGATGAGTCAACAGCTTTCATATCATCAAAGGCTGCAGGCGTGAACTTCCTCAGGTGAATCTCCCTTTGTTTTAAAGATGCAAATGTAAACTTGTACAGGTATGTTAAAGCAACAAATGTCACCTGCTGAAAAAAAACTTGCGTGTCTCCAAGCTTTTAGACGAAATCACCCACCGTCACCCACCACCCGTCTGTTCTGAGTTCGGCTCAGCAAACGTCAACCAAACCGTCAAAGCCGAACGTTCTTGAGGTCCTCGCCCCCGACCGTGATGAGACAATCAGCTCAGAGCTTCGGCATCTCCATGTCTCACCATCGTGGAGTTGGAGCAACAGTGTCCTGGAAAAGACCTGTGGGAGCTGCTAGGTACCGGTCCAGGGTCAACCAGGAGGTCCACTGATGAGGTCGGGGTTGGTTCTCATTCAAAGATGAGTGCAGCTGTTCTCAGGTCAGTTTCAGACCTCGTTCAAACGTGGGAATAAACCTGGCATGAATCAGATTGGTGGATTTGGGTCTGTTGTCTGAGAGGGCAGATCGAGTCGTGACCTCTACGACTTCTGACCTGACAGCAGTTGGTGCAGCATCGGTAGGCGACTTGTACGGACTTATAAGAAGCAACTTTCTGCATTCATACAAAGTTAAAATGACTTTGGTTTGTCATGTCAGAGGATTCAAAGAGCTGTTTATTCTTACGTAGGTTAGCCCGTAGGCCGGTTAGCTCGTAAGCCGATTGGCTCGTAAGCCGATTGGCTCGTAGGCCGATTGGCCCGTAGGCCAGTTAGCCCATAGGCCAATTAGCCCGTAGGCTGGTTAGCTCTTAGGCCGATTGGCCCGTAGGCTGATTAGCTCGTAGGCCAATTAGCTCGTAAACTGGTTTGCTCATACGCCAGTAAGCTCATAGGCCAATTAGCTCGTAGGCCGGTTAGCTCGTAGACCGATTAGATCGTAGGCCTGTTGGACCGTAGGCCTGTTGGCTTGTAGGGTGGTTGGCTTGTAGGCCAATTAGCTCGTAGACTGGTTTGCTCATACGCAAATTAGCTCATAGGCCAATTAGCTCATAGGCCTGTTGGCCCATAGACTGATTAGCTCGAAGGCTGGTTGGCCCGTAGGCCGATTGGCTGATAGGCCGATTAGCTTGTAGGTCGGTCGGTATGTAGGCCTGTTAGCTCGTAGGCCGATTAGCTTGTAGGTCAGTCGGTATGTAGGCCCGTTAGCTCGTAGGCCGATTAGCTTGTAGGCCGATTGGCTCGTAGGCCGATTAGCTTGTAGGTCGGTCGGTATGTAGGCCCGTTAGCTCGTAGGCCGATTAGCTTGTAGGCCGATTGGCTCGTAGGCCGATTAGCTTGTAGGTCGGTCGGTATGTAGGCCTGTTAGCTCGTAGGCCGACATTAATTGCCATTTGGCTGTAAATACATATTACAACTCAAAACTGCTTCAACTCACCTCGTTTTGGTCCCGAACGGAAGTTGGCGTCTGTTCTTGTAACAGAAACCAGATCACATTTTATGGACAATTAACCCAGAAGACGAGCTCACGTCGAGGGTTTCTCAAACCCTTTCCTGATTGCTGCACCAGAACGAAACCCTTGAAGAACCGGAAGTCGTTCAGATCCGGACCAACAAACCCAGTCAAAGAACCTGGGTGTCCCGGATTTGGCTTCCCAAACATTCCAGGCTGGAGAAAGATCAAAGTGACCAAAACGAGAAATTAGACACCAGAATGCAGAAACCGGTCCAGCTGTCCTGCGACAGAAACCAGTTTCAGTCTTTCAGGTGGCCACAGCCGATGGACCGGTTAGCAGAGTGCTTTGGCTGAGCTCTCTAGACCACAACAGACCGAGTCGACGTCGCTGTGCCTCAGGTTTTTCCAGGACACTCGCGCCTCGTTTCCACTCGTCCTCCGTCGGTCCCTGTGAAATGTGGGACGCGCCCCCTGGTGTCCAACCCCAGGAAGTGCAGCTCTCTGTGGCTCTGTTGGACAGTTTGACTATAAAACCCAACCAGAGATATTCGAGCTGCGCTAAATTTCTCAACGAATGCGAGACCAGACGCCGGGAGGAGCTTCGTCGTTGCGTCAGGGGTCTAGAGAGGCGGAGTTTCAGATGCTTCCGGAAAGACCAGGCGTTCAGAGGAAACCTGTTTCTGCTCCAGTACGAAGCGTTTCATCTTCTTCACGCAGATCCGAGTCTGAGAAGAAGCTCCTCAGATCTTCACGCAGCTTAGTTTATTTATTTATTTATTATTTATTTATTCATCCACCATCTTGTCTTCTAGTTTGTTTTCGACACCTTTTGGTTGGGCGGAAAGAGAAGGGTCGAGCGAGGCTGCTTTTTATCTATTTGCACAGATATTTATGAATAATAAAAGAGAAACCCACGCGTCTAGCAATAACAGTTTGCTGATAACCTTTCTAGTGAATTTGTAGGTGACGTTTGACTTCGGAGGCTCGTTTTTTTCCGGCCTTTTGAACCCGTTGGATTGACGTGGATTCACGCATGAAGCCGGCTTGGTTTTATGGAGACCGAATGTGTACAGCGTTCCACTTCGACCTCAGTATCTGGAAAAACCTCTGTCTCTGTCTCTGTCTCTGTCGTCACCCGAGGATCTTAGTGAACAACGCTTTCAGAGACTGATTTCTTTTTTTAAATGAAAGCGTTTTACTGGCACCGTCTGGACTCTATTTCTGCTCGATCCTGTTGGGAGAACTTCACCGAGGTGACCAGGCTGCCGAACCCTGAACCCTGCTGGGAGGCTGCAGTCGTGCTGAAGGGCTGTTTTCAGTAGCAATAGACCCAGAGTGTGCCTGCGACACATGAAGCCATCCATCCATCCATCCATCCATCCATCCATGGAGGTGTGACTCATTTATCCTCTGACTGATCTGACATTTGGATGGTCGGCTGAGTTGTTTCTTGATTTTTGATAAAGAAGCAGGTTCTCAGTCTCCTCCTCCTCCCTCACCACTGGACCGCATCCAAGGTGAACGTTGCCCCCAAACCTGGTCCACGTCTGCAGGCGTCTCTGGACCACAAACCTGGTCCACGTCTGCAGGCGTCTCTGGACCACAAACCTGGTCCACGTCTGCAGGCGTCTCTGGACCACAAACCTGGTCCACGTCTGCAGGCGTCTCTGGACCACATCCTGGACCAGATCCTGGATGCAGTTGACCCTGGTCATATCTAGAGACCCTGGATGCAGTTGACCTTGGTCATATCTAGAGACCCTGGATGCAGTTGACCTTGGTCATATCTAGAGACCCTGGATGCAGTTGACCCTGGTCATATCTAGAGACCCTGGATGCAGTTGACCCTGGTCATATCTAGAGACCCTGGATGCAGTTGACCCTGGTCATATCTAGAGACCCTGGATGCAGTTGACCTTGGTCATATCTAGAGACCCTGGATGCAGTTGACCTTGGTCATATTTAGAGATCCTGGATTCAGCTGACCCTGGTCATATCTAGAGACCCTGGATGCAGTTGACCTTGGTCATATCTAGAGACCCTGGATGCAGTTGACCCTGGTCATATCTAGAGACCCTGGATGCAGTTGACCCTGGTCATATCTAGAGACCCTGGATGCAGTTGACCTTGGTCATATCTAGAGATCCTGGATGCAGTTGACCTTGGTCATATCTAGAGACCTTGGATGCAGTTGACCCTGGTCATATCTAGAGATCCTGGATGCAGTTGACCTTGGTCATATCTAGAGACCCTGGATGCAGTTGACCCTGGTCATATCTAGAGACCCTGGATGCAGTTGACCCTGGTCATATCTAGAGACCCTGGATGCAGTTGACCTTGGTCATATCTAGAGACCCTGGATGCAGTTGACCTTGGTCATATCTAGAGACCCTGGATGCAGCTGACCATGGTCATATCTAAAGACCCTGGATGCGGTTGACCCTGGTCATATCTAAAGACCCTGGATGCGGTTGACCCTGGTCATATCTAGAGATCCTGGATGCAGTTGACCCTGGTCACATCTAGAGACCCTGGATGCGGTTGACCTTGGTCATATCTAAAGACCCTGGATGCGGTTGACCCTGGTCATATCTAGAGATCCTGGATGCAGTTGACCCTGGTCACATCTAGAGACCCTGGATGCGGTTGACCTTGGTCATATCTAGAGACCTTGGATGCGGTTGACCCTGGTCATATCTAGAGACCTTGGATACAGTTGGCTGGGTGCTGGAGGACAGTGTGCTGGTATCGCGTGCATGCGGCTGATTGTTCAGGTGTTTGTTCCGTCTGTACGTCCCGTTTTCAGATTGGTGGAGAGTCAGAGACTGGGAATCTGCTTCTGGATGCCTTTTTCTACCTGTTTCTAATCTGAAAGCTGCTTCCCTGTGATCGAAAAACAAAACGACAGACATCCACAAAACCTACGCAGAGGAAATGCAACGAGAACACGTGTTGTCATTGTTTATTATTCTATTTTCACTATTTACTGTGTGATAAATGCAATACAACCGTCCTGTGAACGGGCAGTGAGAGATGCTGTATTTCATTTACAGTTCAACAATAAAGATATTTGGAACTTTCTGGTCGTCATGGATTCGGTTTTTCCAGCCATCCTCACTGCCGAAGACCACCGTCGCCACATTTACGTCGCAGCTGGTTTCACCGGACTCCCAGCACCATATCAGTCCAGCAGAAACCTCATATTTCAAGAGAGTTGCCTTCTTTCAGGTTGGGTGTTTCACTTCCTGATGCCTCGTTGTTGGTCAAGGACAAATAATGTCCAGCTAACCCAAGAATAACCATGAAATACCAGCCACTAAGAGGGAGATGAGAGATTTCTAGACACAACCCAGCCAGCATGTCCATGTGGTGTTCCCCAGATTAGGGTACAGGATGGCCTTAAGATTGCCCCCCATATAGGAGGCTGATCTGGGGTCTGTGAGGACAACTAGTGAGCTAAACGAGGAATGGCTCAGGTCAGTTAACCAGTTGATCCCATCACAGACTGTGTAATCACAACTGCACAGAACTGGAAAAACTGCAACTTTCATGTTCTTTGTGTCATAAAGTCACAACTTTCTTAACATAAAATTGCAACTTTTTGTTGAAAAAGTGAATGAGCTACAGCTACGCTAGGCTACAGTTAGCTGGGCCACAGCTACGCTAATCCACAGCTATGCTAGGCTAGAGTTAGCTGGACCACAGCTATGCTAGGCTACAGCTATGCTAGGCTACAGTTAGCTGGGCCACAGCTATGCTGGGCTACAGCTATGCTAGGCCACAGTTAGCTGGGCCACAGCTATGCTAGGCTACAGCTATGCTAGGCTACAGTTAGCTGGGCCACAGCTACACTAAGCCACAGCTACGCTAGGCTACAGTTAGCTGGGCCACAGCTACGCTGGGCTACAGCTACGCTAGGCTACGGCTACACTGGGCTACAGTTAGCAGGGCCACAGCTATGCTAGGCTACAGTTAACTGGGCCACAGCTACGCTAGGCCACAGCTACACTGGGCTACAGTTAGCAGGGCCACAGCTACACTAAGCCACAGCTACGCTAGGCTACAGTTAGCTGGGCCACAGCTACACTGAATCACAGCTATGCTGGGCTACTGTCTGATCTGAAATCAAGAATTTTTTTGAATAAAATCTCAAATTTCACAAAAGGTAAATTCTTGTCATAAAATCTCAATTTTTAAAAACTGTGACTTTGACGTAAAAACAATTTCTTGTCAAATCACAAATTTTATGAGATCAACTATTTTTGTCATAGAATGTTACCTTTTACAGAATTGTCCACCTTGTTGTCAAATCAAAGATTTTGTAAAATCCCAACTCTGGCAAAAACACAACTTGAGATGGTAAAGTAGCATAGGACGCTTGTTAAGTCTGAGGTCATAGGGGGAGGAGCTTCAATTGAGTGACTCACTTTTGGAGTCAAACCCTAGTGGTCAGTAGAGGAACTGCAGCCTCTAGTGGTCAAACCCACATCTGCAGCCCACTTTAACTCATGTTGGGAACTATTATAAATGCTGGCTGGGAAGTCAATGAAATTCAGCTCTCACTCAGTTGGAGGGTGGAAACTTAGACATGCGTCTGGAGAGAAAAAGTATAAATTGTGAGGCTGAGACTCCAGCGATTGTTGAAGTATTTAAACCTGATCAGTCTAAATCTGTGAGCTTTTCTGGCTTTGGTTTCTAAAAATGACAAGATGAAGGAGTGAAAGGGTTTTCCTCTGAGCACAGCTGGTGAAACCTTGGTGTCAGTCATCCGACCCTGCTGTTTTAGAGACAAATAATTACAATTATAATATGGACACATATATACTTTTTAGTATTTTGAGTTGTAATATTTAGTATTTTGCAAATACGTGTCTGTATATAAAACAAAAGCCTCCTGTAATAAACAAGGGAAAAATTTAATACTGAATCTGTTGTGATGTTGTTTGTTCTGCATGAACGTGTGATGACTGTCAAGGACCGTCACCTTGGAAACGCATAGGTTGTACTGACTGAGGAGTCCCACAAGGCTCTGGTTGAAGACCTCTGCTGAGGAAAAGGAGGAAGTTAAGGAAGGAAACTAAAATAACACCAGAGGAAACAAGTTAGTGAGTTAGGAAAGAAGGGATAGGGAGAACTAATAAGTAATTAAAGAAAGGGAGGAAGAAAATAAGGAAAGGAAGGAATTAAGAAAAGAAGGACAACATTTAGGAAGGCAACAAGGAAGGGAAAAAAAGAAGGAACAAATGAACAAACTACGAAAGGAAAAAAGGAATGAAAGGAAGGGGTGACTTAAGACCACTAGGCAAGAAGGGAAGGAAGGAAAAAGCTAAGAAAGGTTAGAAAAGAAACAGGGAGAGAAGAGAAGAAAGGGAAAGCATCGCAAATGAATTTAAAACTTGACTGATCATAAAGTATCCCGAGGTGAACCTCTAGAGGACACATCTCTGGACTCGGAGGCGTCTGGGATGGACATCTGACAGGAGGTGGGCGTGTTCTAGTCCTGATCGTATCACCCTCACAGCACCGTGCAGGTCGAGAAAGAAGAGGCTTTAAAAATCAGTCTTCAAAAACCTCCGGGTGACATCACAGGAGGCTTGTCTGGTGCTGAGGGTTAGGTATAGGGTTAAGGGTTAGGGGTTTGGGGAAGGGGTTTAGGGTTAGGGTTAGGGGTTAGGGGAAGGGGTTAGGGGTTAGGGGTTAGGGGTTAGGGAAGGGGATTTAGGGGAAGGGGTTAGGGGTTAGGGGAAGGGGTTAGGGAAAGGGGTTAGGGGTTTAGGGGAAGAGGTTAGGGAAAAGGGGGTTACGGGAAGGGGTAGGGTTAGGAGAAGGGTTAGGGGAAGGGGTTAGGGTTGGGGTTAAGGGTTAGGGGAAGGGTTAGGGTTGGGGTTAGGGTTAGGGAGGGTTGGGGTTAGGGTTAGGGGAAGGGGTTTAGGGGGGTTAGGGGGGGTTAGGGTTAGGGGTTAGGGGGAAGGGGGAAGGGATTAGGGTTAGGGGAAGGGGTTAAGGGTTTTAGGGGTTAGGGTTTTAGGGGTTAGGGGTTAGGGTTAGGGTTAGGGTAAGGGGTTAGGTTTTCGGGGAAGGGGTTTTAGGGTTAGGGGTTAGGGGTTAGGGGTTAGGGGTTTTTTTAGGGGGGGTTATTGGGTTAGTAGGGGAAGGGAAGGGTTAGGGTTAGGGTTAGGGGTTTTTTTGAGTTTTAGGGGTTAGGGGTTAGGGTTTTAGGGTTAAGGGTTTAGGGGAAGGGTTAGGGTTAGGGTTTTTTAGGGTTAGGGGTTTTTTTTAGGGTTAGGGGTTAGGAGAAAAGGTTAGGGGAAGGGATTAGGGTTAGGGGTTAGGGGTTAGGGGTTAGGGTTAAATCCATCCTGAGCCTCTGAAAGTCAGAAAGAGCAGGTTATGGGACCTTTAAATAGGAGTTTGGTGAGTTTTCATGATGACAACAAATGATGACCTAACAGTCTTTTATTCAGCTCCTCTGATTAAACAGAGCGCATCCTCTCTGAACTGCCTTGATGCCCTTGAGCAAGGCACCGAGCTGAGCAGGAGAGAGTGTGTGCATGGACTTGTTTACGGGGTTATGTAACGTCTTCTGCAGCCTTCGAACTCAGAGGGGGTGCCAGACATCCTCAGCATATGTTTTAAAGGAGCTTCCCCATCTGTCAGCTTGCCAGAACTCCCAACTCTCTTAAAGGGACAGTACACCTGAAACGCTCACTTTCAACTCCGTCTCCGTCAGCGGAAGGGTGTTTCAACTCAGAGCAGTCTCCATCTGAAAATCCCTGCTGTTGTTCTTGTCTCCCTGTCTGTCTGGGGGACTGAAACAATCACCGGGTCCACTGACGGGACTTCGCGGTGAACTACGGCGCCCTCTGGCAGCAGCCCGCTGAACTGCAGCTCCATGCCTGGAAACATGAAGTCCATCTGGAGCCGCCGGGGGCTGTGTGTCGACGCTCTGCTCCCAACACATGATGCACACTGGACCACGAACCGGAGGAGATGTTTATATGGAACTTCATGGGATGAGTCCATCTACAGGAGCTCTGGTGTTCACACCGCTGCTTCACAGACCCGTAAAGACCAATATTTACCAAACGTGAACTAGTTCATTCAGCCGTCTTGGTTAAGATGTTGCGTTGACATCATAGACTGTAGGAAAAAAACTGGACAAACTCCTGTCACTCAAAGGTTTCTGAAGAGTTAGGGTTAGGGGTTAGGGGGTTAGGGGAAGGGGTTAGGGGAAGGGTTAGGGGTTAGGGGGTTAGGGGAGGGGAAGGGGTTAGGGGGGGTTAGGGGTTAGGGGAAGGGTTAGGGTTTGGGGTTAGGGGAAGGGTTAGGGTTAGGGTTAGGGGTTAGGGTTAGGGGTTAGGGGTTAGGGGGTTAGGGGTTAGGGGAGGGGTTAGGGGTTAGGGGAAGGGGAAGGGGGGTTAGGGGGTTAGGGGGTTAGGGGGTTAGGGTTAGGGGTTAGGGGTTAGGGGGTTAGGGGGAGGGGTTAGGGGTTAGGGGTTAGGGGTTAGGGGTTAGGGTTAGGGGGGGTTAGGGTTTAGGGGTTAGGGGGGGGTTAGGGGGTTAGGGGGTTAGGGGGGGTTCAGGGGAGGGGTTAGGGGTTAGGGGTTAGGGGTTGGGGTTAGGGGTTAGGGGTTAGGGGTTAGGGGAAGGGGTTAGGGTTTCGGGGTTCGGGGAGGGGTTCGGGGAAGGGGTTAGGGTTGGTTAGGGGTTTAGGGGTTTAGGGGGTTTCGGGGAAGGGGTTAGGGTTTAGGGGGTTAGGGGGGGTTAGGGGGGGGTTAGGGGAAGGGGGTTTTTGGGGTTAGGGGGGGTTTTAGGGGAAGGTTAGGGTTAGGGTTTGGGGGATAGGGGAAGGGGTTAGGGGTTAGGGGGTTAGGGGGGGTTAGGGGAAGGGGTTAGGGGTTTAGGGGTTAGGGGGTAGGGGGAAGGGGTTAGGGGTTAGGGGTTAGGGGGGGGTTTTTAGGGGTTAGGGGGTTAGGGGTTAGGGGTTAGGGGTTTAGGGGTTAGAGGGGTTAGGGTTAGGGGTTTTTAGGGTTTAGGGTTTGGGGTTAGGGGGTTAGGGGAAGGGGTTAGGGTTTAGGGTTTAGGGGTTAGGGGGTTAGGGGGTTAGGGTTAGGGTTTCTGAAGAGTTAACTCTCTTAGCTGAGCTCATGTCTTACATTCATTTTCATTTGTCCGTCCTCATTTCAGATGTTGTTTTGGTCGCCATATCTGAAACGAGGACTGCCAGAGCTGTCCTGCGCTGGTACCAAGGGTCGCTGGGTCGGTCCCCCGTCCAGCAGACCTCAGGCCTGGCCCGCCAAGGACCCGAGGCACAGCTGGGCTGGTGACCCGGAGCTGGTCAGCATTTATCAGCTGGCGTCGTAGTTTATTCTGACAGAGACGGCTCATCCTCGTCTCCCTCCAGCGTCCTCGCTGTCTTCTGTCTTCTGTCTTCTGAGAGTTTGGGCTCCCCTGGGAGGAATTATCGCCGCATGTCGCCATGGCAGCAGCGTTTTAATGAAGTCCCGTGATGGTTGGAAGAGCGAAGGTGAGCGTGTTTCCTGTCTGAACACTCCGGACGGATCCATCGGGGTTTCCTCTTTCACCTCGATACCGAAGTCGTCGGAGAACCAAATATTTGGTTTAATTATCATTTCCCTGCCTTTGTTTTGTTTTTGTTTTGTTTGATTTTATTTTCACTAAACATTTTTATTAATTATAAGACCAGCAAACACCATCCCGAATGTCGATGCTGAAGATCGTGTGATTGTAGACTTTTAGTCCTATTTTAGTTTCGTAGGCGTTCGCCAGCAGTCCCTGTTTTGGTCTCCAAGTCTGGACAAACTGGACAAACTGGACAAACTGGACTAACTGCCGTGGCGTCGCCAACAGGCCTCTGGAGAACCGATCTGACTTCGACCAGTCCTGGTTAATCCTAGAATGGACAAATGGGCGGAGCAAACCGCTTGGAGCACCGCCGCCTTGGCTCAGTCAAGTTAGCGTTTTAGTATAATGCTAAGCCAAGATGCTAATTAATTCTGATGGAATCTGTCCAGTCACTGTTATTTCTAAAACAACATCTGAAACGAGAGCCGCCAGAGCTGAGACGGGGACCGCTGGAGCTCTGGGACCCTTTAAGGCCTTAAGACCATGTGACCCAGCCCAGACTCTTAACGCCAAACATCAACCGTAGACCGAATCCAGGAGCAAGCAGGAAGCTGGTTGGGTGAACGAAGGACGACAGGGTGATGATGATGTCCCAACAGGAAGCAGAGTCTCATCCCCGTCTCAGAGGAAGACACCAAAGGAAGACACCAAAGGTCTCTGGTGTCTCTGGACTCTGAAACCACAACGCTGTTTCATCAACAGGTAGCTTCTGTGGAAGCTAACACGTTAACACGGGAGCTGAATTCAAAAGATCACGTTCTGCGAACAGACGGCCTAGTTCTCCGAAGATAGAGGAAAAACAAAAGGACAGAAGAGAAAGAGAAAGAGAGGAGGAATGAAAGAGAGAAGGAGCTGAATGTCAAGGCAGCACTAATTGTTTCTATTTTAAAGAGCCGAGGTGCTTTCAGACTGATTTAAGGAAGCAAAAGTGACCTAAAAACAAAGCGAGTCCAGCTGACACTCACAGATAACATTCACACAGGACTGACGACGGCCGGGCGGCGCTCTGGAGCTCATCTACCGCGCTGCCGCCACGTCTAAGACATCAGCTCCCACAGGTGATGAAGGGGGGGGGGTAGGGGAGGTGAGTGGAAAACAAAGACAGAGGAAGACAGAGGAGCTCTGAGGTCACACAGCTGTCCGTGGAGCTCTGCTGCCCCCTGCAGGACAACAGCAGTACTGCAACACCAGAGATGAAGATGTAGATGAGTTAAAACTGTCTTTCCAAGACACAGATTTAACAGACTGAAAATTTATAAACTCCCTAACATCACCGCGGTCTCCAGAACCATCTACCTGACATCAATCATCACCCCCCCCAAACATGTTCAAGTTAAAAAAACTGATAAGAATTTATTGCTTGTTTTGAAATCAGATTAACAATCAGTTAAGGGAATTAGTTTTAAAAAAAAGATCAATAAATGAATCAATTTATTGAAAAATAGAATTTAATACATTAATAAATAAAAATTGAAATATATTAAATAATTTAATTTAGTTAAAAACATTAAAAAGTAAGAAAAAAATTATGAAGAAACAATTTAAGCCAATTAAAAAACAGTAAAAAGTAAAATTTAAAAAATAGATTAATGATTAATTTAAAAAACAATTGAATAAATTAATAAATAGATATATATCAAATAATAAATAAAAAACAAAGAAGTAGTTAAAAAAAACATAGGTAGTTCAATACTATTACAAAACAAGCAATAACAATAAAACAAGTAAATATAACAAAACTAATGAACAAAGTTAAAAAATAATTAAAATAAAAAATGCATATATAACAAATAGATGAATAAAAGTAAAATAAAAAAATTATTAATTGATTGGCGTATTAGAACAGATGTAACAGACATGAACAGACGTGGTGGATGATACTGAACTCATCTTCTTCATGTTGTTTCTTTCATGGTTGTACGAGTCTGGATTCCTTTTATTATTATATTATTATTATTATTATTATTATCATTATTATTATTATTATTGGGCCAGTGGGTTTGCTGTTAGATCTCTGAGTTGTCGTGGACATGGACGAATATTATTGGATGTGAGAGATGTGGAGGGTTTGGACATCTGTTTGACAGTTACCTGCATTTTCAAATAAAAACACATCAAGCATCTTTGCTGTAAAATGGTAAATTTCACATTATCGTACCTTTTCTCTTTTAAGAAGTTATTTTTTGTCCTAAAATCTCAACTCAAAGACGACTTTGTTTTCAAAAATACAGATTTCACATATCTCACACTTTGTACTAAAATCACTAAATCCACTAAATTTGAGACATGAATTTCCTTTTAAGTTTTTAAGTTTTTGACCAAATATCTGAAATAGACTTTTTGTCATAAAATTTTCAGCCTTTGAAGAAGTGAACATTTTGTTGTAAAAGTCACAACGTGAAACATTTTAACTTATTGTTGCAACTTTTTTGTTGTAAAATATCAACTTTCACAAAATGTTAACATTTTCACATAAAAAAAACATCTTCATGTTGAAAAATTGTGAATTTGGTCAAACTGCAATTTCATTTCCTGAAATCACAAATTTCCTCATTTTGGTTGTAAAAATAAGTTTTTGTCATAAAATTTCAAATTTTGCAAAAATTGAGACTTTTTAGTTTAAAATCAAACTTTATGTCACAAAAGTGACTTTATGTCCTATAATCATGACATTTTGTTGGAGACTCACAAATTTATAAAACTGTAATTTTTTTTAAAACTTTCTTCTTCAACTTTTTGATAAAAAAAAAATATCCTGACTTTTGTTGTAAAATGCTGGGTTTTGTAAAATTATGAATTTCTCAATATTGTAACTTATCACAAAAAGTTTAATTTTCTCAGGAGATATCAGTATTTAAGTTTTCTCTTTTTATTTCTTTTTAATTTACTTCTTCTTCTGAACAAAAATGTTTCTGCCAAATCTGAGAATTTACAAAATCAATGTTTTGTTTTTCGGGTTTATTAAATGAGAAATTCTGAGTCATTTTTCTAAATTTGAGCAATTTTAAAGTCAGAATTTAAAGTTTTATTCCTTTATTTTTTAAATATCAAGTTGTGAGTTTATAGAGTCAGACTTCTGGCTTTTGTTTCTTTAAATCAGAAATTTAAAAAAAACTCATGAATTTAATTAGTGAATTTACAAAGTCATACATTTTCTTTCTTTCTTGGAAGAAATACAAAGGCAAATAAAGACAAATAATAAATAAAATGTACAGGTTTATTAAATCAGTCTGAGCGGAAGAAATGTCATTAACAGGGGTTTCTGAGGTTTCCATTGTCAATCTCTAAGTCAAATTTCATGAGTTTTGGGCAATAATTGAACAGAAATATTAAGAAACAAAATTTTCGACCCCATTGACCGCAATGTTATCGAAAATTTGAAAGTGATCCAAAATCCAGGATTTCTTCCAGATCACAGCCAAAATGAAATCAGTTCGTCCTTTTCACATTTCTGACAACTCCTGAAAATTTAATCAAAATCCATCCATAACTTTTTGAGTTATCTTGTAACACAGACAGATAAACGCCGGCAAAAACATAACCTCCTTGGCGGAGGTAATTAGCGACGCTGCAGATACGTCCACAGCTGTCGACAGTTGGGCCTGGCTAATCTCATCTCTAATTTTGATTATTTTCCCGCTAAAAAAGCTCATAAAGTCTTCACTACTGAGAGTAGCAGGAATGCATGGACCAACAGAGTTGTGACTCTTTGTCAGCCTGGCTACAGTGATAAATAATAAGATGTTCTAGCTCTGCGTAGGGCTCTTTTGTAGACTATTAAACTATCTTTCCAGGCACGATGGGAGTCCACAGATTTACAGGAGTACCACCTCCTTTCCATTTTACGTGCATTCTGCTTCAGCGTGTGAATATGTGAATTATACCAGGGAGCTGAGCTCCTAAGATAAGAAACCCTCTTCCTCAGAGGAGCGACCGCATCCAGGGCCGAATGTAACATATCTGCAGTATTGTTGACGAGGTGATCAATATCTGTAAAATTCAGGTCGTTGCCCTCAGCTATTCTATCATATTCCACCATAGGTCCACTGGTATGTCGGTCACCTCTTCAGTTCGGTGGTGGTGCATCCATGCGGGGGCTGGTTCCTCCTCCATGCTGGGTTTCAGTTGCCTGAGTCATTCACTCAGCAGGTCTCTCTCAAGCAACTGCCGTTTCAGCCAGTCGCTGGTGCTTGGCACAGATACTTGCTGTTATTGCCAGTTTCCTTCTGTGCCCTGCTCACGTGTTGACCCATGAAGCCTGATGGGAGCTTCCATGCGGTCCTGAGGCAGGTTATTGGCCGGCAGTTGGATGGTATTGTTCCCTTGTGGGGGGCCTTGATGACGAGGCCTTGGGTTAACCACTCTGACCTGAGCAGCTGGTTCATTTGTGCGGTCAGCTTTTCTTGTTCCTTCCAACTGTTCCTGCTGTTCGTCTTGTAGCCAAGCATCTCCAGGACGACTTTGCTGCTGGCGTCTAACAGCTGATCGGTCTCTGTGATGGTGTTGGTAGGGACAGTTCATGGTGCTGTGTTCTGATGCTAGTTTTTTTTATAGCTTCAGCAGGTAGGAGGTAGTTGAGTTCTCCCAGGACTTCATGATTCTCTCTCAGTTCAGCTGCCCTTGAGTTAAGGATGGGCATGGTTATGGGGGCGGGACCTGTCGTCCTGGCTCCCCCTTGCCGTATCATCTTTGTACCTCATCTCTTGCCAGGATCGCAGCTTTCTCTTGCGGATATTCGTGCACTGAGCTAGTAGTTGTTTCTTTGTGGGTGTGGAGGGTTTTTTAAAGCATCCATTCCTCTCACGTTCTCTGCATGTCGCCCCTCTCTCTGGAGATGATGGTGTAATACCATGGTCCATTCCCACCATGTTCTCTGCTCCATGAGTGTTGTGTTCCAGTAGCCCATTTCTCACCAGGGTGCCCTGGTTCAACACCTGGAGATATAATCAATAGATATATATTTTACCCTTTTCTCCCCCTCTTTTTTCTGCTCAAACATAATTTAAAAAAAAAAAAACAGAATCAAGGGCAAAAGCTGAGTTTTAAAAAAGAGAATTAAGAAAAAACAAACAAAAAATCGACCCTGGGAATCAACATCCAGAGGACGCACCTCATGGTCGCGTCCACCAGGGGGAGCTGCTCACTCGACTCTGCAAAGTATCAATAACTACAGTGATTGATTATAATCAGGGTGACGACGAAGGTCAGCCCATAATATTATAGTCATATATTTAATATATCCGTGAACAAAAGCCTTTCCCAGGGAACGATGAGTAAAGTCGAGAGATCTTCAGAAATAGTAAATTAGACATAATTTATTACTATTGTGTGCAATACACATATAAATATTCATTGACATGTGCAATATACATATACATACTCACTGACGTGCAATAACTTCTCAGGTGTAGTAATCACTACCAACATATCCTTGTAAATAAAGTCAGAGTTATTATTATTTATTATTTATTATATATTCTCTATTGTAGTTATTGTTTGTTTTTATTATTGTTTTATCCCATTTTATTGTTGTCCTTTTCTCTTCTTATTGCTATTCTCACTCCTGCTGTAACATTGTAAATTTCCCCATTGTGGGACAAATAAAGGAATATCTTATCTTATCTTATCTTATAAAAATAGGAATTATAGATATTTCTAAAAATTATTTTTCAGAAGTTTTTAAAACAAGTTATTGAAATAAACTAGATGCCGTACTAAGAGAATATTTTTTGTATGAAAGCCGGACTGTGCAGCTCTCCGCCCCAGATGTTCAGAAAGCTTCTTCTTCTGCCACGTTTTTGCTGCTTTCCAAAGGAACGGACCGCATTGGGAAGCTGTGCCCGCATCTGATTGGTGGAACACTTTTAAAAACCCGCCTAGAGTCCCGCCTTATAACTGATTCCGCGGCTCTGATTGGTCGAACGTCGAGGCCATCACGGTTACCATGGACTTTGGCTTCGGCGGTATCCAAGCGAGAGCGAGATTCTTTTAGTGAACTCCGCATCACGGAGCCGCTGCGAGCTGTCTGCGTGATAACTACGACTTTAGCTGTTAGAAGTACTGTTATCTGGACTGGAAAACACGCATTCAGGAGGAAATGGCGCAGAAAAAGAATTCCAAAGCTCACTCCAAAAAAGGTCAGTACCCCTTTATCTTTTTTTTTTTTTCTGGATTCGATGAGCTCGGGACGCGCCTTGACGTCCTTCAGATGGAATTCCATAAGAAATCCTTCGCTTTTGAAGTTTTCATCACTTTGTGCGACTACGTACACCAGGTAGCGAGAACCCGGAAACTCCCGGACGCTAGTCGAGATGCGGTCTTCCATTCGGCGTTCACTGCTGGCTCTCCCGAGGTTCCCGTGGTCTTCCACGGAGAAAAACTTCATCCTGCTGGGCGTGAAGACGCAACGTGAAGCATCAAACAAACGCAAGAATCTAATGAACAAATAAACCACTCTTTCGTATTTAACTCCAGCCGAATTGATCATTTCATTTTATCTGTTCCTGCTAATATTTTTATTACAAGATTCTTATATATTTGCACCGTTGCCAAGCGATAGAATACTTAATTAGTTGAATTGTGAATGGAGACTGATTAGACACGGGCTAGTCTGGCTGTTTCTGCCAGCTAAACTGGTCTGGTTTTGGACCAGTTTAACAAAGCACACGTCCAGTTTAACTGGAGCTGAGGAGTTCACGTGCAGAGACGTCCTGTAAGACTGTTCAGATGTTTAAACTGAAGCAGCCTCCTCAGAGGAGACGGATAACGTGACCACCTTTAATGACAGGATGCTAACAGAAGCTAACTTTCAGTAGTGATGTTAAAGTTCAGGGTTTTTTCTCTGGATTAGTGATGGATGTGGAGGAAAACTCAAATGAAGTGTTTATAAGCTTGACAAAGGTGCGTTGTGGTTGATTTCCAGTTGTGTTTGTTACGATCATCATGTCTGAAACCATCACCAGCTTTTATTCAGCTTCAGCTCCTTTGTTGTGACGACAGCAGTCACGTGACTCAGATCCCACTAAAGAAGAAGAAGTTGGGACTCTGTAAAATGGAAATAAAGGCAGGATGCGATGAGAAAGGAGTCTCATCCTGACCCATATGATGTCTTCGTAATAAGTTTGTTATGCTTGTAATTAAATGTGCTGAGGTGTTTTTTTTTCCCCTCTCACGACGTGTCCATTTGACACGTAGTGGGAGATGTTCTTTTTTTTAACCTCCACCCTCCTTCCCCAATGTGATCATATTTTCTTCTGCTAAAAGTGCCCTGGCCGGAGGGTGGTGTACTTGGGCATGTGCTTGAGTGTACTACTCTCTGACACGGTAGAAGCGCTCTTATAGCGCTGACCCAAGCACCGTTGACTCCTGTCCATATGTTGTTGTTGTTTCTGTATGTTTCTCTTGGACGGTGTACTGGGAAGACAAATTTCACTGTGTTGGGACGCTGGCTCAGTGACAATAATAAATCTGATTCTGATTCTGATTCTGATTCTGATTCTGATTCATAAACCCTCATGTGTCTCTGTACGTCTGGGAACCGAGCAGACCTGATGAAGAAGGACCAGAGACGCTGGACAGTCCTGATGCTGCAGATGGTTAGGGTTCTGGACGGCAGGGATGGACCGGGTCTGGGATGGACCGGGATGGACCAGGATGGACCGGGTCAGGGATGGACCAGGGTCAGGGATGGACCGGATCAGGGATGGACCAGGTCTGGGATGGACCAGGATCAGAGATGGACCGGGTCAGGGATGGACCAGGGTCTGGGATGGACCAGGGTCGGGGATGGACCAGGGTCTGGGATGGACCAGGGTCTGGGATGGACCAGTATGGACCGGGTCTGGGATGGACCAGGGTCAGGGATGGACCAGGGTCTGGGATGGACTGGGTCAGGGATGGACCGGGTCAGGGATGGACCAGGATGGACCATGATGGACCAGGGTCTGGGATGGACCCGGGTCAGGGATGGACCAGGGTCGGGGATGGACTGGGTCAGGGATGGACCGGGTCAGGGATGGACCGGGTCAGGGATGGACCAGGGATGGACCGGGAGGGATGGACGGGGGATGGACGGGTCAGGGATGGACCATTGTCAGGGATGGACCGGGATGGACCGGGTCAGGGATGGACCGGGTCAGGGATGGACCAGTATGGACCAGGGTTAGGGATGGACCGGGTCTGGGATGGACCAGGGATGGACCAGGGTCAGGGATGGACCAGGGTCAGGGATGGACCAGGGTCTGGGATGGACCAGGGTCAGGGATGGACCAGTATGGACCAGGGTCGGGGATGGACCAGGGTCTGGGATGGACCAGGGTCTGGGATGGACCAGGATCAGGGATGGACCAGGATGGACCGGGTCTGGGATGGACCAGGGTCTGGGATGGACCAGGGTCTGGGATGGACCAGGATCAGAGATGGACCGGGTCAGGGATGGACCAGGGTCTGGGATGGACCAGGGTCGGGGATGGACCAGTATGGACCGGGTCTGGGATGGACCAGGGTCAGGGATGGACCATGATGGACCAGGGTCAGGGATGGACCCGGGTCAGGGATGGACCAGGGTCGGGGATGGACTGGGTCAGGGATGGACCGGGTCAGGGATGGACCGGGTCAGGGATGGACCATTGTCAGGGATGGACCGGGGATGGACCGGGTCAGGGATGGACCGGGTCAGGGATGGACCAGTATGGACCAGGGTTAGGGATGGACCGGGTCTGGGATGGACCAGGATGGACCGGGTCAGGGATGGACCAGGGTCAGGGATGGACCGGGTCAGGGATGGACCGGGTCAGGGATGGACCAGTATGGACCAGGGTTAGGGATGGACCGGGTCTGGGATGGACCAGGATGGACCGGGTCAGGGATGGACCAGGGTCAGGGATGGACCCGGGTCAGGGATGGACCAGGGTCGGGGATGGACTGGGTCAGGGATGGACCGGGTCAGGGATGGACGGGTCAGGGATGGACCGGGTCTGGGATGGACCAGGATGGACCGGGTCAGGATGGACCAGGGTCAGGGATGGACCAGGGTCAGGGATGGACCAGGGTCAGGGATGGACCAGGGTCGGGGATGGACCAGGATGGACCAGGGTCAGGGATGGACCGGGTCAGGGATGGACCAGGGTCAGGGATGGACCAGGATGGACCGGGTCAGGGATGGACCAGGATGGACCCGGGTCAGGGATGGACCAGGATGGACCAGGGTTAGGGATGGACCGGGTCAGGGATGGACCAGGATGGACTGGGTCAGGGATGGACCAGGATGGACCAGGGTTAGGGATGGACCAGGGTCTGGGATGGACCGGGATGGACCGGGTCACTGGTCTTGGAATCTGAACCTGCAGGGACAAAAAACTTTTAGTAGAAAACCACAACTTTTTCAGAATATCATGGTTTCGTTGTAAGAATCAGTCTTCTTTTGTTGTACGGTTGCGTCTCTCGCAAAATCGTGACTCCTTCACTGAATATTGCAGTTTTTCGTAAATTATTGTCTTGAGCAAAATTTTTCGTAAAACTGTGAATTTTGTGAAACTGCAACTTTCTTTCCTAGTTCCTAAAGTTTTGCGGTTGTCAGTGATTTAATGATTTTGTAAAAGTTTTGCGGTAAACTTGCTCGTGTCATAAAATCACCACTTTTAAATTTCAATGTTGCAACTTTATGTTTTGAAATATTTTGCAAAATCACAACTTTTGACATAAAATTACATTTTTATTTTGCAATGTAGCAACTTTTTCTTGCAAAAAGCGAATTTTGGGCAAAAATTTGTTACTTTTCCACTCAAAATTACGACTTTTTCGTAAAACTGTGAATTTTGTAAAACTGCAACTTTCTTTCCTAAAGAGTTTTTTATTGTGCAAAACTGCAAATTTCACAAAATCACAACTTTTTGTCATCAAATCTCAAAATTGTGACGTTTTAACGTTGACCTTGTGAGTGATTTAATGATTTTGTAAAAGTTTTGCGGTAAACTTGCTCGTGTCATAAAATCACCACTTTTAAATTTCAATGTTGCAACTTTATGTTTTGAAATATTTTGCAAAATCACAACTTTTGACATAAAATTCCATTTTTATTTCGCAATGTTGCAACTTTTTCTTGCAAAAAGTGAATTTTGGGCAAAAAATTGTGACTTTTCCACTTAAAATTCCGATTTTTTTTCGTAAAACTGTGAATTTTGTAAAACTGCAACTTTCTTTCCTAAAGAGTTTTTTTGTGCAAAACTGCAAATTTTACAAAATCGCAACTTTTTGTCATCAAATCTCAAAATTGTGACGTTTTAACGTTGACCTTGTCAGTGATTTAATGATTTTGTAAAAGTTTTGCGGTAAACTTGCTCGTGTCATAAAATCACCACTTTTAAATTTTAAAGTTGCAACTTTATGTTTTGAAATAGTTTGTAAAATCACAACTTTTGACATAAAATTCCATTTTTATTTTGCAATGTTGCAACTTTTTCTTGCAAAAAGTGAATTTTGGGCAAAAAATTGTTACTTTTCCACTTAAAATTACGATTCTTATCGTAAAACTGAATTTTGTAAAACTGCAACTATCTTTCCTAAAGCGTTTTTTTCTGCAAAACTCCAAATTTTACAAAATCGCAACTTTTTGTCATCAAATCTCAAAATTGTGACGTTTTAACGTTGACCTTGTCAGTGATTTAATGATTTTGTAAGAGTTTTGCAGTAAACTTGCTCGTGTAATAAAATCACCACTTTTAAATTTCAATGTTATAATTTTATGTTTTGAAATAGTTTGTAAAATCACAACTTTTGACATAAAATTACATTTTTATTTTGCAATGTTGCAACTTTTTCTTGCAAAAAGTGAATTTTGGGCAAAAAATTGTTACTTTTCCACTTAAAATTCCGATTTTTTTTCGTAAAACTGTGAATTTTGTAAAACTGCAACTTTCTTTCCTAAAGAGTTTTTTTTTTGTGCAAAACTGCAAATTTCACAAAATCACAACTTTTTGTCATCAAATCTCAAATTTGTGACGTTTCAACGTTGACCTTGTCAGTGATTTAAAGATTTTGTAAAAGTTTTGCGGTAAACTTGCTCGTGTCATAAAATCCCCACTTTTAAATTTAAAAGTTGCAACTTTATGTTT
The DNA here is from genome assembly GCA_018398805.1 of Hirundichthys speculiger. Taxonomy (NCBI): domain Eukaryota; kingdom Metazoa; phylum Chordata; class Actinopteri; order Beloniformes; family Exocoetidae; genus Hirundichthys; species Hirundichthys speculiger. The sequence goes on from JAGFBZ010000569.1 coordinate 338,648, forward strand.
TGAAATAGTTTGTAAAATCACAACTTTTGACATAAAATTACATTTTTATTTTGCAATGTTGCAACTTTTTCTTGCAAAAAGTGAATTTTGGCCAAAAAATTGTTACTTTTCCACTTAAAATTATGATTTTTTTTTGTAAAACTGTAACTTTCTTTCCTAAAGCGTTTTTTCTGCAAAACTGCAAATTTTACAAAATTGCAACTTTTTGTCATCAAATCTCAAAATTGTGACGTTTTAACATTGAGCTTGTCAGTGATTTAATAATTTTGTAAAAATTTTGTGGTAAACTTGCCCGTGTCATAAAATCACCACTTTTAAATTTCAATGTTGCAACTTTATGTTTTGAAATATTTTGCAAAATCACAACTTTTGACATAAAATTACATTTTTATTTCGCAATGTTGCAACTTTTTCTTGCAAAAAGCGAATTTTGGGCAGAATTTCAGGTTTTGTTGTAAGAATCAGTCTTCTTTTGTTCTACGGTTGCGTCTCTCGCAAAATCGTGACTCCTTCACTGAATATTGCAGTTTTTCGTAAAGTATTGTCTTGAGCAAAATTTTTCGTAAAACTGTGAATTTTGTGAAACTGCAACTTTCTTTCCTAAAGAGTTTTTTTGTGCAAAACTGCAAATTTCACAAAATCGCAACTTTTTGTCATCAAATCTAAAAAATTGTGACGTTTTAACATTGAGCTTGTCAGTGATTTAAAGATTTTGTAAAAGTTTTGCGGTAAACTTGCTCGTGTCATAAAATCACCACTTTTAAATTTAAAAGTTGCAACTTTATGTTTTGAAATAGTTTGTAAAATCACAATTTTTGACATAAAATTACATTTTTATTTTGCAATGTTGCAACTTTTTCTTGCAAAAAGCGAATTTCGGGTAAAAAATTGTTACTTTTCCACTTAAAATTACGATTTTTATCGTAAAACTGAATTTTGTAAAACTGCAACTTTCTTTCCTAAAGCGTTTTTTCTGCAAAACTGCAAATTTTACAAAATTGCAACTTTTTGTCATCAAATCTCAAAATTGTGACGTTTCAACGTTGACCTTGTCAGTGATTTAATGATTTTGTAAAAGTTTTGCGGTAAACTTGCTCGTGTCATAAAATCACCACTTTTAAATTTAAAAGTTGCAACTTTATGTTTTGAAATAGTTTGTAAAATCACAATTTTTGACATAAAATTACATTTTTATTTTGCAATGTTGCAACTTTTTCTTGCAAAAAGCGAATTTCGGGTAAAAAATTGTTACTTTTCCACTTAAAATTACGATTTTTATCGTAAAACTGAATTTTGTAAAACTGCAACTTTCTTTCCTAAAGCGTTTTTTCTGCAAAACTGCAAATTTTACAAAATTGCAACTTTTTGTCATCAAATCTCAAAATTGTGACGTTTCAACGTTGACCTTGTCAGTGATTTAATGATTTTGTAAAAGTTTTGCGGTAAACTTGCTCGTGTCATAAAATCACCACTTTTAAATTTCAATGTTGCAACTTTATGTTTTGAAATATTTAGCAAAATCACAACTTTTGACATAAAATTCCATTTTTATTTCGCAATGTTGCAACTTTTTCTTGCAAAAAGCGAATTTTGGGCAAAAAATTGTTACTTTTCCACTTAAAATTATGATTTTTATTGTAAAACTGTGAATTTTGTAAAACTGCAACTTTCTTTCCTAAAGCGTTTTTTCTGCAAAACCGCAAATTTTACAAAATCGCAACTTTTTGTCATCAAATCTAAAAAATTGTGACGTTTTAACATTGAGCTTGTCAGTGATTTAAAGATTTTGTAAAAGTTTTGTGGTAAACTTGCTCGTGTCATAAAATGACCACTTTTAAATTTAAAAGTTGCAACTTTATGTTTTGAAATAGTTTGTAAAATCACAACTTTTGACATAAAATTCAATTTTTATTTTGCAATGTTGCAACTTTTTCTTGCAAAAAGCGAATTTTGGGCAGAATTTCAGGTTTTGCAAAAATTTTGACTTTTTGCCATAAAATGACGTGTTTATGTCACAAAGCTGTGAATTTCAGATGATGGCGACTTCGTGTCCTGTAACCGCGACCGTGGGCGTGGACGGCTCAGCTGGACTGTCCCTTTAAGGGACGAGGAAGACGGCGTTGAGTCTTCAGCAGGCTGTTGGTGTCAGAGAACAAGGTTGTCCGCTGGACTCTTCTGTCCTCTCTGGCATCTGAAACATCAGAGCGTCACCGGGTTTTGTCGGCTCTAATAATAGAGCGGATCGGGTTCTGGACGGGAGGATGGGAGGAGCAGGAGTTCAGACTGAGCTGAGCTTCGTCTCGTTGTCTTCGGGTCGCCTCCCTGAGGAGCTCAAAGTTTGTAGCATCGCTGACGCCCGTAAAAGTTCTAATATTTGTCTTCTACGTCTTGGCACCGTTCGGCCTCGTTTTTCGGTTCCCGAGACCCGAGACGGTCCATGCAGCACCACCGCCACTATGGCAGCTCCTTCTCCTCCTCGCCTCCTGTAGAGGAGGTCCACACAGAGGAGGAGGTGTTTGACGAGGAGGAGGTGTTGGCTGAAGAGGAGGAGGTGTTTGACGAGGAGGAGGTGTTGGCTGACGAGGAGGAGGTGTTGGCTGAAGAGGAGGAGATGTTGGCTGAAGAGGAGGAGGTATTGGTTGAAGAGGAGGAGGTGATGGACTCAGGTAGGGCCGATGGAGGGAGGAGGTCCGGTCGGGTTCAGCTGGAGGTTTTCTCTCATCTGTCCTGATCTGGTTTGTTCAGGAGGCATTAACGAGGAGGAGGTCCAGCAGAAACCGGATCCTGATGTTCCTGAGGCGGGTAGGAGCGGCTCAGGAGCTTCCTCTGGCATGGTTCAGTGTGGCGTGGCGTGGTTTTACCCGGTTGGATCTGGGTCCTACTTGTCTGGACCGTCTGGACCGGAGCTGCTCTCAGCGTGAATGTCAAACATCTCATTGTAGGCTTTCAAAATAAAAGCTTCCATGGTAGAGGGTGGTGAAGAGCGTAGAGCAAAGGTGTCATCATTAACCACGGTTACATGATGTTTTTAATTCAGAATTAATAATTCTGAATTAAATAATTCTGAATTAAACTATTTTCCTTCGAGTTTACTTGAAATAGTAATTCCGAATTAAGGTTTACATGGAAAACACGTTTGTTCGGCTTTATCCAATTCCGCTTAAGGTCTGGGGGTTGGGAAGGGTTCGGATTGGATGGGGGGGGGGATGTCTTTACATCTACCGGGAGAAAACAAACTTAGCAACAACTCGATTAGCAACTAGGAGCTATTAATTAAATAAATCGTCTCTGCTCTTGACCACCGTTTACTGCGTGCCGCCATCTTGAAACTTTGTTTTGAAAACAAGCCCAGCGCGGAATATAAGCGTCATCGTGACAGACGGACAAGAGAACTAGCATGCGCAGAAAGACGGGAATTAATTTAAAGTGGAATGAGTGTTTAACATGACCGTGAAATTATTTTATTCAGAATTAAAATCAGAATAAACCAGCCACTTACTTCGGAATTAAGTTTAATTCGGAATGGACATTTTCATATGGAATTAGGTGTTTACATGGTAACTTTTATTCGGATTTAACTTTAATTCTGAATTAAAGAGGAATTAAACTTCCCATGTATACGCACTGATTCTGGTTCTTCTCAGATTTTGGTTCTGGTTCGCCCCACTGTTGTACAGAAACATTTTTGTTGCAAATCTATGACTTAAAATCTTGTGACTGCGATTTTAGGACATAAATCGCAGTCCTAAATTCCCGAAACGTCCTGAATTCGCAACTTAACTGAACAGTTTTGTCAAAGTTTTGATTTTTGCAAGTCAATATTTGACCACCAAAAGTTGCCATTTTTAAGTTTGAAAAAAGTTGCGATTTTGTAAAATTGGTGATTTGAGCATCAAGAGGTTTCAATGATTCCACGAGAAACTTCGGTTTTTCAAATAAAAAGTTTCAATCTCACAAAAATTTCAGTTTTACTACAAAAAGTTGCTTTCTAATAAAAAGGTTGCCTCTGTTTGAAATTGGTCATTTGAAAAAGTCATTTCAGACAAATAGTCACAAGTGAAAAATTTACAAAAATAAGTAACTTATGTGGACGTCAAGTAGAAAAAATGTTTTAAGTTTAAGCAAAGTTTTCTTAAATCTGAAACTAAAACCTTCCAGTTCCAGACGGTCATCTTGGTGTTGGACGTTTTCTGTTTTCTTGGGTTTTTTTCTCAGAGCTGCGGGTCCCAAGAAGTTCTGACATTTTGTCCAGAAACTTTAAAATAAAAAAAACAAACAAAAAAAAACCCACAGGCTACTAGGCTAGCTGATGCTAGCTGATACATTCCTGCAGACCGCTATTACTGGCTGTGGGACGGGTCTTACTTGGCTCTCTTAGTTATTCATTTCAGGTCAGATGTCGGCGTCATTGAAAATGCTACGTGCTACGTTGCCAGCTGTTGATATCATAGATGCCACACCTCCTCATTATGCATGCACGTTTGGGTTTAACGTACGTTTGTTTTTCTGTTAAGGTTTGTAGAAATCCCTCGACACACTTGACCAGAATTTGACCAACTAACATTAGCTGGTCTCGTAGCTTAGCATGAGTTAAGCTGAAATGGCTAGTTTGTGGTAACTGAGGTTGGTCAGCTAATGCTAGCGCTACCCAGTCCTGAGGAGCAGCTGCTTTACCGCCAAACAACTGCAAGTTACTTTCATTTCACTGAAGATTTAAGAAACTGGCTCCGTCTGCGCTAACTCTCTGGGGTACTGATCCTAACGAGGCTTCAGAGGGTTTTTTTAGTTTTCCATGAAGTCATTTCTAACAAACTTATCCAAACTGCAGGAAACCAGTTAGATCCAAGGCCTTCCAACAGTTTCTGTTTCTATTTGTAGCTTCCAGGACATTAATGAGACCGAACTAAGAAACAAACTCAGACAGCTGTTGTCGTTATTTGCAGCCTTTTCAGTCCTGAACAGCTGCTCTCTCTCTGTCATGGTCATTGTATGTCTCTCGCCCTATTTCTGGGTCGCTCTGCCCTGCAGCAATAATAGCCCTGCCCCCTCCTCTCTTTTCCTGTCTTTTTTCTTCTTTTCAAAGACTCGACCCCAGTTTCCTATTTTCCAGCCGTCATTCAGCAGGCTACTGTTTAAGATCGCTGCGTCAGGTCCTTCCTTGACTCCTTTCCTCAACATCCAGCAGTGATGGCTGCTGGGAGTTCAGAGAGGAGTTAATGCCGTTATGTGTTTGGTTCAGTCCTGAAGAAGAAACCAGCAGGATAAGACATGGCGGCTCGGTGCAGGAGCGTTCAAATCAGGGCAAGAGACCCGTATTTTATTCACAAAAGAACACAGAAACCACGTAAATGTTTAAACTTTGGAGGTGAACCATCTTCTGGAAATAAAAGAAATGTAGTTTACTAGACAGAGTGGTCAGACACATCAGTGTAGAAGCTCCGCTGATCAATAATCAGATCAAAGACTCCAGACATGATTCAGCTGCTGGTAGAAGGATGGATGGATGGATGGATGGATGATGGATGGATGGATGATGGATGATGGATGGATGGATGGATGGATGGATGGATGGATGATGGATGGATGGGATGGATGGATGGATGGATGGATGGATGGATGGATGGATGGATGGATGGATGGATGATGATGGATGGATGGATGGATGGATGGATGGATGGATGGATGGATGATGGATGGATGGATGGATGGATGGATGGATGGATGGATGGATGGATCTGGATGGATGATGGATGGATGGATGGATGGATGGATGGATGGATGGATGGATGGATGGATGATGGATGGATGGATGGATGGATGGATGGATGGATGATGATGGATGGATGGATGGGATGGGATGGATGATGATGGATGGATGGATGGATGATGGATGGATGGATGGATGGATGGATGGATGGATGGATGGATGATGATGGATGATGATGGATGATGATGGATGGCTGGATGGATGGATGGCGATGGCTGGATGGATGGATGATGGATGGCTGGATGGATGATGATGATGGATGGATGATTCTGGATGATGGATGGATGGATGATGGATGGCTGGCTGATTGGCTGGCTGGCTGGATGGATGGCTGGACTGGATGGCTGGATGGATGGATGGATTGGCTGGCTTGCTGGCTGGCTGGGGCTGCTGGCTTGCTGGCTGCTGGCTGGCTGGCTGGCTGGCTGGCTGGCTGGCTGCTGCTGGCTGCTGGCTGGCTGGCTGGCTGGCTGGCTGGCTGCTGCTGGCTGGCTGGCTGCTGGCTGCTGGCTGGCTGGGCGGCTGCTGGCTGGCTGGCTGGCTGGCTGGCTGGCTGGCTGGCTGGCTGGGCTGGCTGGCTGGCTGGCTGCTGCTGGCTGGCTGATGGCTGGCTGGCTGGCTGGCTGCTGGCTGGCTGGTGCTGGCTGGCTGGCTGGATGGATGGATGGATGGATGGCTGCTGATGGGATGGATGGCTGGCTGGATGGATGCTGGCTGGCTGGCTGATGCTGGATGGCTGGCGGCTGGATGGATGGATGGCTGGATGGATTGATGGATGGCTGATGATGGATGGCTGGATGGCTGGATGCTGATGGATGGATGGATGGATGGATGGCTGGTAGATGGATGGATGGCTGCTGGATGGCTGGATGGATGATGGATGGCTGGCTGCCTGGCTGGCTGGCTGATGGCTGGCTGGCTGGCTGGCTGGCTGGCTGCTGGCTGGATGGCTGGCTGGGCTGGCTGGCGGCGGATGGCTGGCTGTGCTGGCTGCTGGCTGCTGGCTGGCTGGCTGATGCTGCTGGGCTGGCTGCTGTGCTGGCTGGCTGGATTGGCTGGATGGCTGGCTGGGATGGCTGCTGCTGGCTGCCTGGCCTGCCTGGATGGCTGGATGATGGATGGATGGATGGAGGATGATGGATGTGCATCAGGTTTTAGTTTTAATGGCGGTTGTTGCCTTTCTTCTCAGCAGAAGGGAAGATGGCGCCGGTGGAGAGCAAGAACGGGAAGAAGACAGAAGGAGGAGCAGCAGAGGCGGGAGGTCCTAAATCCTCCATGTTCAGCTGGTTCGTGGTGCTGGCTCTGCTGGGAGTCTGGAGCTCCGTAGCGGTCGTCTACTTCGACATCGTGGACTACGACAGCGTCATCGGTGAGTCAGACGGCCGGTTTGATCCGGTTTGTGCAGACGGACGGATGTAGAATCAGAACTTTATTGCCAGGTACGATTTTACACCTACGAGGAATTTGTTGTGGCGATGATGGTGCATGCAATTAAGGAAAGTATAACTAAAAGTGTAAACTAAAACTATTACAATATAAAGTCTCCTTACCGTCTAATATTTGGTGCAGGGTTGATTTAACTTTGAGGGCGTCAACGTTCTCGACCAAGACTCAGCGAACTGTCAACGTTATAATTGCTAAAACACAATCCACAAGAAAATAATGCTCATAATTACAGAAGAAGAGGCTAGAAAATATGGTTAGTCTTGGGTTGGATGCTAGTTAGCATAGTTAGCTAGTCCAGAGGGATAGACGTTGCTGTCCTGGTCACCAGACCCATCTACTGGTCTGGTGACCCTCCCATTCACAGCCACGCCCACTGGTTCAGAACGTACCAGACCAGTCATAGTGGTGCGTAGTGGTGCGCAGCGGGTACGTAGCGGTGCGCAGCGGGTACGTAGCGGTGCGCAGCGGGTACGTAGCGGTGCGCAGCGGGTACGTAGCGGTGCGCAGCGGGTACGTAGCGGTGCGCAGCGGGTACGTAGCAGTGCGTAGCGGTGCGCAGCGGGTACATAGCGGTGCGTAGCAGTGCGCAGCAGGTACGTAGCGGTGCGCAGCGGGTACGTAGCAGTGCGTAGTGGGTCGTAGCGGGTCGTAGCGGTCGTGCAGCGGGTCGTAGCGGTGTGCAGCGGGTCGTAGCGGTGTGCAGCGGGTCGTAGCGGTGTGCAGCGGGTCGTAGCGGGGCGCAGCGGGTCGTAGCGGGGCGCAGCGGGTCGTAGCGGGGAGCAGCGGGTCGTAGCGGGCGCAGCGGGTCGTAGCGGGGTGCAGCGGGTTCGTAGCTGGTCGTAGCGGTGCGCAGCGGGTCGTAGCGGTGCGCAGCGGGTCGTAGCGGGGTGCAGCGGGTTCGTAGCTGGTCGTAGCGGTGCGCAGCGGGTCGTAGCTGGTTGTAGCGGTGCAAAGCGGTGCATAGCGGGTCGTAGCGGTGGGTTCTCTGGTTCTCTGGTTCTCTGGTTCTCATGTTCTCTGGTTCTCTGGTTCTCTGGTTCAGGCAGGAGCAGGAGCCTTGGTCAGGGGTCAGAGGTCAGGGGTCAGAGGTCAGGTCTTGGAGTCTTGCTGTGAGGACGACGTCCTCTGCAGCTGTAACTCCAGTCTCATCAGTTCGTACCAGTTAGTGGTTTGGTCTGGTCTGGTCTGGTCCGGTCTGGTTTGGTCTGGTGGTTCCAGCAGCTCAGTCTTGTGAACAAACACGTACATAAACAGAAGTGGTTTATGTTTCTAACAGGAAGCCGCCTGCGTCTCCGTGTGGTTACGATCATCTACCAGGTTTCACAACATCCTCAGAGACGCGTCGCTCTGATATGAATCAGTTTCACCTTCACTCTCTCTGCTTCCGGCCCAGAAACCAACAGCCGGCCTCAACCGGGCCTGAGCGGGTCGTTTTCACGTTCAAGGGTCCGTTTCATTTAAAGTAACTTTTAGGAGGCGGAGTCTAGAGTCAGCCCCGCCCCCAGACCTCCTCCAGCTCCTCAGGACACCAAGCAGCTCCCAGGTATCACTTTACGGTACCGTGACCCACATCAGCAACGGCAGTGGTTCTGGAAGTGGTTCTGGAAGAGGAAACAAGAGTGACTGAAAATAAACGTGACCGACCCAGAGTTAGCTGGATTTAGACCTGATCTGGGCTAATTCTGGCTCAGTTACTGAAACAGCCAGTGCTATGTGGGCCAGGGGGGGTCCAGAGAGAGTCCAGAACTGGGCCAAGACAGGACGACATCTGGGCCAGTTCAGGCAGCCGGATGTGGACCGGGTCAGGCAGCCAGATGTGGGCCGGTTCAGGCAGCCAGATGTGGACCGGTTCAGGCAGACAGATGTGGACCGGTTCAGGCAGACAGATGTGGACCGGGTTCAGACAGCCAGATGTGGGGCAGTTCAGGCAGCCGGCTGTGGGCCGGGTTCAGGCAGCCAGATGTGGGCCGGGTTCAGGCAGACCAGATGTGGACCGGGTTCAGGCAGCCAGATGTGGACCGGTTCAGGCAGCCAGATGTGGACCGGTTCAGGCAGCCAGATGTGGACCGGGTTCAGGCAGCCAGATGTGGACCGGTTCAGGCCAGAATGTGGCAGGCAGATGTGGACCGGTTTCAGGCAGCCAGATGTGGGCGGGTTCAGGCAGCCAGATGTGGGCCGGGTTCAGGCAGCCAGATGTGGACCGGTTCAGGCAGCCGGATGTGGACCGGTTCAGGCAGCCAGATGTGGACCGGTTCAGGCAGACAGATGTGGACTGGTTCAGGCAGACAGATGTGGACTGGTTCAGGCAGCCAGATGTGGACCGGTTCAGGCAGACAGATGTGGACTGGTTCAGGCAGCCAGATGTGGACCGGTTCAGGCAGCCAGATGTGGACCGGTTCAGGCAGACAGATGTGGGCCGGTTCAGGCAGCCAGATGTGGGCCGGTTCAGGCAGCCAGATGTGGGCCGGTTCAGGCAGACGGATGTGGACCGGTTCAGGCAGCCAGATATGGACCGGGTCAGGCAGCCGGATGTGGGCCGGTTCAGGCAGCCAGATGTGGACCGGGTCAGGCAGCCGGATGTGGGCCGGGTTCAGCCAGATGTCGACCGGTTCAGGCAGACAGATGTGGACCGGGTTCAGGCAGACAGATGTGGACCGGTTCAGGCAGCCAGATGTGGACCGGGTTCAGGCAGCCAGATGTGGGCCAGTCTAGGCAGCCAGATGTGGACCGGGTTCAGGCAGCCAGATGTGGGCCGGTTCAGGCAGCCGGATGTGGGCCGGGTTCAGGCAGCCGGATGTGGACCGGTTCAGGCAGCCGGATGTGGGCCGGTTCAGGCAGCCAGATGTGGACCGGTTCAGGCAGCCGGATGTGGACCGGTTCAGGCAGCCAGATGTGGGCCGGTTCAGGCAGCCGGATGTGGGCCGGTTCAGGCAGCCAGATGTGGACCGGGTTCAGGCAGCCGGATGTGGGCCGGGTTCAGGCCGATGTGGACCGGTTTCAGGCAGACAGATGTGGACCGGGTTCAGGCGGTGTTTCAGGCAGCCAGATGTGGACCGGGTTCAGGCAGCCAGATGTGGCCAGGTTCAGGCAGCCAGATGTGGACCGGGTTCAGGCAGCCGGATGTGGGCCGGTTCAGGCAGCCAGATGTGGACCGGGTTCAGGCAGCCGGATGTGGACCGGTTCAGGCAGACAGATGTGGGCCGGGTTCAGGCAGCCAGATGTGGACCGGGTTCAGGCAGCCAGATGTGGGCCGGTTCAGGCAGCCACATGTGGGCCGGTTCAGGCAGCCAGATGTGGACCAGATGTGGGCCACAGCTGCCTCTTCACTCACTTCCACCAGAAACGTTTCACTTTATTTAAATATTCTTCCTGAAATGTTGACGTTGTTGAGACTTCCTCTTTAAGTTTTTGCACCCGTCACGTCCGTCGGACCGACAGACGAGCTGCTGAGCTTCCTGTCGGCGCCGCCGACCCGTTAACCGCTTTAGTGTTCAGGAAGTGGAGACCACAGCGAGGACGACGTCGTCTTCACTTCTCTGCTGAATGAGGAGGAACGTGGTGCAGCTGCTCAGCTGCCCCCCGCCACAATAAAAGCCTCCCCGCAGTCCTTTATCACTTACCAGGAACTACGAGGCTTTTACTGTGAAAAACCAAAGATCCACTTTTAGGGGTTTTGGTCCGGTTTTCTTGGATTAAAGTCCTGCTGCTTCAGTTCTCTGAGGTTTGAGGACTTGGACTGATGTCCAGATGTCCCAGAGTTCCCAGCAGATGTTTCAAATCCAGTCCAACACCGTTTCTCCGTCCAAGGAAACCAGTTGTTTCAGCCTGTTGGGGTAAATCCGTTCCTGGGAAGATTCACAACTGTCTAAAACAGTTTTCCACTTGTGAATATTTTTTGGGAGATGCTTTTACGTCCACTCTCTCGCTCATATGCAGCTTCTCTAAAACCATTGCTGATGTCCTAGAACACTGGCGTTGTGTTAACGTGTACGTGAATGCTCCAGACCAGATAGAGGTCTGGTTACGGCGGCAGTTTGATTTTCTTTTCTCCTACTTGGCTTCATTTTAGTTAAATAAATATTATGTTCAGTAAAAATGTGATCCCATGATGCACCAGGATCAGACGACTTTTATTATGTTTTATTTTCTCCAAAGCATCAACGAAACGAGGTACAAACTTTTGCACACGACTGTACTTCTGTGGTATTTTTGCGTTGCTTTAACCTCCTTCTGTCTTCATCCCTCCTCCTCTCCTTATCCTCCTCCTCCTTTCCTTTCTCCTCCTCCTCCTCCTCCTCTCCTTATCCTCCTCCTCTCCTCCTCCTCCTCCTCCTCCTTTCCTCCTCCTCCTCCTCTCCTTATCCTCCTCCTCTCCTCCTCCTCCTCCTCTCCTCCTCCTCCTCCTCTCCTTATCCTCCTCCTCCTCTCCTCCTCCTCCTCCTCCTCCTCCTCCTCCTCCTCCTCTCCTTATCCTCCTCTTCCTTTCCTTTTCCTCCTTCCTTCCGTGTGCAGCCAGAGCTCAGGAGTTTCGTTTGAACTTTTCTGAAGTTCTACAAGGTACAGTCACGCTTTTAAACCTTTTAATGATCCACTGATGTAACTCTGTGCTTCATTTCACTCTGTATTACATCATCACCATCATCACCATCACCATCATCACCATCACCACCATCATCATCATCACCATCACCATCATCACCATCACCACCATTACTATCTCCACCACCACCACCACCATCACCACACCCCACCACCATCACCACCACCACCATCACCACCACCACCACCACACCACCATCATCACCCACCACCACCATCACCACCACACCACCACCACATCATCATCATCCATCACCATCACCACACCATCACCACCATTACTATCTCCTCATCATCACCATCACCACCATCACCACCATTACTACTCTCACCTCACCACCCACCACCATCATCCCACCATCACCACCACCACCATTACTATCTCCATCATCATCACCATCACCACCATCTCCACCATTACTATCTCCATCATCATCACCATCACCACCACCACCATCTCCACCATCACCACCACCACCATTACTATCTCCACCATCACCATCACCACCATCCCACCATTACTATCTCCATCATCATCACCATCACCACCATCTCCACCATTACTATCTCCATCATCACCACCATCACCACCACCACCATTACTATCTCCATCATCACCACCATCACCACCACCACCATTACTATCTCCATCATCATCACCATCACCACCACCACCATTACTATCTCCATCATCATTACCATCACCACCACCACCATTACTATCTCCATAATCACCATCATCACCATCATCACCACCACCACCATCATCATCATCACCATCACCACCACCATCACCACCATTACTATCTCCATCATCATCACCATCACCACCATCTCCCATCATCACCATCACCACCACCATTACGATCAATCCACCATCACCCACACCACCATTACTATCTCCACCATCACCACCACCACCACCACCATCCACCATTACTATCTCCATCATCATCCACCATCCCACCATCACCACCATTACTACTCCACCCATCACCACCACACACCATTACTATCTCCATCATCACACCATCACCACCACCATCTCCACCATTACTATCTCCACACATCATCACCACACCATCACCACCACCACCATTACTATCTCCAGCATCACCAGCCAATCACCACCACCACCACATCTCCACATCACACCATCCAACACCACCATTACTATCTCCATCATCATTACCATCACCACCACCACCATTACTATCTCCATAATCACCATCATCACCACCACCACCATCATCACCATCATCACCATCATCACCACCACCACCATCATCATCATCACCATCACCACCACCATCACCACCATTACTATCTCCATCATCATCACCATCACCACCATCACCACCATTACTATCTCCACCATCACCACCACCACCATTACTATCTCCATCATCACCACCATCCCACCACCCCAACCATTCTATCCATCCATCATCACCATCACCACCATCACCACCATTACTATCTCCACCATCACACCACCACCACCATTACTATCCAGCCATCACCACCATCAACATCCTCATCACCACCATCATCCACCATCCACCATCTCCATCATCACCCACCATCACCACCACCATTCCATCATCCTCACCATCCATCATCATCCCCCACCACCACCATTACTATCTCCATCATCATTACCATCACCACCACCACCATTACTCTCCATCTCCATCACCACCACCACCACCCATCATCACCATCATCAACCATCATCACCATCCACCACTCCATCATCATCCTCCATCACACCACCATCACCACCATCCCATCACCACCATCACCACCATCACTATCTCCATCCACCACCACCCCCCAGATCTCACACCCATCACCACCCACCACCAGACTTCTCCATCATCACCATCACCACCATCACCACCATTACCTTCCACCATCACCACACCACCATTACTATCTCCATCATCATCACCATCACCACCATCCACCTCCATCATCACCACCATCACCACCACCACCATTACATCTCCCACATCACCACCCACCACCACCCACAGCACCATTACTATCTCCATCATCACCACCATCACCACCACCACCATTACTATCCTCCATCCTCACCACCATCACCACCATCAATCACCACCCACCATCACCACCATCCGCCACACCACTCACCACCACCACCACCATCATCATCACCATCACCACCACCACCACCCCACCATTCCATCTCCATCATCACCACCATCACCACCACCACCATTTACGAGCTCCACCACACCACCACCACACCACCATCATGACCATCACCAACCCACCCCCACACCCATCATCACCACCATCACCACCACCACCACCATCATCACCACCACACTCACCCACCCACCACCATCACCACCACCACCACCCCCACCACCCACCACCACCCACCATCATCCACCACCACCATCACAAGCCATATCACCATCCATCACCACCCACAACCACCACCACCATCACCACCACCACCATCACCACCACCACCACCACCACCACCATCACCACCACCACCACCACCATCACCACCACCACCATCACCACCACCACCACCATCACCACCATTACTATCTCCATCATCACCATCATGACTTGACTGTTTAACATGAATTCACGATTTCACACACAAACATTTAGGATTTATTGGATATTAAGTTGTAATTTAAATTTGTTATTTTAAAACAAGAAGTTGTGATAACAGGACTTAAAGTTGCAGTTGTACAAAATGTGTACTTTTGCGACACATTTGTAATTTTATGACAAAAAATTTTTTTATGCATATTTGAGATTTTATGACAAAAATATGCTTTTAACAATAAAAGGTTGTGATATTTTACAACAAACTTTCTTGATTTTTGGGCAAAAAGTTGCAGTTATACAAAATGCACAATTTTAAGAGATAAAGATGTAATTTTATGTCAAAAAGTAGCAGATTTTGCCAATGTTGAATCATACTATCGTACTATGTTAAAAGGTTGCAAATTAGAAAAATGTATAATTTCATGAAAAAATTTTAATTTTTAAAAAGTCTGACTAATTTTGTGTCAAGAAATTTGTAACATCAAGTTAAAAATCTGCGATTTTACAAAAAATATGGTGATTATATGACAAAGTCACAGTTTTGTGAAACTTGAAATTCATGAAGAAAAATTGCTTGTTACAACAAAAGTTGGATTTTTGCGAAATTTGTGATTTTACATCAAAACGTCTTGATTTTAGGACAGAAAGTCACAGATATACGAAATTCACAATTTCACAACAAAGTTTTAATATTGTGTCAAAATGAAGCAATTTTTCCAAAGTTATTACAATATTTTGTTAAAAGGTCACAATTTAGCAAAATTCATAATTTTTATGATAATTTCAATATTTTGATTAAAATCTTAGTTTTTTCATACTTTAACCACAAAAAGCTGTAATAATGAAATAAAAGTAGTGGTTTGGTGAAATTAGTGATTTTTCCAGCAGAATGTGGTGATTTTACAACAACAGGCTCAGCTTTTGAAGTAAAAAGGTTGAATGAGATATGGAAGTGTTTCAGAGGAAACTCATCGCTGCTGCTGATCAACAGAATGGTTTGTGACGGACAGAAGAGGAAAACGGAGGTGTGATGAGCTGCTGCGATCACTGAGAGGAGACAGAAATGTCTCTGTGGAGGACAGACCGCAGGGACTGTTAGCCGTCTAATAATAGAGCTTCCTGTGGAGGAAACGCAGCATGATGAAGATTAAAGTCTTATATGTGGACGAAGGTTAGACTCTGCTGCTGAAGCTGCATTTAAAACATTATAGTTTAGTTTTGGAGAACAACAAAGTTTGTTTCATCGAAGTCTGGGATTCATTTAATTCTAGTTTTTAAAGAAAACCAGGCCAGCGTGGAGCGCTTCTAAGTCTATAGTTAACTGTAACGAGCTGTCAATTAAAAGACCGCACCCTGAATTTAGCATAAATGAGTAATTTTTATACAGTTGTCATGAATGTGAAATCTGTGTAGACTAAAACTTTTATTTTTTTTTGTTTTGTTTACCAGGTTGTAACTAGGCAAGGCAAGTTTATCTGTAAAGGACGTTGCACACAGAAAGCAAACTCAAAGTGCTTTACAAAGACGAGAAAAGTTTATTTCTGGTGTAAAGTTTTAGATTTTAACGTGGAGATCAGTGGGCAGCTGTGGGCTCTGGTCCCTGCTTCCTGCTGCGTTCCTCCTGGGCTACACTATGCTACAATAGACTACGCTACACTACGCTACAATAGACTACGCTACACCACACCACGCTACACTACGCTACAATAGACTACACTACACCACGCTACGCTACGCTACAATAGACTACACTACACCACACCACGCTACAATAGACTACACCACGCTACACCACGCTACAATAGACTACACTACACCACACCACGCTACATTACGCTACACCACACCATGCTACACTACGCTACAGCACGCTACAATAGACTACACTCCACCACACCACGCTACAATAGACTACACTACACCACGCTACAACCTACAATAGCTACACCATACAATAGACTACACTACACCACACCACGCTACACTACGCTACAAAGACTACACTACACACACACCCACGCTACAATAGACACACTACACCACACCACACTACACCATGCTACAATACACCACGCTACACTATGCTACAATAGACTACGCTACACCACGCTACAATAGACTACACTACACCACACCACGCTACAATAGACTACACTACACCACACCACACTACACCATGCTACAATACACCACGCTACACTATGCTACAATAGACTACGCTACACCACGCTACAATAGACTACACTACACCACGCTACTCCACGCTACACTACGCTACAATAGACTAGGCTACACCACACTACGCTACAATAGACTACACTACACCACACCACGTTACATTACGCTACACCACACCATGCTACACTACGCTACAGCACGCTACAATAGACTACACTACACCACACCACGCTACACTACACTACACTACAATAGACTAGACTACACCACACCACACTACACTATGCTACAATAGACTACACTATACCACACCAGGCTACACCACGCTACAATAGACTACACTACACCACACCATGCTACACTACACTACAATTGACTATGCTACACCACGCTACGCTACACTACAATAGACTACACTACACCACACCACGCTACACTACTCTACAATAGACTACACTATACCACACCACGCTACACCACGCTACAATAGACTACACTACACCACACCATGCTACACTACAGTACAATTGACTATGCTACACCACGCTACGCTACACTACAATAGACTACACTACACCACACCACGCTACACTACACTACAATAGACTACACTACACCACACCACGCTACACTACACTACAATAGACAACACTACACCACACTACGCTACAATAGACTACACTACACCACACCACGCTACACTACGCTACAATAGACTACACTACACCCTACCACGCTACATTACGCTACACCATGCTACACTACGCTACAGCACGCTACAATAGACTACACTACACCACACCACGCTACAATAGACTACACTACACCACACCACGCTACACTACGCTACAATAGACTACACTACACCACACCACACTACGCTATGCTACAATAGACTACACTACACCATACCATGCTACACTACACTACAATAGACTACACTACACCACACCACGCTACACCACGCTACACTATGCTACAATAGACTACACTACACCACACCAGCTACACCACGCTACACTATGCTACAATAGACTACACTACACCCTACCACGCTACATTACACTACAATAGACTACATTACACCACACCACGCTACACCACGCTACAATAGACTACACTACACCACGCTACAATATGCTACAATAGACTACACTACACCATACCACGCTACACCACGCTACAATAGATTACACTACACCACACTACGCTACACTACACCACGCTACACCACGCTACAACACTGGGCAAGTCAAGGCAGGTTTATTTGTAGAGCGCAATTCGTACACAAGGCAATTTAAAGTGCTTTACAGATGCATAAAATCACAAGAAGGCAAATAGTCATTCCATAAATCATACAAGCATAAAGATAATCATTAATAAATTAAATTAAAAGTGAATTTAAAGGAAAAATAAATCAAACTAAAAATGAAGAGTTCAGATAAAATTATTAATAAATTAAAAATAAAGAGTGCAGATAAAATCGTCCCAGTCATCATCTTCACATCTAAACAGATCGCTCAACCGCTCGTACATCTGTGTAAAAAAAGTAGCCGTTGATAAAAACGCTTTAAAAAACTGCCCGTTTCCAGTCAGCAGAACAAACATGACACAGCACCAGAGTTCTAGAAACATCTAGAAATGTCTGATCAGCTCAAAGGATGGATGTTTTCTCTGAATGTTAATGAAGCAACCAGCTAAAACATGGAAAATACTGAATGTAAGGGTTCACTTTTTTAATGATGATGATGCATCCAGAGGAATAACAGAACTGCATCCCCGTAAAAAAAAGTTCAGGCTCAGGTTTTTTTTTTTTTTTAGTTTAAGCCCTGCATGACGGGGCAGCTTCTCTGCTTGAAGAAATAATCCATATAAACCTCTGGGATCCAGAGCTGTGTCAACCTGAAATACTGTAACAGGATGTAAAGGTTTAGGGCCTGAGAGTAAGGGTGAATTCCAATTCCTCCCTTAACCCTCAATCTCAACCCTCAATCTCAAAAATGCACGTTCCCACTAAGGGCAAGTGGTGTCCCGATTCTAAGGGAAGTCAAGTTGAGGGACGAGTTTGAGGGCTGTATCGCCCTCAAAATTGAGATTTTCCGACACCACCCTTGGAAGTAAGGGCTATCCATAAGCTAGCTACAAACGTAAGTATCTTCGTATATCTTAAAGATATAAATGTTACGAAACCATTTTATTGTGTTTGTTTGAGACTTTTTTCATGGATTAACATTGTTGTTGCGTATCATTTATTTTTTTACTTTACGATGTTTGCTGCCGGACCGGCGGTCCCGTCGGCTTCACGTTGTACTCGTCGGTGGTCCCGGTACATTATTCAGTCCTCCGTCGCTACACAACAAAGTAACGTGAAGCCGACCGGGACCGCTGACGGGACCGGTCCGCCGTCCGTGGTGGTCTCGGTCCCGTCAGCGGTCCGGTCCCGTCAGCGGTCCCGGTTCCGTCAGCGGTCCCGTCGGCTTCACGTTGTACTCGTCGGTGGTCCCGGTACATTATTCAGTCCTCCGTCGCTACACAACAAAGTAACGTGAAGCCGACCGGGACCGCTGACGGGACCGGTCCGCCGTCCGTGGCGGTCTCGGTCCCGTCAGCGGTCCGGTCCCGTCAGCGGTCCCGGTTCCGTCAGCGGTCCCGTCGGCTTCACGTTGTACTCGTCGGTGGTCCCGGTACATTATTCAGTCCTCCGTCGCTACACAACAAAGTAACGTGAAGCCGACCGGGACCGCTGACGGGACCGGTCCGCCGTCCGTGGCGGTGGTCTCGTCCCGGTCAGCGGTCAGGTCCCGTCAGGTCCCGTCAGCGGTCAGCGGTCCCGTCGGCTTCACGTTGTACTCGTCGGTGGTCCCGGTACATTATTCAGTCCTCCATCGCTACACAACAAAGTAACGTGAAGCCGACCCGGACCGCCGACGGGACCGGGACCGCCACGGTCGGCGGACCGGGTCCCGTTAGCGGTCCCGGTCCCGTCAGCGGTCCAGGTCGGCTTCACGTTACTTGTACTCGTCGGTGGTCCCGTTCCGCCGTCCCGGTGCCGTCAGCGGTCCCGGTGCCGTCAGCGGTACGGGTCCCGTTAGCGGTCCGGGTCGGCTTCACGTTACTTGTATACCTTGTTGTGTAGCAACGATGGACTGAATAATGTATCCTCTATTGTGTTATTTGCTAATATTATTTAGAGAATATACAGCGCTCTTTTCAATGTTACCCCTGTGTAATTTCAGGAAATACAGAGACAACACGGCTCTGATACATTTCAGTCTGATGACGTAACTGCACTCGAGGGGCGTCCCATTTCTAAGTCACAAGATAACCCTTACACTTACTTTCGAGGGTTAAGATTGAGGGCCAAAAATTGAGGGTTAAGGGCGAGGGTTGAGATTGAGGGTTAAGAGAGGAATTGGAATTGGCCCATAGATCTCTGCGGTTGTTGCTTCTGTCTCTGACAAACATCTCGTCCACGCCACCACATCCTTCCTCTTCATGCAGCATCTTTCGCAGCCTCGGTGACATCTGCTCTGCACTGAATGTCAGGAAAACACCTGACTTCCACCTCAGAGACCATCCACATGAAGAGACAGATGTTTTCTGTACAGATAAAGGTGCATAAATGCACAGTTGATGACAGAAACCCTTCTTCTCTCCGTCCTCAGGTAAACTGACGGCCTACGACACAGACGGAGACGGCGACTTCGACGTGGAGGACGCTAAAGTTCTGCTCGGCAAGTCCATTTTCTCTGGTTCACTCCCCGTTAAAGCCACACTATGTAGTAATTCTGCTTCTGACCATACGGGGGCTTTGTTGTCTGAAAGAACTGGAGAAAACCCCTGTGATGTCACCAAGAAGTTCCCGAGGAGGGTTTTTGAAATCGTGGGAACAAAACCCACGATTCCCCATTGATGTGGGCCGGTCTAAAAGGTCCCCAAAGAAACGGTCCCGTGTTTGTCAAAGGTTCCCAGTGATGCAGAGATCAGCTCGTACCAGGCTGTAAATATATTTATTTCTACTGTGAGGTCGGACATTTATGTGGAGGTCAAAGGTCACTGACTCACTGTTGGAACCAGTCCCTAGAGGTCAGTAGAGGAACTGACTCACTGTTGGAACCAGACCCTAGTGGTCAGTAGAGGAACTGACTCACTGTTGGAACCAGACCCTAGTGGTCAGTAGAAGAACTGACTCAATGTTGGAACCAGACCCTAGTGGTCAGTAGAGGAACTGACTCACTGTTGGAACCAGACCCTAGTGGTCAGTAGAGGAACTGACTCACTGTTGGAACCAGACCCTAGTGGTCGGTAGAGGAACTGACTCACTGTTGGAACCAGACCCTAGTGGTCAGTAGAGGAACTGACTCACTGTTGGAACCAGACCCTAGTGGTCAGTAGAGGAACTGACTCACTGTTGGAACCAGACCCTAGTGGTCAGTAGAGGAACTGACTCACTGTTGGAACCAGACCCTAGTGGTCAGTAGAGGAACTGACTCACTGTTGGAACCAGACCCTAGGGGTCAGTAGAGGAACTGACTCACTGTTGGAACCAGACCCTAGTGGTCAGTAGAGGAACTGACTCACTGTTGGAACCAGACCCTAGTGGTCAGTAGAGGAACTGACTCACTGTTGGAACCAGACCCTAGTGGTCAGTAGAGGAACTGACTCACTGTTGGAACCAGACCCTAGTGGTCAGTAGAGGAACTGACTCACTGTTGGAACCAGACCCTAGAGGTCAGTAGAGGAACTGACTCACTGTTGGAACCAGACCCTAGAGGTCAGTAGAGGAACTGACTCACTGTTGGAACCAGACCCTAGTGGTCAGTAGAGGAACTGACTCACTGTTGGAACCAGACCCTAGTGGTCAGTAGAGGAACTGACTCACTGTTGGAACCAGACCAGACCCTAGTGGTCAGTAGAGGAACTGACTCACTGTTTGGAACCAGACCCTAGTGGTCAGTAGAGGAACTGACTCACTGTTGGAACCAGACCCTAGTGGTCAGTAGAGGAACTGACTCACTGTTGGAACCAGACCCTAGTGGTCGGTAGAGGAACTGACTCACTGTTGGAACCAGACCCTAGAGGTCGGTAGAGGAACTGACTCACTGTTGGAACCAGACCCTAGTGGTCAGTAGAGGAACTGACTCACTGTTGGAACCAGACCCTAGTGGTCAGTAGAGGAACTGACTCACTGTTGGAACCAGACCCTAGTGGTCAGTAGAGGAACTGACTCACTGTTGGAACCAGACCCTAGTGGTCAGTAGAGGAACTGACTCACTGTTGGAACCAGACCCTAGTGGTCGGTAGAGGAACTGACTCACTGTTGGAACCAGACCCTAGTGGTCAGTAGAGGAACTGACTCACTGTTGGAACCAGACCCTAGTGGTCAGTAGAGGAACTGACTCACTGTTGGAACCAGACCCTAGTGGTCAGTAGAGGAAACTGACTCACTGTTGGAACCAGACCCTAGTGGTCAGTAGAGGGAACTGACTCACTGTTGGAACCAGACCCTAGAGGTGGTCAGTAGAGGAACTGACTCACTGTTGGAACCAGACCCTAGTGGTCAGTAGAGGAACTGACTCACTGTTGGAACCAGACCCTAGTGGTCAGTAGAGGAACTGACTCACTGTTGGAACCAGACCCTAGTGGTCAGTAGAGGAACTGACTCACTGTTGGAACCAGACCCTAGTGGTCAGTAGAGGAACTGACTCACTGTTGGAACCAGACCCTAGTGGTCAGTAGAGGAAACTGACTCACTGTTGGAAACCAGACCCTAGTGGTCAGTAGAGGAACTGACTCACTGTTGGAACCAGACCCTAGTGGTCAGTAGAGGAACTGACTCACTGTTGGAACCAGACCCTAGTGGTCAGTAGAGGAAACTGACTCACTGTTGGAACCAGACCCTAGTGGTCAGTAGAGGAACTGACTCACTGTTGGAACCAGACCCTAGTGGTCAGTAGAGGAACTGACTCACTGTTGGAACCAGACCCTAGTGGTCAGTAGAGGAACTGACTCACTGTTGGAACCAGACCCTAGTGGTCAGTAGAGGAACTGACTCACTGTTGGAACCAGACCCTAGTGGTCAGTAGAGGAACTGACTCACTGTTGGAACCAGACCCTAGTGGTCAGTAGAGGAACTGACTCACTGTTGGAACCAGACCCTAGTGGTCAGTAGAGGAACTGACTCACTGTTGGAACCAGACCCTAGTGGTCAGTAGAGGAACTGACTCACTGTTGGAACCAGACCCTAGTGGTCAGTAGAGGAACTGACTCACTGTTGGAACCAGACCCTAGTGGTCAGTAGAGGAACTGACTCACTGTTGGAACCAGACCCTAGTGGTCAGTAGAGGAACTGACTCACTGTTGGAACCAGACCCAGTGTGGTCAGTAGAGGAACTGACTCACTGTTGGAACCAGACCCTAGTGGTCAGTAGAGGAACTGACTCACTGTTGGAACCAGACCCTAGTGGTCAGTAGAGGAACTGACTCACTGTTGGAAACCAGACCCTAGTGGTCAGTAGAGGAACTGACTCACTGTTGGAAACCAGACCCTAGTGGTCAGTAGAGGAACTGACTCACTGTTGGAACCAGACCCTAGTGGTCAGTAGAGGAACTGACTCACTGTTGGAACCAGACCCTAGTGGTCGTAGTAGAGGAACTGACTCACTGTTGGAACCAGACCCTAGTGGTCAGTAGAGGAACTGACTCACTGTTGGAACCAGACCTAGTGGTCAGTAGAGGAACTGACTCACTGTTGGAACCAGACCCTAGTGGTCAGTAGAGGAACTGACTCACTGTTGGAACCAGACCCTAGTGGTCAGTAGAGGAAACTGACTCACTGTTGGAACCAGACCCTAGTGGTCAGTAGGGACTGAACTGTTTGGACCAGACCCTAGTGGGCAGTGAGAAGGGACTGACTCACTGTGGAACCAGACCCTAGTGGTCAGTAGAGGAACTGACTCACTGTTGGAACCAGACCCTAGTGGTCAGTAGAGGACTGACTCACTGTTGGAACCAGACCCTAGTGGTCAGTAGTAGAGGAACTGACTCACTGTTGGAACCAGACCCTAGTGGTCAGTAGAGGAACTGACTCACTCACTGTGGAACCAGACCCTAGTGAGTCAGTAGAGGAACTGACTCACTGTTGGAACCAGACCCTAGTGGTCAGTAGAGGAACTGACTCACTGTTGGAACCAGACCCTAGTGGTCAGTAGAGGAAACTGACTCACTGTTGGAACCAGACCCTAGTGGTCAGTAGAGGAACTGACTCACTGTTGGAACCAGACCCTAGTGGTCAGTAGAGGAACTGACTCACTGTTGGAACCAGACCCTAGTGGTCAGTAGAGGAACTGACTCACTGTTGGAACCAGACCCTAGTGGTCAGTAGAGGAACTGACTCACTGTTGGAACCAGACCCTAGTGGTCAGTAGAGGAACTGACTCACTGTTGGAACCAGAACCCTAGTGGTCAGTAGAGGAACTGACTCACTGTTGGAACCAGACCCTAGTGGTCAGTAGAGGAAACTGACTCACTGTTGGAACCAGACCCTAGTGGTCAGTAGAGGAACTGACTCACTGTTGGAACCAGACCCTAGTGGTCAGTAGAGGAACTGACTCACTGTTGGAACCAGACCCTAGTGGTCGTAGAGGAAAAACTGACTCACTGTTGGAAACCAGACCTAGTGGTCAGTAGAGGAACTGACTCACTGTTGGAACCAGACCCTAGTGGTCAGTAGAGGAACTGACTCACTGTTGGAACCAGACCCTAGTGGTCAGAGGAACTGACTCACTGTTGGAACCAGACCCTAGTGGTCAGTAGAGGAACTGACTCACTGTTGGAACCAGACCCTAGTGGTCAGTAGAGGGAACTGACTCACTGTTGGAACCAGACCCTAGTGGTCAGTAGAGGAACTGACTCACTGTTGGAACCAGACCCTAGTGGTCGGTAGTAGAGGAACTGACTCACTGTTGGAACCAGACCCTAGTGGTCAGTAAGAGGAACTGACTCACTGTTGGAACCAGACCATAGTGGTCAGTAGAGGAACTGACTCACTGTTGGAACCAGACCCTAGTGGTCAGTAGAGGAACTGACTCACTGTTGGAACCAGACCCTAGTGGTCAGTAGAGGAACTGACTCACTGTTGGAACCAGACCCTAGTGGTCAGTAGAGGAACTGACTCACTGTTGGAACCAGACCCCAGTGGTCAGTAGGGGAACTGCCTCACTGTTGGAACCAGACCCTAGTGGTCAGTAGAGGAACTGACTCACTGTTGGAACCAGACCCTAGTGGTCAGTAGAGGAACTGACTCACTGTTGGAACCAGACCCTAGTGGTCAGTAGAGGAACTGACTCACTGTTGGAACCAGACCCTAGTGGTCAGTAGAGGAACTGACTCACTGTTGGAACCAGACCCTAGTGGTCAGTAGAGGAACTGACTCACTGTTGGAACAGACCCTAGTGGTCAGGTAGAGGAACTGACTCACTGTTGGAACCAGACCCTAGTGGTCAGTAGAGGAACTGACTCACTGTTGGAACCAGACCCTAGTGGTCGGTAGAGGAACCAGATGTTTCCCAGTGGTCCGTACCCTCCTGCCTCCAACCCGCTGGACCGGGTCAGGGTTGTCCTCAGAGACTTGATTCAGACTGGACTTGCTTTGGTTCTTGAAGACGGTTCCTTCAGTTCTCAGGAACGTTGGAACCAAGTCCAGTTTCCTTGGTTCAGGCCTCTGAGGAGCTTCCTGAGTCTCGGGGCTGATGGCGACGGCGGCGTGTCATCGGCGTAGAGTTTGAGCGCGTATTGAAGCCGCCGGTTAGTCGGCGATCACCTGACGAGACTGAGACGGAGAGAAAACGTTCGTTTAATGCTGTTGTTCACCTCTAACTCTCTCTCTCTCTTTCTTCTCTTGTGTGTCATCATCCCTCATTCGTTTTTTTAATTTCGTTTCCGCCAATCTTTTGTTCCTGTATCTCCCTTCTCCCTGTGTCTTTCTCGTGTCCTTCCATCCCTCCTTAATCTCCTTTGAGTTCCTCCTCCCTTTGCACCTCCACACCCCCCTCCCCCCTTCCTTTTTTCTCTCCTCCTCTCTTTCGTCAGGCCTGACCAAAGATGGCGGCGCTAGCTCGAACGCCGACTCGCTTGAGGAGGTTCTAAATATTTTAGCAGAGGAGGGCTCTGATTGGATCTATGGCTTCTTCACCTTCCTTTATGACATAGTGTCCTCACCTGTAGAGAGGGGGGAGGAGGAGGAGGAGGAGGAGCAGGTGGAGGGCGGGGCCACCACCTCGGACGACGGGAAGGTTGAAGGAGTCATACTGGATCTCCAGAACCAGTAGGAGGACAGGAAGCTGCAGTGACCCCTGACTGGAGGAGGATCTGATCACTGGTTTCCAGCAGGCTGGGAGGACTGGTCCCGTTATTCCACAGAACACCTGAGAACACCTGAGAACACCTGAGAACACCTGAGAACACCTGAGAACACCTGAGCTTGATGAAAAGCTCCGTTGAACCGTTGGATTCATTATCGGCCAGTTTATTTCTAAATCAGCTCCAAACCGGTTCAAACCAGCTTCCGACCACATGGGGGCAGCGTATCAGAAGACGCAACAAACTGCGCTTCTAGTGGGAGAAACTGGTTTTACGCCAGCAAACCAGTTGGATCTCAAACCAGTAAACCAGTACAGCACGGCGTCAGGAATGCTTTTTAAAGAATTACGCTCACTTTCATTTGGTCGGTTTTTTTGTAAATATTTTAAAGCGTAAATCTGTCGAGGCCTCCGCTCTTGAAAATTAGCGTCAATTTTTGGTCTCTGTTTTTGTCCTGGATGGAAGCCGTTGCTACGGTAACTGTAGGAGAAACTCAGGAGGATGTTGGGAATATAAAGTTTTGTAAATATCACCGTTAACGTATTTAATGTCTCACCTGTTCAACACCTGTTCAGTTTTTCTGTCCCGTTGGTTAAAAGGAAGTAAATCATCCACATTTATGATGAAGAACATGTCAGGATAAAACTGACTTCAGAAAGTTTTATTAGATGTCCAGTCGTCCTCTTAGATCAAATGTTCTGAAATAAAAAGTTCTGGTTTTTATTGTTGCTTTGTTCTAAAGAAACATTTATCAACATACAACCTACGAGTCACCTGGAGGCGACTGCAGGCTGAGGCTGGTGTCGGGCGAGAGTGGGCGAGAGTGGGGTGATAGCAGGGTGATAGCGGGGCGAGACCGGGGAGATAGACAAGTGATAGCGGGGTGAGTACGGGGCGAGAGCGGGGCAAGTGCCAGGTGATAGTAGAGTGAGTGCGGAGCGTTAGCGGGGTGATAGCGGGGTGAGAACCGAGTGATAGCGGGGTGATAGCGGGGCGATAGCAGGGTGATAGCGGGGTGATAGCGGGGCGATAGCAGGGTGATAGCGGGGTGAGAACCGAGTGATAGCGGGGTAATAGCGGGGCGATAGCAGGGTGATAGCGGGGTGAGTGCGGGGAGATAGCGGGGTGAGAACCGAGTGAAAGCGGGGTGATAATGGGGCGAGAGCGGGGCAAGTGCCAGGTGATAGTAGAGTGAGTGCGGAGCGTTAGCGGGGTGATAGCGGGGTGAGAACCGAGTGATAGCGGGGTGATAGCGGGGTGAGTGCGGGGAGATAGCGGGGTGAGGACCGAGTGATAGCGGGGCGATAGCGGGTTGAGTGCGGGGAGATAGCAGGGCAATAGCAGGGTGATAGCGGGGTGAGTGCGGGGAGATAGCGGGGTGAGAACCGAGTGAAAGCGGGGTGATAGCGGGGTGATAGCGGGGTGAGTGCGGGGAGATAGCGGGGTGAGGACCGAGTGATAGCGGGGCGATAGCGGGTTGAGTGCGGGGAGATAGCGGGGTGATAGCAGGGCGATAGCAGGGTGATAGCGGGGTGAGTGCGGGGGATAGCGGGGTGAGAACCGAGTGATAGCGGGGGTGATAGTGGGGCAAGTGCGGGGCAATAGTTGGGCGATAGCGGGGCGAGTGCCAGGTGATAGTTGGGTGATAGCGGGGCTATAGTGGGGTGAGGTTTGGGTTTGGGGTTTCCTCCAGGTCAACCAGGTGTAGCCGCCTACGTGACGTGTGTAGCTGATCTCAAGTGCAGCTGCAGTCGGGTAAACTGGGTAAACTGGGTAAACTGGGTAAACCAGGTTAGTGAACTCTGAAAGGTCCTGAGACGGACGGAGGTGAAGGTTGCTCAACCAAGAGGTAGAAGATGATAGGTGGAGAGGCGTTCTAGCTCTATTTAACCCTCCCAGGTGAGCTCAGAACCGGTCCAACCCAGAACCTGTCAACCCAGAACCTGTCAACCCAGAACCGGTCACTGGGGTCTTTCAGTGCAGCAGCACAACAAGCTTTGTTCTCTCTAAAATGAGGATGACTGAACTGGGTCTTGGTCTGTAGACCATCAACCATCGACCGATGAGGTCCAGAGAAATTCACCACCGAGCCAACGAGACCAAAACAGTTTTTAACGTCTGGGCTTCATAAATGCTGAATCACAGAGTGATGAACGATCTTTAATCTTGTTTAGCCGTTAGCTTAGCTGCATGCTTCATGAATGTGCCGCTGGTTTTGGTTTTGGTGACCCTTCTCTCCCGTCTGCCGGCTCCAGATGACCAGAAGCTGAAAGGCCGAGCTGTCCGGAGAGCCGGGCTGAGAAAAGGTACCGAGCCGGTCCGGTTGGGCCCGTTTGTCCGTCACTGACGCCAGGCCGACTGGGCTCACGGGTGTGTTTGTGTGCCCACAGAGAACCAGAGGGAGCTGAAGGAGGGAGCGAGAGGAGAAGGTGGAGAAGGTACTGTCAGAGTTGTAGGGTCACCTCTGTGGTGACTGAACCCCGATCAGCTTAGATGAGCTCACCCAGCAGTTCTTCTGGTCCTGGGTCAGATTCAGGGCCGATCCAGGTCCACATCAGGAAGGGCATCCAGCGTAAAACTAGTGCCAAGCTTCTGATGGAGACCTGCTGAGGGCTGAGGTGACCCCCCAACAGGTCTGCTGAGGTGACCCCCAACAGGTCTGCTGAGGTGACCCCCAACAGACCTGCTGAGGTGACCCCCAACAGGTCTGTTGAGGTGACCCCCAACATGTCTGTTGAGGTGACCCCAACAGACCTGCTGACCCCCAACAGGTCTGTTGAGGTGACCCCCAACATGTCTGTTGAGGTGACCCCAGGTGACCCCCAACATGTCTGCTGAGGTGACCCCCAACAGACCTGCTGAGGTGACCCCCAACAGACCTGCTGAGGTGACCCCCAACATGTCTGCTGAGGTGACCCCCAACATGTCTGCTGAGGTGACCCCCAACAGACCTGCTGAGGTGACCCCCAACAGGTCTGCTGAGGTGACCCCCAACATGTCTGCTTAGGTGACCCCCCAACAGGTCTGCTGAGGGCTGAGGTGACCCCCCAACATGTCTGCTTAGGTGACCCCCCAACAGGTCTGCTTAGGTGACCCCCCAACATGTCTGCTGAGGTGACCCCCAACAGGTCTGCTGGAGTCTCAGTTAATGATGTAACAGTCACAGAGGAACTTTGGGGCGCAGGTTTTACGCCGACGCCCTTCCTGACTCAACCCTGGACCTGCCGCTGCCTCTGAGCGAAGATCAGGTTTTAAAAAGTCACCTGGAACTTTTTCGGTGTCGTGAATCCAAGATTTTTGTCATATAATCGTGACATTTTGCCCTTTTTGCAAAATTTCGACTTTTGAGCTAAAAAAAGTTTGATTTCGTAAAATATCAACTTTAAATGACATGACATTTCCACTTTGTTCTAAAAACTGTGAATTTCATGCAAGTAGCTTTACTTCCCAAAATCCCAAAATTGGTCCTATAAAAACCCACATTTTGTTTAAAAGCTTAATGTTGCAACTTTTTGTTGTAAAACATTAACTTTGGCAACAAATTTTAGACTTCGGACGTGGACCAGGTGCTCCAACCAGGTGCTCTGACCAGGTGCTCTGACCAGGTGCTCTGACCAGGTGCTCGGACCAGGTGCTCCGACCAGGTGCTCTGACTAGATGCTCTGACCAGGTGCTTTAACAGGTGCTCTGACCAGGTGCTCTGACCAGGTGCTCTGACCAGGTGCTCTGACCAGGTGCTCTGCTCTGACCAGGTGCTCTGACCAGGTGACCAGGTGCTGACCAGGTGCTCTGACCAGGTGCTGACCAGACTGACAGTGCTCTGACCAGGTGCTCTGACCAGGTGCTCTGACCAGGTGCTCTGACCAGGTGGTCTGACCAGGTGCTCTGACCAGGTGCTCTGACCAGGTGCTCCGACCAGCTCCGACCATGCTGACCAGGCTCCGCCAGGTGCTCCGACCAGGTGCTCTGACCAGGTGCTCTGACCAGGTGCTCTCTCTGACCAGGTGCTCTGACCAGGTGCTCTGACCAGGTGCTCTGACCAGGTGCTCCGACCAGGTGCTCTGACCAGGTGCTCTGACCAGGTGCTCTGACCAGGTGCTCCGACCAGGTGCTCCGACCAGGTGCTCCGACCAGGTGCTCTGACCAGGTGCTCTCGACCAGGTGCTCTGACCAGGTGCTCCGACCAGGTGCTACCAGGTGCTCCTGACCAGGTGCTCTGACCGACCAGGTGCTCTGACCAGGTGCTCCGACCAGGTGCTCTGACTAGACCAGGTGCTCTGACCAGGTGCTCTGACCAGGTGCTCTGACCAGGTGCTCTGACCAGGTGCTCCGACCAGGTGCTCCGACCAGGTGCTCTGACCAGGTGCTCCGACCAGGTGCTCTGACCAGGTGCTCCGACCAGGTGCTCCGACTCTCCGACCAGATGCTCCGACCAGGTGCTCTGACCAGGTGCTCCGACCAGGTGCTCTGACCAGGTGCTCTGACCAGGTGCTCTGACCAGGTGCTCTGACCAGATGCTCCGACCAGGTGCTCTGACCAGGTGCTCTGACCAGGTGCTCTGACCAGGTGCTCTGACCAGAAGCTCCGACCAGGTGCTCCGACCAGGTGCTCCGACCAGGTGCTCTGACCAGGTGCTCCGACCAGGTGCTCCGACCAGGTGCTCTGACCAGATGCTCCGACCAGGTGCTCCGACCAGATGCTCCGACCAGGTGCTCTGACCAGGTGCTCCGACCAGGTGCTCCGACCAGATGCTCCGACCAGATGCTCCGACCAGGTGCTCTGACCAGGTGCTCTGACCAGGTGCTCTGACTAGATGCTCTGACCAGGTGCTTTAACAGGTGCTCTGACCAGGTGCTCTGACTAGATGCTCTGACCAGGTGCTTTAACAGGTGCTCTGACCAGGTGCTCCGACCAGGTGCTCCGACCAGAAGCTCCGACCGGATGCTCCGACCGGATGCTCCGACCAGGTGCTCCGACCAGGTGCTCCGACCAGGTGCTCCGACCAGGTGCTCTGACCAGGTGCTCTGACGAGTGCTTCCGTGAACTCGTGTTTTTAGTTTAGCGAGGTTTCTTCTCCTGTTGTGTGTTCGGTCTCACCGTCAGACTCTGGTCTGGTTCTCGTCCTAGAAGACGAGGCGTTGGAGGCCTCTGGTCCAGGTGTGAAGGTAGAGTCCTGGTCCCACCGGGTCGATGTTGAGCAGGTTCATCTACTAACATCTAGAGGAGCAGATCAGTCATTGATCTCCAGCAGCTGATACCAGCTTCTCTCCTTCTGTTTCTGCAGATCAAACAAACCCAACCAGAGGTATTTAAACCTGCACGACTGGTTTTGTTTTACCACTAAACTAGATTAACTATAACCAGCATCACTGATCGTTGATGGATCTTACTTTAACTCTACTAACCGTACATTAATGCCTTTTTGGAGGAATGAACTACTCTGAACTACTCTGGAAATACCACCAACCTGCGAGCCCACCTGAAACGTCACCACCCGGACAAGCTAATGCTAACTTAGCTAGCCCGAGGAGTTGCGGCGCGATCCGAAACAAACCACACGCTGGACAGTGACGGCGGTTGTTGCCACCAAGTTTCCATCTACTTCACCGAGGTCGCAGAAAATTACGGAGTCCATTGCCGACTTTGTCGATTTTGTTGATTTGTCAGGACCGTATTCAGCGGTGGAAAACGCCGGCTTTAGGCGCCTGGTGAACGCGATGGAGCGTTAGCAAGCTGCCTGTCAACCATATAATGTGTAACTGATGCTTTCAGTTCAATTAATTCAAACAAAGTCATTGGAACACTCACAAGATGTCACCAAAATCACTTTGTCCCCTTAAAATCTTTCGGAAAATGATGTAAATGTATTGAATATCGATATATATCGTACCGTGAGCCAAATATAGCGTATCGTATCGCGAGATTAGTGTATCGCTACAGCCCTAGTCAACAGTGAGGATGATTAAAGACGTCTTTGTTCCAGGCTGAACTGATGCTCGGTGGTGGTGGTTTCTAGGGCTTTAGCGATACACTAATCTGCAATACGATACACGATATTCGGCTCACGATACGATATATATCGATATTTTATTTCCCCAGAGAGTATCGATATTTCAGCCGCGGGGATCGATATTCTAAGCTCCTTTCAAAACCCCCATGTCACCAAAATCACTTTGTCCCGTTAAAATCTTTCGGAAAATGATGTAAATGTATTGAATATCGATATATATCGTATAGTATCGTATCGTATCGCAAGATTAGTGTATCGCTACAGCCCTAGTCAGCAGTGGGGATGATTAAAGACGTCTTTGTTCCAGGCTGAACTGATGCTAGCTGCTCTGTGGTGGTGGTTTCTAGGGCTGTAGCGATACACTAATCTGCGATACGATACATGATATTTGGCTCACGATACGATATGTATCGATATTCATCTTGCAATACATTTACATCATTTTCTGAAACATTTTAAAGGGACAAAGTGATTTTGGTGACACGGGGGTTTTGAAAGAAGCTTAGAATATCGATACCCGCGGCTGAAAAACCGATACGTCTGGGGAAATAAAATATCGATATATATCGCAGAATCGATAAAATGGCTCAGCTCTAGTGGTTTCATGGTCGGGGCTGCTCACGTTGGTCGGGTTCAGGTCCATCAGTGTGGATTCACTGGGTTCTTGTTGTGAAAGAGCAGGTCAGGAAGCACGAGGCATCGTTTCACATGGATCGACCACCACGACCCACACCTGAACACCTGAACACCTTGAGTCCTTCGATGATGATGATGATGATGATGGTGGTGGCTTCAAAATGAAACCTCAGAGGAGAAAATGCCTGTATGAAGCAGCTTTTAAATGTCTTTTTTGGCCAGGAAGTGTATTTCCAGTCATTAACTCGATCTAAACGGTCTTCTGAACCCTGGCGTACCTTTACCAGTAATGACCTACTAGCATCCGCCATGTCTGCACCTCTAACCCTCCCCTGGTTGGTGTGTCCGTGTGGTTGGTGTGTCCGTGTGGTTGGTGCGTCCGTGTGGTTGATGTGTCCGTGTGGTTGGTGCGTCCGTGTGGTTGGTGCGTCCCTGTGGTTGGCGTGTCCGTGTGGTTGGTGTGTCCGTGTGGTTGGCGTGTCCGTGTGGTTGATGTGGGTTGATGTGTCCGTGTGGTGTGTGTCCGTGTGTGTGTGTTGATGTGTCCGTGTGGTTGGTGTGTCCGTTGTGGTTGATGTCCGTGTGGTTGGCGTGTCCGTGTGGTTGGCGTGTCCGTGTGGTTGGTGTGTCCGTGTGGTTGGCGTGTCCGTGTGGTTGATGTGTGGTTGATGTGTCCGTGTGGTTGGTGTGTCCGTGTGGTTGATGTGTCTGTGTGGTTGATGCGTCCGTGTGGTTGGGGTGTCCGTGTGGTTGGCGTGTCCCTGTGGTTGGCGTGTCCGTGTGGTTGGTGTGTCCGTGTGGTTGGCGTGTCCGTGTGGTTGATGTGTCCGTGTGGTTGGCGTGTCCGTGTGGTTGGCGTGTCCCTGTGGTTGGCGTGTCCGTGTGGTTGGTGTGTCCCTGTGGTTGGCGTGTCCGTGTGGTTGATGTGTGGTTGATGTGTCCGTGTGGTTGGTGTGTCCGTGTGGTTGATGTGTCTGTGTGGTTGATGCGTCCGTGTGGTTGATGCGTCCGTGTGGTTGGTGTGTCTGTGTGGTTGGTGTGTCTGTGTGGTTGGTGTGTCCGTGTGGTTGATGCGTCCGTGTGGTTGATGCGTCCGTGTGGTTGATGCGTCCGTGTGGTGTGTGTTGGCGTGTCCGTGTGGTTGGCGTGTCCGTGTGGTTTGTCCGTGTTCCGTGTGTGGTTCGTGTCCGTTGGTTGATGTGTCCGTGTGTTGTGATGTGTCCGTGTGGTTGGCGTGTCCGTGTGGTTGGCGTGTCCGTGTGGTTGGCGTGTCCGTGCGGTTGGCGTGTCGTAGTGGTTGGCGTGTCCGTGTGGTTGGCGTGTCTGTGTGGTTGGTGTGTCGGTGTGGTTTGGCGTGTCCGTGTGGTTGGCGTGTCCGGTGGGTTGGTGTGTCGGTGTGGTTGGTGTGTCGGTGTGGTTGGCGTGTGTTGGTGTGTTGGTGTCGTGGGTTGTGCGTCGGTGTGGTTGGGTGTGGTGTGGTTGGTGTGTCCGTGTGGTTGGTGTGTCGGTGTGGTTGGCGTGTCCGTGTGGTTGTTGGTGCGTGTCCGTGTGGTTGATGCGTCCGTGTGGTTGATGCGTCCGTGGTGGTTGGTTGTTTGGTGGGTGTGGTTGGTGTTCCGTTGGGTTGATGCGTCCGTGTGGTTGATGTCCGTGTGGTTGATGTGTCCGTGTGGTTGGTGTGTCCGTGTGGTTGACGTGTCCGTGTGGTTGGTGCGTCCGTGTGGTTGATGCGTCCGTGTGGTTGATGTGTCCGCGTGGTTGGATGTGTCCGCGTGGTTGGTGTGTCGGTGTGGTTGACGTGTCCGTGTGGTTGATGCGTCCGTGTGGTTGATGCGTCCGTGTGGTTGATGCGTCCGTGTGGTTGGTGTGTCCGTGTGGTTGGTGTGTCCGTGTGGTTGGTGCGTCCGCGTGGTTGATGCGTCCGCGTGGTTGATGCGTCCGCGTGGTTGGTGCGTCCGTGTGGTTGGCGTGTCCGTGTGGTTGGCGTGTCTGTGTGGTTGGTGTGTCGGTGTGGTTGGCGTGTCCGTGTGGTAGGCGTGTCCGTGTGGTTGGCGTGTCGGTGTGGTTGGCGTGTCCGTGTGGTAGGCGTGTCCGTGTGGTTGGTGTGTCGGTGTGGTTGGCGTGTCGGTGTGGTTGGTGTGTCCGTGTGGTTGGCGTGTCGGTGTGGTTGGCGTGTCGGTGTGGTTGGTGTGTCCGTGTGGTTGGTGTGTCGGTGTGGTTGGCGTGTCCGTGTGGTTGGTGCGTCCGTGTGGTTGATGCGTCCGTGTGGTTGATGTGTCCGTGTGGTTGGTGTGTCGGTGTGGTTGACGTGTCCGTGTGGTTGGTGCGTCCGTGTGGTTGATGCGTCCGTGTGGTTGGATGTGTCCGCGTGGTTGGTGTGGTGTTTGGTGTGTCGGTGTGGTTGACGTGTCCGTGTGGTTGATGCGTCCGTGTGGTTGATGCGTCCGTGTGGTTGATGCGTCCGTGTGGTTGGTGTCCGTGTGGTTGGTGTGTCCGTGTGGTTGGTGTGTCCGTGTGGTTGGTGTGTCCGTGTGGTTGGTGTGTCCGCGTGGTTGATGCGTCCGCGTGGTTGATGCGTCCGCGTGGTTGGTGCGTCCGCGTGGTTGGTGCGTCCGCGTGGTTGGTGCGTCCGTGTGGTTGGTGTGTCCGTGTGGTTGATGCGTCCGTGTGGTTGGTGTGTCCGTGTGGTTGGTGTGTCGGTGTGGTTGACGTGTCGGTGTGGTTGACGTGTCCGTGTGGTTGGTGCGTCCGTGTGGTTGGTGCGTCCGTGTGGTTGATGCGTCCGTGTGGTTGATGCGTCCGTGTGGTTGGTGTGTCCGTGTGGTTGGTGTGTCCGTCTGGTTGATGTGTCCGTGTGGTTGATGTGTCCGTGTGGTTGATGTGTCCGTGTGGTTGGCGTGTCCGTGTGGTTGATGTGTCCGTGTGGTTGGTGTGTCGGTGTGGTTGATGCGTCCATGTGGTTGATGTGTCCGTGTGGTTGATGTGTGGTTGGTGTGTCCGTGTGTCTCCATGACTTCTGGAGGACGGTTGTTTGGTTTTTTGGTCAGTCCCTGGTCAGCTAAACCTTTCCACCTCCAACATCAGACCGTCCCGTAGGAGGCGCCGCGCTTCGCTCAGCTCTGAGGGAGGAGCTGAGGCTGATCCACCAGAAGATGGAGGCCAAGAGGATCGCTCGCATCGCACTGGCCGAGATCAGGGCCTTACTGGCCGAGGAAGAGGAGGAGAAGGAGACGGCGTGGACCGCTAGGATGAAGACACTGGAGGAGGCCCAGGACCAGCTGAGGGAGGAGAGGGAGAGGATGGAGGTGGAGAAGGAGAGACTGGAGCGGGAGAAGGCCGAAAGAGAGAAGGCCGAGAAGGAGAGACAGGAGAGGGAGAAGGCCGAAAGAGAGAAGGCTGAGAAGGAGAGACAAGAGAGGGAGAAGGGAGAGAGGAGAGGCCGAGAAGGAGAGACAGGAGAGGGAGAAGGCCGAAAGAGAGAAGGAGAAGAGAAGAGAGAGGAAGAGGGAGAAGGCCGAAGAGAGAGGAGAGAAGGAGAGAGAGAGAGAGCCGAGAGAGAAGGCCGAGAAGAGAGACAGGAGAGGGAGAAGGCGAAAGAGAGAAGGCCGAGAAAGGAGAGACAGGAGAGGGAGAAGGCCGAAAGAGAGAAGGCCGAGAAGGAGAGACAGAGAGGGAGAAGGCCGAAAGAGAGAAGGCCGAGAAGGAGAGACAGGAGAGGGAGAAGGCAGAAAGAGAGAAGGCCGAGAAGGAGAGACAGGAGAGGGAGAGAGTAGCCAGAGAAAACACAGCCAGAAAAGAAAGAGAACGACTGGAGCGAGAGAAGGCAGAGAGGGAAAGACTGGAGAGGGAACGGATAGCGAAAGAAAAGGAGCGACTAGAAAAAGAGAGAATAGCCAGAGAGAGAGAGAGACTAGAGAGGGAGAGGATCGCTAAAGAAAGAGAGAGACTAGAGAGGGAGAGGATCGCTAAAGAAAGAGAGAGACTAGAGAGGGAGAGGATCGCTAAAGAAAGAGAGAGACTAGAGAGGGAGAGGATCGCTAAAGAAAGAGAGACTAGAGAGGAGAGATCGCTAAAGAAAGAGAGAGACTCGCCAGAGAGAGAGCAGAGAAAGAAAGGCTGGAGAAAGAAAGGATTGAGAGAGCTGCAAAAGAAAAGGAAGCGCGTGAAAGGATGGAGAGGGAGCGGATCGCACAGGAAAAGGAGCGACTAGAAAAAGAGAGAATAGCCCGAGAAAGAGAGAGACTAGAGAGGGAGAGGATGGCTAAAGAAAGAGAGAGACTAGAGAGGGAGAGGATGGCTAAAGAAAGAGAGAGACTAGAGAGGGAGAGGATGGCTAAAGAAAGAGAGAGACTCGCCAGGGAGAAGGCTGAGAAAGAGAGGATGGAGAAAGAAAGGATTGAGAGAGCTGCAAAAGAAAAGGAAGCGCGTGAAAGGATGGAGATGGAACGGATTGCTAGAGAGAGAGCTAGAATGGTTCAGGAGAAGGAGATGGCCTTGAGAAGAGAGAGAGAGAGGCAGGAGAAGGAAAGACTGGAGCAGATGGAGGTAGAGAGGCGGGAGAAGGAAAGACTGGAGCAGATGGAGGTAGAGAGGCGGGCCAAGCAGCGATCAAACGCCACCAGGAACAACGGCAGGAGGCCGGAGTCTCCAGGAGCAAAACACAACGCCTCCCATCCAAGAGACCCGACCGCAGACGTGGAGAGACGGACCACCGCGGTGGACAGGAGACAGAAGAACGTCGCAGACGACAGGAAGTAGCTCCTGGTGGAGGGATGACATCACCGACGCCACGGCGGACACCTTCAGCGGCGGACCCTTCAGCCCGGGTCCAGCTGCGTTCAGGACATCGAGAAATAAAACCGTTTATCAGATGAGCTGTAAAAGTCTAACGGCTCCATGACGAGGAGGTTGTTTCAGGACGGTACC
Source organism: Hirundichthys speculiger (assembly GCA_018398805.1). Taxonomy (NCBI): domain Eukaryota; kingdom Metazoa; phylum Chordata; class Actinopteri; order Beloniformes; family Exocoetidae; genus Hirundichthys; species Hirundichthys speculiger. The sequence continues at coordinate 376,171 of JAGFBZ010000569.1, forward strand.
AGCTGCTGCGATCATGGCCGCCACCAGGGGGCGCCACTAACGACTGAAGAACATCAGCAGTCAAACGTCTCCATTTCCTGGATCAAACGATGTGATTAAAAAGATCAAATGAGAGTTGGTTTGTTTCCTTTCGTAGTCAGATAACTTTAGTTCCCTAGTCCAGGATAGTTTTTTGTTTTTCAGCTCGGACCTTTTTAAAATGTGGTAAATAAAAGTCAAAGTGTCCAGACAGAATGAGAAAGAAAACATTCTGCTGTTTGACTGTTGACTCTGTGTCATTGACGTAAATGTGTAAATAAACCTTCGGTCTGACGGTTGACGTGTCCGTGACCTTTACTGTTGACTTCAGCCTGGACGTGATGCCGTCATCTCCGTTTAAACTGGTTTTCTCTGGTTTTCGTCTCCTGGTCTGAGCAGAACCAGTCAGAGGTTCCTCTGTGAACCGTCTAAGCTGCAGCTGCAGTTATTTCATCTCCTCAGGTGTGTTTTTGTGTGGACACGGTCCGGTTTGACCAGGAGTGAAAAAAAATCAATTTGGCAATATATCGCGATTTTCGGCCGCCCAATATATTACCGATTTTTCAGCTCCTAATATCGATATCGTCAGTATGTTGTAACAGTCACCTAAATGTGCAAAAGCACCAATAATAAACAATAAATAGGTTGTTTTGAAGCAAATAGTTTTAACTCAATTTGTCCTCTGAATGATCAATATCATCTGATGAACATATACAGCAACTTGATTTTTCATCTCTACTTTTAATTTTGATATTAACTGGGTAGAATATCACAATATATCGTGATATCGTATCGTGACCCAAGTATCATGATAAATATTGTATTGCGAGGTCCTTGCTCCAGTCGCTCCATCTGTTTCGTGAAGTTCTTCATCATCTCCTGTGTGGATGTTTCTCTGTTCTTCTCCTGCAAGTTAACGCATTATTATCGCATTAATTTATTAATTGCGAAATGTATTTTAACGCGCGTTAACGCATTTAACGCGTTTTTATTGAAAATGGAAAGAATGATTGATACACAGATTGGTAAAGTTAGTGAACTCTAACATGGACATTTTCATTTTAAAGTTCTCCCAGACGGAGGATTCAACAGAAACAAGGTTATTTGTAACAACTGACAAGTTGAACTCCCCGTTAAAAGTTTCTGCTGTTACCTCAGAAATTACCTGTTTTAATGTTCTGATTGTGCTGAGACACAATCATTTTGTTGGATTTTGTTTGTAGACTTTTTAATTTTTTTTTAATAAAAACAGGATGACATTAATGCCCTGGCAGTGGCCATAAGATTTATTTTATTTTACATATTTTAAGATGATATTTACACTAAATATGTGTCACTGACAAGTGCTGATGTTAAAAGTGTTTGAACAACAAATGTTATGACACTTTAGTTCATATGGCAGCAGAACATTTAAATAAAAGTGACCTTTACACTACTTTTGAAATCATTATTTGATTTTGCGTATACGATGCGATTAATCGTGATTAATCAGGGAAATAATGCGATTAATCGTGATTAAAAATTGTAAAAATTTCAGTCTGGAGGAGAAAAGTAAAGTTTCTTTCTTTGATTCTCCTAAAATTCTGTTTAGTTAGGGTTAGGGTTATTAGGAGAAAGAAGCTCTGCAGATGTTTCTGAAGGGTGACTTTTAAGCCCCTCCTTCCTCATCCTCTGGGCGTTACGGGCCGGACAAGGAGACCTGGGACACGCCCACCTCCTGTCAATCACAGGCCAAATATATATCGTTAGCGTGTCAAGAGTAAACGTGTAAGTGCTCAGAAAATAACAAACTTCCGTTCACTGTGGTAACTTTTAGTTTTTTTGTTTATGATGATCGTTATGTTGTTATTGTGATAACGATAAATGTTCGCTGAAGCTAAGCTAGCTCAGTGACACAGGTTTGATTCCTCAACTGGAACCTCTGGTGACATCTCAGGGGTTTGTCTGGATCAGTTCGACTCCACAACCACAGGTGGCGCTAGCGCTCTCTTCCAGCTCGATGGCGTCGGGCTTTGACCCGTTATACGACACCGAATCGGACCGACATCAACTTTACTGTATTATTTTGTTTTGAACAGGGTTGAAGGAAGCAGCGAGACTAAACGTGGGAGGTTCACCTGAGGACACGACAGGTGAGGACTGACCTGATACCTGAGAGCAGCACCTGTACAGTCACACCTGTTCCAGACAGGAAAACCCTGGTTCACCTTCACATTGGCAGCTGCCCAGTAAAACCAGTAGTAAAACCGGTTTCTGCAGCTCCGAGAAGTCACCATTTTAAATCAAAAAGTTTGTTTTTATTTAAAACAAAAGAAATTGTTCCTTTTTCTTCCCGTGCAAGTTTACGGGGGTCTGCTGGAGCGTCTGCACCCTAAAAATGAAATTAAAAATGTAATTAAATTTGCAATTTTACTAGAATAAAAAAAGTTTTGGGACAGAAAAATTTGCCGTCATAAAAAAATTCACAATTTAATCACAAAGCTGTAATTTTGTGTCAGAAAGTTGACAAAACAAAACAACAAACAAAACAAAAAGAATTTGTAATTTTACATCAATTTCTTTTTTGAAAATTTGTGATTTTACAACAAAAGTCTTGGTTTCAAAAAATATGACAAAAAATAAAACAAGAAGCTGCTTTTTTATCCAAAAAGTAAAAAAAAATTTTTTTGCAATTTTACAAAAATTCAAGATTTTTCGACAAAAACAATTTTGAGATCCAAAGTTGTAATTTTTGTAAAATTTTAGTTTTTATTAGTCTTTTTTTTTTAAATGACAAAAAAACCTTGATGTTACCAAATTTGACATTTTTACAACAAAATTTGGTTATTTAAAGACAAAAGTTGTAATTTTTGATAGCGTAGCCTCGTCTAACTAGTACGCTAACGTTAGCCACCAAGACTGTTTCAGAATCTACGTCCTTTAAATCAGCTGAAGAAAAGCAACATGGTCTTAATGTCAGATTTCATCGTAGTCCAGGAACCAGCAGGAAATCTGACAACACAGCCTGGCTGAGATAACAAACCTTTGATGGTAACCATGGTGATGATGTGGACCAGGTTGGAGTGAAGTTCAACACTTACATTAATTTCTCGTCAAATCTGTGTGGTTACGGCAGTCTGTTATTACAGTGAGAGTACAGTAAAATCTTAAAATAATATTTATTCAGTTAAGTCTTTATTCACAGCTCAGAATAAAGTTACAACAATGTCAAGTCGTTGAAGTGATGACAGGCTCCCAACGAACCACAGTCAAAAGACCACAGCCCTCGTTGAAAATAACATCCTCAGTGGTCGGGAGAGGAACTGCAGCCTCTAGTGGTCAGTAGAGGAACTGCAGCTTCTAGCGGTCAATAGAGAAACTGTAGCCTCTAGTGGTCGGTAGAGGAACTGCAGCTTCTAGCGGTCAGTAGAGGAACTGCAGCCTCTAGTGGTCTGTAGAGGAACCGCAGCCTCTAGTGGTCAATAGAGAAACTATAGCCTCTAGTGGTCGGTAGAGGAACTGCAGCCTCTAGTGGTCTGTAGAGGAACTTTAGCCTCTAGTGGTCAATAGAGAAACTATAGCCTCTAGTGGTCGGTAGAGGAACTGCAGCCTCTAGTGGTTGGTAGAGGAACTTTAGCCTCTAGTGGTCAATAGAGAAACTATAGCCTCTAGTGGTCGGTAGAGGAACTGCAGCCTCTAGTGGTCGGTAGAGGAACTGCAGCTTCTAGCGGTCAATAGAGAAACTGCAGCCTCTAGTGGTCGGTAGAGGAACTGCAGCCTCTAGTGGTCGGTAGAGGAACCGCAGCCTTTAGCGGTCGGTAGAGGAACTGCAGCCTCTAGCGGTCGGTAGAGGAACTGCAGCCTCTAGCGGTCGGTAGAGGAACTGCAGCCTCTAGTGGTCGGTAGAGGAACTGCAGCCTCTAGTGGTCGGTAGAGGAACTTTAGCCTCTAGTGGTCAATAGAGAAACTATAGCCTCTAGTGGTCGGTAGAGGAACCGCAGCCTCTAGTGGTCTGTAGAGGAACTTTAGCCTCTAGTGGTCAATAGAGAAACTATAGCCTCTAGTGGTCGGTAGAGGAACTGCAGCCTCTAGTGGTCGGTAGAGGAACTGCAGCTTCTAGCGGTCAATAGAGAAACTGCAGCCTCTAGTGGTCGGTAGAGGAACTGCAGCCTCTAGTGGTCGGTAGAGGAACCGCAGCCTTTAGCGGTCGGTAGAGGAACTGCAGCCTCTAGCGGTCGGTAGAGGAACCGCAGCCTCTAGCGGTCGGTAGAGGAACTGCAGCCTCTAGTGGTCGGTAGAGGAACTGCAGCCTCTAGTGGTCGGTAGAGGAACTTTAGCCCCTAGTGGTCAGTAGAGGAACTGCAGCCTCTAGTGGTCGGTAGAGGAACTGCAGCCTCTAGTGGTCGGTAGAGGAACCGCAGCCTCTAGCGGTCGGTAGAGGAACTGCAGCCTCTAGCGGTCGGTAGAGGAACTGCAGTTTTTAGTTTTTCTGGTTGTTGCTCCTTTAGAAAACACAGATGTGGTTCAGAAATATTGTCCCAATTCTTATAGTTTTTTTATTTTCTATTGAACCAGATATTAAGAAAGTAAATTTCAAAAATAGTTTCTTGTGTTTGTTTCTGTCATTCAGAGACCAGTGAGGTCACTCCTGAAGCGACCAATCAGAGAGCTGCAGAGCCGGTGGAAGCAGCGTGGTCTGAACCAGGGATGGAGGAGTCTGATTCAGGTCTGTCGGCTGGTGGACGTTCAGGAGACGTTGAAGGTCCAGAACATGTTTGAAACAACCAGTTTAAATCAGTTTTTAAATACATTTGTGCTGCTGTTTTATGAAGACGTGATGATCCTCTGGTCCAGGATTCTGGATCTCCATCCAGATGTTTTCAGTTTTCTGACTCGTAGCTTTTTAAATTGAAGATACTTAAATATTTAAATTGTCAGTGAAATAAATTAATATGCATTTAAAAGAATTCCTGAAATTATGTTGAATTAAAATGAATGAAGTTAAATTATTAATCTAAATAAGTTTGTTTATTTATATATTTTTTTAGCTATTGACAAAAATTAGAATTTCCTTTATTTAGAAAATTTCTTGAATTGCGTTACGTGGTTTTATTTTAATGCAAATAAATAAATGTGGCATACGAAAATGAAAATCCTGATTGATAATTACTAAATAAAAGTAAATTAAATTAAAAGAAAATACCACTGGATTCTTAACTTTCCCTTTTTTCACAATTTAAATTTAGATTTTTATGTACATAAAATTATATTGGTATATATTTAATGGGCTTTATTTTTACTCCTCTATATTGATTAAAAAGGTAATTAAATAAACACAATTTTAACTGGTTTTAATCACGGTTTTCTCTTCTGGTTTCATTTTAAAGGTATTTATTAAATTGAACAAACTAAACAGAAAATGCTTCTGACTGAAATTACTCATTTAGCATAAATTATTTTGTCATGAAGGTGTTTCCACAGCAGTCAGGTGGGTTGTCTGGTCACATGACCAGACATCTCCAGGTCACATGACCAGACATCTCCAGGTCACATGACCCGTCTCTTCTGTAGGAAATGTCTCTCTCTCTGCTGCTTGATTCAATCAACGCCATCTTTGATTTAAAGCAGGCTGTCGCTGCTGCTCGGTGTAGATGATCAGTGTGTTCAGGACAGATTTGTCTCCAGAGCAGCTTCTAATGAACGAACGAACGCTTCACCTGCTTCCTCTTCACCTGTGTGACCAGCTGACTTGTTGTCGTGACGACAGTAACGTTGTGGCTTCTGTGTGTGTCTGATTCAGTCTCTGGATCTCTGGATGTGGAGTCTGAAATCCAAGGTCAGTTTCTCTGGCTTCACGCGCTCGCCCCGCTGCCGTTAGCACGTTAGCACATTAGCACATTAGCGTATACGAGGCTGGCTGCATGCTGCACGTGCTCGTCCAGGTGTTTCTGTGGCGCTGGAGCTGGGCTACAGCACTGTCTGGTGTGAAGAAATTCTTTCAAAAATATAGAAAATTACTAAATGGAAAGTGAGTTTGGTGTTACGACCGTTCCCTTCAAAACAGCATCAGTTCTTCCACATACGTGAGTTGGTTCCAACAAACTCAGGTTTATATTCAGGTGCATCATCAACCGTTCAGACCAGACAGGTGCTGATGGGTTTCATCACTGTCATTTACTGAAACAGGAACAGCTGAGACGAGAGCTTGAACCAGACGAACCCTGACGCTTTCACGTCACAGGTTAAACACCAGCGCAGCAACGATGCAACGATACACCGACGCAACAACGATACACCGACGGAGTACCGATACACCAACGCAGCAACGATACACCGACGCAACAACGATACACCGACGGAGTACCGATACACCAACGCAGCCACCAGCGCTGCAACAATACACCGACGCTGGCGATACACCGACTGACCGATGATACACCGACGCAGCAACGATAGTCTGACGATACAGCGACGCAGCGGTGATACACCAACCCAATGACAATACACTGACGCAGCAACGATGCAACGATACACAGACGCAACAACGATACACCGACGCAGCGACGATACACCGACGCAGCAACGATGCAACGATACACCGACGGAGTACCGATACACCAACGCAGCGGTGATACACCAACCCACCGACGATACACCGACGCAGCAACGATGCAACGATACACCGACGCAGCAACGATACACACGACAACAGACAACCGATACAACACGATACACCGACGGAGTACCGATACACCACCACGCAGCAACGATACCAACCAGCCACCAGCGCTGCAACAATACACCGACGCTGGCGATACACCGACTGACCGATGATACACCGACGCAGCAACGACTATCCGACGCAGCAACAATACACCAATACACCGACGCAGCAACGATAGTCTGACGATACACCGACGCAGCGGTGATACACCAACCCAACGACAATACACCGAAGCAGCAACAATACACCGACGCAGCAACGATGCAACGATACACCAACGCAACAACGATACACCGATGATACACCGACGCAGCACGATACGACGAAACCAACCCGATACACCGACGCAGCAACGATACACCGACGCAGCAACGATACACACCGACGCAGCAACGATACACCGACGATACACCGATGCAGCAACGATACACCGACGCAGCAACGATGCAACGATACACCGACGCAACAACGATACACCGACGCAGCAACGATAGTGCGACGCAGCAACAATACACCGACGCAACAACAATACACCGACGCAGCAACGATAGTGCGACGCAACAACGATAGTCTGAAGATACACCGACGCAGCAACGATACACCGACGCAACAACAATACACCGACGCAGCAACGATACACCGACGCAGCAACGATACTACCCGACGCAGCTTGTTTAACTCTTGACACGCCGCCTTCCCACAATGCTTTGCAGGGACACCACACCTCCTCACCATCGGTAGAAAATGAAAGGATCCGTTAATGTGCTGGACACCTGGAAGAACTGATGCTGTTTCATTGAGGTTTTTCTCCTGCTCTCTTCGTTTGGCATTGGAGGAAGTGAAGATTTAATAATCAAATGTTATATTTTTGAAAGCATTCTGTTTTCAGCATTTCTTCACAAGTCTTCTGACTACTGAGTCTTCCACTGATCTTCTCTGCTTTCTTTCACCTGTCTGATGCCAACTAAAGCACCTTCAGCCACAAACGCTGTTTCAGGGGTCTGAAAGTAGGAAATAACACTGCTTTTAAAAATGTGTCGGAACATTAAACGAATCACCAAAACAACGAAAGAAAGAAAGAAAGAATCGGGTGTAAAGCGATGATGAGCTTTGAAGGTTCCTCCAGCTTCAGCTCAGTGAGGAGCATTTAATCTCTCTGGTGTTTTGTCTCCAGCTCCCGTCCCTTTGCCTCCGCTGGTAGAAGACAACTTTGTTCCAGGTGAGTTCACTTCAGACTGTTTTTGTTCCCATCTGTTGGGTTTACAGGCCTGCAACACCTGTCTGGGGGCGTGTCCTCCTTCAGCTGATACCTGTTCATGGTGGAAGTACTTCTGCCCCCAGATGATCCCAGGAGGGGTAGCTGCCCCTGGCAGATTCAAAGATCAACAAATCCCATGCTGAGTTGGTAGGTAGCCAGAGGCCTGGACCTCTGAGGGAAGGAAGGAAGGAAGAAAGGAAGGGGGATAAGGAAGTAATGGAAAGAAGGAAGGAAGGATGGAAGGAAAGGAAGGAAGCTCCAGATTTTAACCTCCAGAGGAGACATCCCTGGACTCGGAGGCATCTGGGATGGAGCATCACCATGGGAATGTGGGTTGTACTAACCGAGGAGTACCACAAGGCTCTGGATGAGGACTTCTTCTTCTCTAATTACGTTCCCACTCAGCGCCATCTGGTGTTTGTCATTACACATGACAAACAGCTTCCTGTTCTCGACCAGCGTTCCAGATCTTTTTTAAGAAAGTAATGTGCTCTGGACCAAAAAGGAAGCGGGTCCTCCAGGCTCCTCCGGGCTCCGTGATGGTCTGGGGTCTGTGTCGGCGGTTCCAGGGCAACATCTGCCGCCTCCAAGGCCACATCTGTTCCAGGGACGTCCGTGAATCCCTAAAGACAGGAACAAGCTGCTAAAGGCCGGGCTGGTAAAGGGGCGGGTCCAGCTTCTGGACGGGTCGACCTGCAGCAGACCAGGTGTCTCCACTGGAGGGCGCTGGAGAGACAACGAATGGGACAAAATAAACACCTGAAACCCTTCAAGGCCTGAACTCCTTCGACGTGTTGTGAGAAGGAATGACAACATTACGGAATAACGGGATAAAAGAGCAACCTGAAGTA
>JAGFBZ010000569.1:387500-517500 GCA_018398805.1 Hirundichthys speculiger
TCCTGTTAACTTTGTGTCCTTTTATTACGACACTTTGTTATAAAGTCACTTTTTTTTTTTAAGTTCAACTTTTCAGCTTAAAATTAGAATTTTTTATCTCAAAATATCAAGTTTTGGGAAATGACAACTTTTACGTCCTGAAATCAGATTTTTGTTTCGCAATTTTGCCACTTTTTTTCATCAAAGTTGCAACTTTTGTAGAGTTTCATGGTTTTCCTGTAAAATCTTGAGTTTTTGTTGTAAAACGGCGGCTCAACTCTGACGTCAGGAGTGAGGTGCTTGAGCGCCACCTGGAGACGACCTGTACACTCACCTGCCTTCTATTTGTGCTCGGGACCCTATCGTGGCCTCTGATTGGCTGGAGTTTTTGCAGTGTCATTGTCTGATGAAGCAACAGGTTGACTTGTTCGTGAAGAAAACTCGGAGCGCTGTAGGGGCAAAGACATGAAAACATCCCAGTGGTGAAGCACGGTTGAGGGAGCATCATGATTTGGCCTTAGCACTCTGAATATTCATGGGTGGGTTTGTCTGTTGTGACCTGGGTAAAGATCAGATCACGTGTTAGATGGATGGATAGATAAGCTAACGCTAACGCTAACCCTTTATGGGGTTGCACTTGTCCTGTGAATCTCAAACGTCTCTGTTCTGCTGTCAGAAACGGGCTCAGAAGCTGAGAGACGTCCAGAACCAGCGCCAGAGCCGGCGGGAGTTGAACCACAGAGTGAGACGACCAGAAAGACGGAGCTGGACGCTGGTGAGCAGCTTGTCGATATAGACGGCATAAAAAGACCCGGACAAACCCTCTGTGATGTCACACAATCCTGGCACCTGGTTGGTGCACATCCACGTTACCTTACTTACCACTAGCTAGCTTTTTTAGCTTAGCTTGGCTCATGCTAACCCATGAGGCTAGCTAACATAACGTTCATTCTGATCAAATCTGTTTCTTGTGCTGCGCTGCCGCCGTGTGGTCGGAGGTGGAACTGCCACTGATTTTGCTCCGTCTATCAGTAGCGGTGCAGATTTAGAATCCGTCACTTTTAACGCTTTAAATGTTAAACCGTCTGTCGTTGTGCGGCAGGAACAACAGAGCGACGTGTTGAGGAGAAGCCCAAAGAAAAAGGTTAAAGCCGGCGAACTGATTAAAACACATCATTTCATTCTTATGATCCACTTTCTCTGACGTCTTTTTCTTCGATCTACCTTTTTTTGTTCTCTTTTCCAGCAAAGAAGAAGCCAAAACTGCTGAATAAGTTTGATAAAACCATAAAAGCAGAAATTGATGCAGCGGAGAAGCTTCGCAAAAAGGTTTAAACACAAACACACTTCCATGAAGAAATTGTACATGTAACCGTGGCGTGTAGCTGCGGGATGTAGCCGCGGGGTGTAGCTGCATGATGTAGCTGCGGGGTGTAGCCGTGGCCTGTAGCCGTGGCCTGTAGCCGTGGCCTGTAGCTGTGGCATGTAGCCGTGGCCTGTAGCTGTGGTCTGTAGCTGTGACCTGTAGCTGTGGTCTGTAGCTGTGGGGTGTAGCTGTGGCCTGTAGCTGTGGCCTGTAGCCGTGGCCTGTAGCTGCGCGGTGTAGCTGTGGCCTGTAGCCATGGCATGTAGCCGTGGTCTGTAGCTGTGGCCTGTAGCTGTGGTCTGTAGCTGTGGCCTGTAGCTGTGGGGTGTAGCAGTGCCCTGTAGCCGTGGCCTGTAGCCGTGGCCTGTAGCCGTGGCCTGTAGCTGCGGGGTGTAGCTGTGGCCTGTAGCTGCAGGGTGTAGCTGTGTCGTGTAGCTGTTGTCTGTAGCTGTGGCCTGTAGCCATGGCCTGTAGCCGTGGCCTGTAGCCGTGGCCTGTAGCTGTGGCATGTAGCCGTGGCCTGTAGCTGTGACCTGTAGCTGTGGCCTGTAGCTGTGGCCTGTAGCCGTGGCCTGTAGCTGCGCGGTGTAGCTGTGTCCTGTAGCCATGGCATGTAGCTGTGGTCTGTAGCTGTGGCCTGTAGCTGTGGTCTGTAGCTGCGGAGTGTAGCTGTGGTCTGTAGCTGTGGCCTGTAGCTGTGGGGGTGTGTAGCTGTGGCCTGTAGCTGTGGCCTGTAGCCGTGGCCTGTAGCCGTGGGGTGTAGCTGTGGCCTGTAGCTGTGGTCTGTAGCTGTGGCCTGTAGCTGTGGGGTGTAGCTGTGGCCTGTAGCTGTGGTCTGTAGCTGTGGCCTGTAGCTGTGGGGTGTAGCTGTGGCCTGTAGCCGTGGCCTGTAGCCTTGGCCTGTAGCCGTGGGGTGTAGCTGTGGCCTGTAGCTGCAGGGTGTAGCTGCGACGTGTAGCTGTGGCGTGTAGCCGTGGCCTGTAGCTGCGAGGTGTAGCTGTGAAGTGTGCTCACAACCTTTTGTCATAAAAACTGCAAGTTTTGACAAAAATCTTCCAATATCTGTCATAAAAATCAGGACTTTTAAAAATAAACACAAGAAGCTCCCTCACCTGCCTCACCTGCCTTAGCAGCCTCAGCAGCAGCAGCGGTGGTCAGATTGGGGTCGCACCCTGGACTCTTCCAGGTTGGCGAAGGTGAAATGTCCTCAGCTGCTGGCTGAAAACTGGGCCTCTGGTTTAGCCGCTAGCATGTCCTGGACCCGTCCAGGCCGACCCAGAGCTGGTTCCAACCATCTAATAGACAAAATAACAGCACAGGAGGCCCTATAATGTTTAAAATGAGTGTTTACGCTCCGTTGGCTCTTTATTCACAGATCACAGGTAAAGTTTACTGAAAACGCTGAGGAGCTAAAGTGGTGACACCAGCTGTTTGATCCAACAAGCTCCATAACTCCTTCCATCGTCTCTTTCCAGGGGAGGCTGGAGGAGGCTCTGAAAGCGTTTGAGGCTTTGGTGCAGCAGTTTCCACAGAGCCCCCGCGCTCGCTACGGGAAAGCCCAGGTAGGACCGAGTCCAGGTGAAACACTGCAACACCTGAAGTTCCTCTAAAACCTGGATGAACCTTCCAGCGTCGTCTCTTTTCCAGATGTGGCAGCTGTCTGCTCCACAGACACTAATGAGCCCCGTCAGAGATGCAGAGTTTTAACCGTCCGCTGGTAACGAGCCAGATGTTCCCTCCGCTGATAATTAAACATCCAGAACAGTCAGTTTATTTAACTTTCAGAGAAACATCCAGAAAAAACTCCATCTTAGTGACAGGATGAGCAGTCAGGATAATAAGAAATACTGACTTTACATTTTAACTTCCAAATCATGACAGTTTTTTTTATTTTTCAGAATCACCAATTTTTGATAAAAGTTTTGTTACATCGTGACCTTTTGGTCATAAAATGTTAATTTTTCCAGGTGTTGATAGTCTGGTTCCAGCTGGTCACCTGAACATCTGGAGACGCGTCTCCAGATTGGAAAAATGGCTTTTTGTGGAAAAAAGTGAATTTTTGCCTTAAAATCTCAAAGTTACAATTTTTTTATGTCAAATCATGACTTTTTAAGAAATCAGGAATTTAACAAAATCACAACTTTTGCAACATCACAAATTTCACAATATCGTGATTTTATCACTTAAAGGATCCAAAATTTTCACCAAAATTTTAATTTTTTTTGTCCTTAAATTGTTAATTTCTTAATATTGCAGCCTTTTGTCATAAAAGTAAATTTTTGTAGAAAAATCTTAAATTTCATCATATTATTTTTTGACTTTCGTGGAAAAAATGTAAATCTTATAAAACTGAAACCGAAAATTAGAAGTTTACTCGTACTGCATATTTTTGTTCAAAAATGTTTGTTGTAAATTCACATCTTTTACAAAATTGCAACTATTGGACATAAAATTTCGACTCCTTTCAGTAATTTGAGAGTCTGGCTGCTGTCTTGCCTCCTTTACTTGAATTTGTGATAAATTCCTTCAGAAATGTTGTCGTTTTTCAAACTGGGATCATCCGACCACCCAGGACGGTTTTCTTCTTGACCTTGAAGCTGGTGTAGATCTGACATGGCAGAGTTACCCAGAATGCATTTCGCATTAACAGACAGAAGTGATGCTGGAGGAGATCAGGGTGAAAGTTCGTTGTCGGGTAACGAAATGTGGTTTTAAGATGTTTTCATGAGAGAATAGAATTAATATGTTTGAGTTTTTCCTTCCGGTCTTGACCGCCACCATGACAGAGAGCTTGTCCATCGTCGGTGGGAAAGTAACGCGTCTGTGTGCGTTTGCAGGCGGAGGACGACCTGGCGGAGAAGCAGCGCAGCAACGACATGCTGCAGAGGTCCATCAACACCTACAGGGAGGCGGCCGAGCTCCCGGACGTGGCGCCGGACCTCCTGAGGGCGGCGCTGAAGAGACGGGCTGAGAGACAGCAGTTCCTGGGTAACGGCAGGCTGACGCTCCAACGCTGGGACGAGCCAGTCCAGCTGGTGTTCTCGTGGCTCTGAGTTTGGGTGTCTGGGGTCTCGACAGAAACTAATCCGGTCCTGGAAGGTACAGGTTTCCATAGAAACCAGCTGTCAGACGTTGATGACAGCACCTTTCCGAGACGGTGGTGCTGTTGACGCAAAAAGACTGACGGCATACACACCCAGAGTTAGATATCAGTGCACGGTCTTCACAAGATGACCAGCTTGTCAGAAGTTTTTAGGCTCTTCTGGATCTGTTTCGGTTCCTTGTTTCCTTCTTCTGAACACGTTTGGACCTCAGACGAAGCTCTGACGTTTTCTTCCTCTGTCAGGTCGGATGCGCGGATCTCTGGCGACGCTAGAGAGGCTGGTTCAGATCTTCCCAGAAGACATCGCTCTGAAGAACGACCTCGGCGTCGCCCATTTGTTGATAGGCGACAACAAGGGAGCCAAGAAGGTCTACGAGGAGGTGCGTATGTGTTTGTAGGAACCCCAGCGTTTGTTTTCAGAGTCAACGGTTCACCAGATTCATTTCTGCTCTGTTGATTGCCCCCCCCACCACCAACCACCACCACCAGGTTCTGAGAGTCGCTCCCAGCAACGGCTTTGCTAAAGTTCACTACGGGTTCATCCTGAAGTCGGAGAACAAGATCACAGAGAGCATACCGTTCCTGAGGGTAAGATCTCACAACCATCTCACACCAGGATCAGAACCAGAAGTGTTTATAGTTCATTTGGTTCCATGTTGTAGATCTTTTACTGAACTGATGTGTTCAGTTGACCCTGGAGAGAAGCAGGGGTACCAGAGGTACAAGGATGAGCTCGTTGAACCTCTGGTACAATGAGTACTAGAGGTACCATTGTACCAGAACTACACAGACTCTTCTGGTAGTTCCTAACGAAGTTGTCACATGTCCTCCATGGACAATCATTCCAGCTCCTCTGAACCATGTGATGTCCAAGCATGGACGTTAACCTGGAGCTCCATCTTCTGGTTCTCATGATGACTGAGATCTGGACTTATTTGGGTGAATGTTTTGGGTCGTTGGCTTGTTGGAAGACTGGCAGTCGGTGTCTTGACATCACAGCGACCCCACACCATGATGCTCCTTCCTGTCACAAGAGCCGGTTTCGTAACCCAAAGGTCAGTACGTCGAGGACCATGCCCTCGACTCCTGCATGGTTCCCGACCCATATGGGGAGCCAACACGAGGGCAAACCCAGCCGGACCCACGGGATGAAGGTTCAGCCACCAGACCTGGTTCCAGGGTTAGGTTTAGGGTTACCTAGGGTCACCTGGGAACACCTTGGTGTCCTCCCGGAGCAGGTGGCTGGAGAGAGGGAGGTCTGTGGAAGTTGATGGATGGATGAACCCTTCTCTTCCTTCACAAAACAAAAGCATCATCTGTGTTGCTCAAACAGCTCCTGTTTGGTCTCATCAGACTTCAAGGACTCACCTCCATGTCTGGCTGATCAGGTGAGGGTTTGAAATCGATGGCTTTTCACCTCCTGTTTCTGTCTGCAGGAGGGTCTGGAGTCGGGCGAGCCGGGGACGGACGACGGGCGTTTTTATTTCCACCTGGGAGACGCCCTCCAGAGAGCGGGAGACAACAGTGTGAGTAGCGGCCAGAAGATGGCGCTGAAGGGTTCGTGACAGAAACCAGGTCCAGATCTGAAATACCGATTAGGAACATAAACCAGACTGTCATCTGCATATAAACTGACATTTGGATGAATGAACAGCAGATGGCGCTGAGTGGGAATGTGTTTAATTAAAGAAGCAGAGGTCCTCGTTCAGGGCCTTGTGGTACTCCATGGCAATGGTCCATCTCACAGTCCAGAGGTTGAAATGTGTTGCAAATCTAAAACGCAAAAATCGATGAAGATTAACAAATTAAATTAATTTGAGCATAAAAGACGTTAAATGTTTTGGGTTCAAAGCGTCCTGTTAAAGTAATTGTTTTTTCCATTTCATCCCGACTTCTTCTTGTGTAAACGAGCGTCATGTCTTGCAGGCCTACGACTGGTACGAACTGGGACACAAGCGGGGACATTTTGCCTCGGTGTGGCAGAGGTCTCTGTACAACGTGAAGGGACTGAAGGCTCAACCCTGGTGGACCGCCAGAGACACCGGATACACCGACCTGGTCAAGGTACGGGTTAGTGTTGGGGCACGCCAGACACCGCGGTTTACCAGCAGCACTTCTGAACCACAGTCTGGCGTGTTTTCAGACCCTGGAGAGGAACTGGAAGACCATCCGGGACGAAGCTCTGGCTGTGATGGACAAGGAGAAGGGACGGTTCATTCCCGAGGAGGAAAACCTGAGGGAGAAAGGAGAGTGGGGGCAGTACACCCTCTGGCAACAAGGTGAGCGCTCTCCTCACCTGTTCTTCGGAAACAGATTTGAAACCTCTTCCCAACTGACGCGGTTGCTTCTCTGAGACCGTTGATGTCGAAGAGGGCGGTACTAACTTCTGCGTATGACTGTTTTCAGGGAGAAAAGTAGGAACTTCGTGTCAGGGCGTCCCAAAGACCTGCTCGCTGCTGGAGAGATTCCCCGAAGCTACAGGCTGCAAGAGAGGACAGGTACGAACTACCAACACACCAACAGTATCTTCGTACCACGACCCTGTTGGGTCATGGTACCCAACAGGGTACCATGACCCAACAGGGTCTTGGTACCCTGTTGGGTCATGGTACCCAACAGGGTACCATGACCCAACAGGGTCTTGGTACCCTGTTGGGTCAGGGTACCATGACCCTGTTGGGTCCCTGTTGGGTCATGGTACCCAACAGGGACCCAACAGGGTCATGGTACCCTGTTGGGTCTCTGTTGGGTACCACGACCCTGTTGGGTCATGGTACCCAACAGGGTACAACAGGTCCTCGGCCGGAAGACCATGACCCTGTGTCATGGTACCCAACAGGGTACCCAATTGGTACCCTGTTGGGTCGGATGTCCACTCTTGAAGGATGTACACAACCAACGAACCAATGAACAAACACAGGATACACATGGCCGCCATGACGCGTTCATGTAATCGGGACGGAACCGGATCACAGGCCAGAAACATTTGAAAGGAGCGGAAAGATGAAACAAGGACTAGTGGAGCTGCACTCTCAGGCCTCGGCCTGAAGACCTGGTCGACCCAAGCGGTTGGACTGCCTTTGGTTCTCCTGCTACCTCTTGGAGCAGCTGGTCCTCCAGTCAAAAGACCTTCAGCTCAGATCCTTTCAGGACCCTTCCGGCTGGACAAACTGGAACAATTTGCCAAGGACATCTGAAAGGAGGACTGCCAGAGCTGAAAGGAGGACGGGCAGAGCTCTGCTGGGACCCACAGAAGCTCAGACTGCTGCTTGCCCAGTGACGGACTGGTGAGGCGGCTGAGCAACCGCAAATCCCAGTGGAGCTTGTTTCAGCTCTGGCAGCACTTGTTTCAGAAGTTGCTCCAGTATCAACACTAGAAACAAGGATGTTTGGACAGACTTGATCAGAACCAGGAGAGCATCATAGGTCAGCTTGAGTTAAATCAGCCAAGCTAAAATAGCTAATTAACTATATTATACGTAAACAGCCATTTAATTTTAGTCATTTGAGGTTCGTTAGGAAATGAGGCGTCTCTGAACCATCTGAAAGAACAAATGTTGGTCCAGAAGGAAGAGCGTTGGTTTTTGACCAAACAGGTGTGTGGATGGATGGTTTTCAGCTGCAGCATGTTTCAGTAAGCTGACTTTGAGGATTTATAAATATCCAAACCCTGTTTGGATTTTAAACCCCGCCCCTCTGACCTCCATCGTTGAGTCGTTTCCAGTAATTACTGTCGCCGCACAGACAGGATAAAAGCATGAAGAGATGCTCTTTTGTCCCTGACGGGTGCTTCTGTTTCCAGATTAAGTTCTCCGTGATGCAGCCGGGGACTCACGTGTGGCCTCACACCGGGCCGACCAACTGCAGGCTGAGGATGCACCTGGGCCTGGTCATCCCCGGACAGGGCTGCAGGATCCGCTGCACCAACCAGACCAGGTCAGCCCTCGTCACGAGCTTCGATTACTTTCCTTTAAAGCTTTGCTTTCTGCTGGAAAACACAACGAGAACAACCGACCTGCTGCAACACGCTGCCAACAGCAGCCTGATAGCAGTAACCCTAGTAACCCTAGTAACCCTAGTAACCCTAGTAACCCTAGTAACCCTAGTACCCTGACCAGCGAGCAGTCAAAGAGGAGAACATCTTCACTTTCTAAAGACCAACTAGAACTACTAAACAAAACACAGAAACCCTTTAAGTTCTGACTAATGCACTAACACCACCCACACCCCCCCACCACCACCTGACCCCCCACCCCCCCCCCCCCCCCCACCCACACACCATACCCCCCCCACCACCACCACCACTGACCCCCCCCAACACCACCACCTGACCCTACCCACCACCACCACCACCCACCACCACCCTGACCCCCCCACCTCCATACCCCCCCACCAGCACCACCACCAACACCAAACCACCACCCCCCACCACCACCAGACCACCCCACCCCCCACCACCACCACCACCCCACACCCCCCAACAACCACCAACCCCACCAACCCCCCAAAAACCCCCCCAACCACACCACTGACCCCCCACCACCAAACCCCACCATCCCCCCCCACCACAACCACCACCAACCCCCCCCACCCACCACCTGACCCCCCCACCACCACCTGACCAACCACACTGACCCACCCACCACCAACCTGACCCCCACCACCACCAACCCCCCCACCACCACCTGACCCCCCACCACCACCACCTGACCCACCCCCCACCCCCCCCAAACACCCACCGCCCCCAACACCCCCAACCCCACCACCACCACCCATGACCCCCCACCACCACCTGACCCCCCCAACCCCATTTACCACCCACCACCCCATAACCCCCCATCACAACCACTGACCACAACCCCACCACCCACCAACCCCACCAATTACCCCCACCACCACCACCATACCCCCCCACCACCACCACCCTACCCACCCCACCACCCACCCACCCCTACCCCCACCGGACCCACAACCACCACCCCCCCACCCCACCCCCCCACCCCACCACCCCACCCACCCCCACCCACCACCCCCACCCACCACACCCCACCACACACCTCCAACCACCCCCCCACCACCACCCACACCTGGACCAACCACCTCCACCACCACCTGACCCCCCCACCACCATACCCCCCCCCACCACCACCTGACCCCACCCCACCACCATTACCCCACCATACCGTATCTCCCACCACCATACCGCCCCACAACCATTCAAAATAACGTGTGGAGTTCCCCAAGGCTCCATCTTGGGGCCACTGCTGTTTAACATCTACATGCTCCCACTCGCTCAAATTATGAAAAACAATAAAGTCTATTACCACAGATTTTATGTGTATCCCCCCACCACCATACCCCCCCACCACCATACTGCCCCAACACCTGACTTCCACCACCGTATTCCACCACCCCACCACCACGACCCCCGCTGTGACTGACACTAAATATATGTACATTAACTTAGTTCTGTTAATGTTTCTACTGTCCTCATCAATAAAAATATAAAATATTTTTGATGATAAAAATATTTTTTATTGATGAAGTAAATATAATTAGCACAAAGCGGAGATTCTTTGATAGTTAGTGTGGTTAACGGTTCACGTCATTGAAACGAACGTCTTCTCCTGCGTCTCAGGGAGTGGGAGGAAGGTAAAGTCCTCATCTTTGACGACTCCTTCGAGCACGAGGTGTGGCAGGACGCCGACAGCTACCGCCTCATCTTCATCGTGGACGTCTGGCACCCGGAGCTGACGGCGCACCAGCGGCAGACACTGAGCCCGATTTAGACCAACCGAAACACCACGAGGAGGAAGAGAAGGAGGAAGATGGGGGGACGGGTAAGAGCGTTTCAACAGGACCAACGGCAGGATTCTTCTTCTGTGGATAAAAAATTAAAACCATCGGAGAAGAAGGAGCGTCCTCACCCTCGGACGGACTGATGTCCTTTTCTGTCCAAGGATCTAATATCAGACTGAAGAATGTACGTTTGCCTTTTCTACTACTGACTGATCAAGCTCAACTGGTCCGGTTCCTGTTCTGGTCCGGTCCCTGTTCTTATCCAGTCCCTGTTCTGGTCCTGTCCCTGTTCTGGTTCAGTCCTGTCCTCGTACGTCCCTGTTCTAGTCCAGTCCCTGTTCTAGTCCCTGTTCTAGTCCTGTCCCTGTTCTAGTCCGGATCTGCTCTAGTACGGTCCCCATTCTACTCCAGTCCCCGTTTTAGTCCGGTTCCCATTTTAGTCTGGTCCCTGTCCTGGTACGGTCCCTGTTCTGGTCCGGTCCCTCTTCTGATCCTTTCCCTGTTCTAGTCCTGTCCCTGTTCTAGTCCGGATCTGCTCTAGTACGGTCCCCATTCTAGTCCAGTCCCCATTCTAGTCCAGTCCCCGTTTTAGTCCGGTTCCCATTTTAGTCTGGTCCCTGTTCTGGTTCGGTCCCTTTTCTAGTCCACTCTTCTGTTCTGATCCTGTCCCTGTTCTAGTCCGGTAGTCCCCCTGCTCTAGTCTAGTTCCTGTCTAGTCTGGTCCCTGCTCTAGTCCAGATCTGGTCTAGTCCAGCTCTGGTTCCTGTTCTAGTCCGGTTCCTGTTCGTCGGTCCCTGGTCCTGGTAGTCCCTTTCTGTCCCGTCTAGTCCGGTCCCTATTCTAATCCGGTCCCTGTTCTGGTTCTGGGTTCACTAACTCAATTTTGAGCTTTTAAGAATGTTGCATTTCTGTTTCCTCGAAGAAGAACCTGGACCTCCAGGTTCTGGTCTGTGATTTGTCTCATAAAGTCTGAAATGAAAACACTAAAATGTCCAGCGGATCAAAGAGGGTCTCTGGGACTCTGATCCTGGTTGGACCATCTGGTCTCTGAGACTCTGATCCTGGTTGGACCATCTGGTCTCTGGGACTCTGATCCTGGTTGGACCATCTGGTCTCTGGGACTCTGATCCTGGTTGGACCATCTGGTCTCTGGGTTGGACCATCTGGTCTCTGGGATCCTCTGGTTCTGGACCTGATCCTGGTTGGACCATCTGGTCTCTGGGACTCTGATCCTGGTTGGACCATCTGGTCTCTGGGACTCTGATCCTGGTTGGACCATCTGGTCTGGAGACCTGGTTGACCATGGTTCTGGACCATCTGGTCTCTGAGACTCTGATCCTGGTTGGACCATCTGGTCTCTGGTTGACCTGATCCTGGTTGGACCATCTGGTCTCTGAGATCCTGATCCTGGTTGGACCATCTGGTCTCTGATCCTGGTTGGACCTGACCTGGTTGGATCTGGTCTCTGGACCCTGATCCTGGTTGGACCATCTGGTCTCTGGTCGGACCTTCTGGTCTCTGGGACTCGGATCCTGGTTGGACCACCATCTGGTCTCTGTGGGGACTGGTTCTGAACCCTGATCTGGTTGGACCATCTGGTCCTCTTGGGTTGACTCTCTGATGATCCTGTTGGACCATCTGGTTGGGGACTCTGACCTGATCCTGGTTGGACCCTCTGGGACTCTGACTCCGGTGGGACCATCTGGTCTCTGGACTGATCCTGGTTGGACCATCTGATGGGATCTGACTGGTGGACCATCTGGTCTCTGGGACTCTGATCCTGGTTGGACCATCTGGTCTCTGGGACTCTGATCATGGTTGGACCATCTGGTCTCTGGGACTCTGATCCTGGTGGACTCTGGTCTTGACCATGGTTGGACCATCTGGTCTCTGAGGATCTGGTGGACCATCTGGATGGGACTTGATCCTGGTTGGACCATCTGGTCTCTGGGACTCTGATCATGGTTGGACCATCTGGTCTCTGGGACTCTGATCCTGGTTGGACCATCTGGTCTCTGAGACTCTGATCATGGTTGGACCATCTGGTCTCTGAGACTCTGATCCTGGTTGGACCATCTGGTCTCCTGGTGGACTCTGGTCTCTGGGACTCTGATCCTGGTTGGACCTCTGGTCTCTGGACTCTGATCCTGGTTGGACCATCTGGTCTCTGGGACTTGATCTGGTTGGACCATCTGGTCTCTGGGACTCTGATCCTGGTTGGACCATCTGGTCCCAGATGTTCCTGAAATCGAGGCCTTACGTCAGACGTCCGTTCACATCCATGATCTTTGCTTTCACTTTCACATTACACATTTTTTTTGCACATTAACAAGGTTTCACAAGATGTTATAAAAGATGATTTATATTTATAGAAAAATAAAAAAATGCAAAAACATTTCAAACCTCAGTGTGTTTTTGTCTTTTTCTCAGTTTCTACCTGGATATAAAAACGTTTCATTCTTGTTTCCAGACAGTTTAGGTGCTTGGTCATGTGGGGGGGGTTCAGGTGGGGGGGGGGATTGTCAGGTGTGGGGGGTGTGTTCAGGTGGGTTCCAGTCATGTTTGTTGGATGGATTTCAGTTTGTCCCAGTCAGTAATTGATCCAGTCTCATTGTTGTGGGGAACCACAGGGTTCTGTTCTTGGCCCGGAACTTTCCTCCTGATTCACTGTTATGCAGATGAGACTCAACTGTATTTGTCATTGTGACCTCATGAAGCCGATCAATAACCTTATTTGGATGGATGACCTGGATAATCTGAAGTTATTGTAACAGGTCCCAGACACCTGAAGGGGGCGCTCTGAGACGCCCAGGCCGGACCAAGGGCCACCAGCGGGGTCCCGGTGGTGGACCAGACACCTCCAGGAGGCGCTCTTGAGCTGTTCAGCTGATTCAGATCACATGATCCTTTCAGAGTAAAACAGACAATCAAAGCTCAGAACCAGGTTGGTGTAAATGTTTACTTCTATACATTCACTGGAAGGAAATACATTACATTACAGTCAAGTGGAGACCAGATCACTGCTCAGCGCCGCGGGAGACCAGATCACTGCTCAGCGTCGCGGGAGACCAGATCACTGCTCAGCGCCGCGGGAGACCAGATCACTGCCAGATTAAGACTAAACACAGACCTGCCAACCAACTCATCTGGTACAAATAACCGCCGTCACGTTCAGCAACAACCTGCACATTAAACCGTCATGTCTGCTGCAGGAAATAAACATACTGACTTCTGTTTTCTTTTTTTTTTTGCAGTGCGGTAATAATAATAATATACAGTAATATACAATCGTCAGATAGAAACAATCCTTCCCTTCTCTACAGGAGGGGTCAAAGGTCAAAGGTGACAGTCCAGCTTCCTGTCGGAGACGGAGGAGGCTTTGAAACAAAAACACATGCACGTCGTCCGTTCACAGCGGCGCCGTTCCCGGAGTGCTCCTGGTCACGTGGGCGGGGCTTCTACTTAGAAAAAAGGTTGTGCAGAGTCGGAGGAAATGGTGAAATTATTCTACCAAAGTGACATTTCTTACGAGACTTTCCACAAGCTACAAAAAAAGGAAAAATCTGAACATTTTCATTCATGTTTAGATGAAGAACCTGAAGCGGTCGAGCCGTGTTCGGCCACCGGGGGGCAGCGTTGCAGCCGGTTAAACACAAATACTGTCGTTTTTCTGGATAAAACGGGCAGTTTTTGACACAAAACCAAAACTAGCAGCTGCGAAGTTTAGAAAACTGGATCAACTGCAGCTTCAGACTTTAATACTGTTGGTTTCACATTTTGAGTTCATGTAAAATACTGGATTTTAATCCTGAAAAACATAATAAAGATCATCTGATTTTGGTGGATCTTCGTCTGAGACAAATACAAGCTGGGTTGAGCAACAGTGAAGACGTTTTCCTTCAATCTCATTATTTATTCAACAAAAATGAGACAAAAATAAAGAAAAAACTTGTAATTTTAAGTCCCCGCCTCCTGCTTCTGTTGAGGGTGATTCTAAGCCCCGCCTCCTGCTTCTGGTTAGCATTAATCATCTGTCATTGATGAACTGATCAACAGTAGGAGTGCAGACAACTGTATAAGCAGATTATTTGGTCCGACCACAATCAGACGATCTCTATTACGTTAAAGAAAAGACGGGGTTGAACGAGGGGACGCCAGATTTAGCTTGTTCAGATGTCGACATTCAGACAGGATGTACAAATCTTTAACTTCAGTGAGTGTTTTACCGATTCTTGGGTGCAAATGAACAACGATGAAGTCCACGATGAATAGCCGAGAACCAGAGGAATGACTTCCTGTCATCCAGTGAGTTAGTCGTTTAAATAAATACGTCTCACCACGTCCCGTCATGTCTCAGGCCCAACCCGGTCCTCCAGCCCGGTCCTCCAGCCTCGTCTTCTTCTTCTTGAATTTCATTTCTGATCCGACAGTTCGCAGAAAACACCCGAGTCACGTTTGAGATGTGATTACAGTGCTGAAATCCGGCTTAGCGAGGAGAAGATGAAGAACAGACGACACACGGGGACAGCGGTGGTGGGGTGGTGTCGTTGTGGTGGACAGATGCTGCAGGACGGATCAGCTGGGAGGCTCAGACCGGGCCGAGTGTGTGTGTGTGTGTGTGTGTTTGTACTTGTACAACTGTCTTTGTGGGGACTTCCATGAAGTCTAGCTCCTCTGAGTGAGGACACCAGGGTGGACCTCATTTTGGACATTTTGGGACCTGGTTTAGGTTCAGCCGAGGACATAAGATGCAGATTAGACACACGTGATCCCTCACACCTAATTGTTTATCTTGATGTAACCCGGCTCGCATGTCCATGGGGACCCCATCTGGGTTAGAGGAGGGCTAGAAATAGACAACTGGCACATGTTTTCTGTATTATGAGTCCTGTGAGGGATACAAGTGGGCTAAATCGTATGGGTCTGATGTAATTTTAGTAACATCGGCCCCAGTTTACCCAGTTATCCAGCTGGTCTCCTCCTGAAAACCAGAAAAGTCTTCCCAGAAAAAAGCTGGCAATACACATTTATCTGCATCTGCAGAAACTTTGATTTTTTTTTTTTTTTTGCCATGTGTCCAGTGGGACAGACCAGACCTGGACCTGGACCTGGACCTGGACCTGACACGGGTACAGGTAGGCTCCAGGTGTTGCTCGTGCCCTTCCCCCCCTTTACTCCCTGACTGGACAGGAGTCCTTTCAGCAGAGCAACTGTTGAGCAGCTGTGTCCCCATCAGCAGTTTTATGTCATAAAGTTGCTATTTTTGTTTAACAACAGATATTTGTAATTAATACAACCAAATGTGCAGTTGTACAAAAGTTGATTTTTCTTTTGTCCAGAAGTCACAAATTAGGACAAAAATTAGAAATTTTAAGACAGAAAGTTACAAAAATATGTTCTTTTTTTAAACCCCAAAATTTAAGACAAAATGTATTTGTCAGATATTTTTGTAGGGAAAAAAAAAATTGTGATTTTTTTTTTTTTTTTTTTTTTTTAACAATAAAATTTGTAATTTTTACAGCCAAAATGTACAATTGTACAAAACTGTGGATCTTGCAACAAAGAGTTGGGACTATTGCAGTTTTGTAAAATTTGTGTTTTTTTAACAAAAGGTTTTTCAAAAATTTGACATGTTGAACTTAAATTCTAATTGTAATTTTGTTTTGGTTTTGTTTAACATTTTGAGTGACAGCTGTGGCTGCCTGTGAGGACCTCTGACCTTCCAGGACCTTTGACCTGTCAGGACCTCTGATTTGTGACGACCTCTGACCTGTCAGGACCTCCAGACCAGAGTGCTTCTGATTTTACAGGTCACGTGACGTGTCGTGCTGCTAATTGACAGCCTTCACCCAGGGTCAGAGATGCTACCTGGGTTCCCTGGTGGTCGATCTAAACCTCATTAGCTTCTAGCAGCCAGGATTGTTCTGACTTTGGTCTGAGCTCTGCTGGTTGATTAGCTGGACTTTGGTGCGTCGAGGACCCTGATGGTTCCAGATCAGAACTGCAGAAGATGAGGATGGGTGGACAGATACAGGAGAGTCCTCACAAAGATGGGGATACAAGTACTTGTGTGTGTGTGTGTTGAGGGAGTTGGTGCCGGTTCAAATCCACCAGTTAGCACACAGCTGCTGCTGCTGCACATACGTGTGGTTTAAAGGAGCGTGTTTGAACACGTCTGTCTGCGTGTTTTCAGTCCAGGGCGAGCAGCGGCGTGCTCGTCTCTCTGTCCGACTGCCTGAGACTTCCTGTGTCCATCGTCGACTGAGACCTGAAACGCACAAAAAAAAAACCACGTAATTTTATGGAGTGAAACAGCTGTTCATCATAACTAGCGATTTTACGACAAAAACTTGAGAAAAGTTGGATTTAGATTTTTAATTTTTGCAACAGAAGTGTGATTTTTATGACAAAGTTGTCATTTTGTCAATAATTTACAATTTTGAAAAATTTCAGATTTTATGAAAAAAATGTCATAAAGTGAATATTTTACAACAAAACTTTCACTTTTGAGTCGATTTTGATTTCTGGATATAAAGTTGCAGTTTTCTGACATTTGCAGTTTTGTGTCAAAAAGTAACAATTTTCCAAAATTTCTTCTATTTCTTATTTCTTATTTGAAGTTTCTTGCAACAGAGTTGCAATATTGTGAAATTTGCAATTTTACAGCAAGACTTTCAATTTTGAACAAGAAATCATCATTTTAAGACTGAAAGTTACAAGATAGATGAAACATCACAATTTTACAAAATAAAATTCGGGAGATCAAGTTGTTAAATTTATAGAACAAAATTCCACTTAAAAAAAAAGACTTGATATTTGTTACAAAAAATTACATTTGTACAACAAAACCTTCAGTTTTATCAGAATATGTCTCAGTCTTACAATATTTTCAGTTTTATGACCACTAGAGGCTGCAGTTCCTCTACCGACCACTAGGCTCTGACTAAATCTGGCAACAGTGAGTCAGATTGATTGTTTGTCTTCAGATTGATGTTTTACATCACTAGATGTTTGGTTTGAAGATCAGAACTAGGGGTTCACAATAACTATCGGGCCGATAACAGGAAATGATGACGTCATCCCGATAACTCCGATATCACGACGAATAGCCCCGATAACATTTATATTTCTGTCAACACAGCAGTGTCTCGCTCCCTCTGAGCCTTGAATGACCAGCAGTGAATGTTATGTTCAAGTGACGTCGGCATAATCAGAAAAACGATTACTCAATCAGGAAAATCAAGAATACCCCCTCATGCCAGAAAACAACTCGTTAACTCGGTCATAATTTTAGTAGTTGCTGACTTTAATTGATATTCGCAGTATTTTCCAACATGTTACACATAAAAAAGAAAAAAATAGAAAAGGCTGAAAGAACGACTAGCAAACGAGGGAACGGAGGAATTTACGTTACACCTTGAATGCAGCCTGCAGCACAGCGCTGATCACAACAAACATGGCGGCGTGGAACTTGGTTAAAGTTTCAGAAGAAGATAGTTTGGTGGTTATTTGTGACGAATCCTCCGAGTGAATTCTACGAGGAGGGAAGCACAAGCTTTAATACGTAAAACCTGATCAGCCACCTACAACATAACAATCACTTCCATGGAGTTTTGAAATCACGCTAACGTGAGCTAACGGAAGCTAATGCTAACGTGCTCTCCTCTCCTCTCCCTCATTCCTCTCATCTAAAGCTTCCATGAGATAAAATAAAAACTACTGAACCTCATTTACTTTAATTAAAGGTATTAATTTAAATGGAACCACAAGCCAAAATCCTTTAAATGTTAATCTTTTTCAGTTAGTAATTCTGATGCATGTATTTCCATCAGTTCAAGGAGCCTTTATTTTTTATATCAGTCAGTAATGAACCTTATTTAAGTTAATGTGAGATATCAAATAGGTTTGTTTGATAGCTTTTTAAAGAAAATGTTTGAGAGGCTTGACAATAGTTTTTATATTGGAAAAAATAAATATCTGTTCATTTAAAGAGTCTAAACTATTTTTGGTTTTGTTCATAGTATTGATGTAATGATCTTAGGTATATGTGTGTGTTATCGGTTATCGGTTTTAAAACAGTTATCGTGGTTCCTAATCAGATCACAAATGAATCCAGAAAACCAGTTATTTCCAGCGGAGTCTTTCTTTGCGGTGGTTAAAATGTTTTAAAAAGCCTCACCTCTTCATCATGTCCTTGTCTCCTCCTCCTCCGTTCTCTCGGACGTGCAGGGCGTCGTACGTCAGCGTGTACTCGGTCTCGTCGTTGTAATCTGGTCCCAGCAGCGTTCGCGCCCAGATGCCCATGTCGTACGGCGGCAGCGTCCCGCCGAACTCAGACGGCAGATATTCAGGCTGAATGAGCTGGTGGAGCGAGTTCAGGTTGTTACCGTGGAGGAAGATCTGAGGAGAGGAGGAGACGAGGGTAGAAGGAGACGAGGAGACCAAACGAGTGGAAGAAATGGAAACGATGACGGTGCGGGAAGAGAAGAAAAGGAAGGAAATAGTTCTTTATCGTATAATTCTAATTACAGTCATTTATTTCTTCATCCATGGAGACGCTCTTCAGATGTTTTTTCAAAATCGACTTTAGTTCCAAAAAAAATTGAAATTGTAAAATTTTGCTAAATTGCACCTTTTTAACTTTCTGCCGCAGTATTGTTGTAAAATATATTTTGTATTAAAATACTTGAATTAATTGTAATTTTATGACCACATACAATTTTTTGTTGTTAAATTCCATATTTTTCAATTTTGCAGTTTTCAGTCTTAAAATATGAATTTTTGTCAGAAAATCTCAAATTTTACAAAATCACAACTTTTCAACAAAAAAAATCCCAATTTTTTCAAATAATAAAATCGTACACATCTTTACTGTTAAAAAAAACTAAATTTGTTGTAAACTTCCAACTCTCGGCTACTTTGTTGGTGCTCAACGGTTCACCTGTCAGAGGGGGAGGAGCCTGAGCGCCACCTGGAGTCTACCTGTGCACGTACCTGCAGTATAACCGGTTTGGTTTAATCGTTTAATCGTTCTCACAGAAACGATGACGTTAAATGACTGATTAAGATTAAATAAAGAAGGGAGGAAGGAAACTGAAGGGAAGGAGACGAGCGTTCACCCTTTTCCTGGTCTTCTCCTTGAGGAACGGCTTGATGATGGTGTACATGGCGTGGATGTACCACGGCTGGTTCACGAAGTGGATTCCCCCGAACCGGGCCGGGAAACTGTCCTGAGGAGAGGAGACAAGGAAACGAGCAGTTCAGTTTCCAGGAAACATCT
Source organism: Hirundichthys speculiger (assembly GCA_018398805.1). Lineage (NCBI taxonomy): Eukaryota > Metazoa > Chordata > Actinopteri > Beloniformes > Exocoetidae > Hirundichthys > Hirundichthys speculiger. The sequence continues at coordinate 407,028 of JAGFBZ010000569.1, forward strand.
GGAGAGGAGAGGAGAGGAGAGCAGGAGCCCACCTGGAGGCCCTCGATGGCCAGTTTGAGGATGTTGGGCGTCAGCTTGGACGCCTGCTTGAAGGAGAAGTTGCTCCAGTCGATGATGAGGATGAAGCCGTTGATCTGGAGCTCCGGGTTTTCTATCAGAACCTCCAGAGAGAGCAGGATGGCCCGCAGGATGTCGATGAAGGTGTTCCTGGTGGAGGACAGGTGATTGATCAGCAGCTAATGAGCTCGCCGCTCGTTAGTTTCAGTCCATCACCGGTAACGACTCATTATTTCTGTTTGTCTTTGATCCATCAGGAGATAAATGTGTGTTTAGATCCGGAGACTCCCACAAATCCCAGCATCGCCTCCATTCAGCTTCCACTCAGCCTCCACTCAACCTCCACTCAGCCTCCATTCAGCCTCCATTCAGCCTCTACTCAGCCTCCACTCAACCTCCACTCAGCCTCCACTCAGCCTCCATTCAGCCTCCATTCAGCCTCCACTCAGCCTCCATTCAGCCTCCACTCAACCTCCACTCAGCCTCCACTCAGCCTCCATTCAGCCTCCACTCAGCTTCCACTCAGCCACCACTCAGCCTCCACTCAGCCTCCACTCAGCTTCCACTCAGCCACCATTCAGCCTCCACTCAGCTTCCACTCAGCCTCCACTCAGCCACCATTCAGCCTCCATTCAGCCTCCACTCAGCCTCCACTCAGCCTCCACTCAGCCTCCAGCCTCCATCAGCCTCCACTCAGCCTCCACTCAGCCTCCATTCAGCCTCCACTCAGCCTCCACTCAGCCTCCATTCAGCCTCCACTCAGCCTCCATTAAGCCTCTACTCAGCCTCCACTCGGCCTCCATTAACCTCCACTCAGCCTCCATTCAGCCTCCATTCAGCCTCCATTAAGCCTCTACTCAGCCTCTACTCAACCTCCACTCAGCCTCCATTTAGCCTCCACTCAACCTCCATTCAGCCTCCACTCAGCCTCCATTAAGCCTCTACTCAGCCTCCACTCGGCCTCCATTAAGCCTCTACTCAGCCTCCACTCAGCCTCCATTCAGCCTCCATTCAGCCTCCATTAAGCCTCTATTCAGCCTCCACTCAGCCTCCATTAAGCCTCTACTCAGCCTCCACTTGGCCTCCATTAAGCCTCCACTCAGCCTCCATTCAGCCTCCATTCAGCCTCCATTAAGCCTCTACTCAGCCTCTACTCAACCTCCACTCAGCCTCCATTTAGCCTCCACTCAACCTCCATTCAGCCTCCACTCAGCCTCCATTAAGCCTCTACTCAGCCTCCACTCGGCCTCCATTCAGCCTCCACTCGGCCTCCACTCAGCTGCAGATATTCCTGCAACTCTGTTGGAGCCATTTGAGGTGAGATGAACACGAGAAGATGTGGATTTCTGACAAAATGGTGATTTTAAAAAATCAAGAAACTGAGGTCTCTGTTTTTGAAGATCTGCCTCAGAGATCCAGAAGTTTTCTTGCAAATATGCAAGAAAGCAGTTTAGAAAGTCAAATTTACAAAGAAAAAGAAAAGAAAGAACTGAGTGAGAAATTCTGACAATATTAACGAATAACAAAGGAATTGGGACTTAATTATTTACTCGTAAAATTTCAAGAATAAAATGCTGTAAAAATCAAAAATCCAGAAATTATGACTTTAAAAACTTTAACAACTTTGTGATCTAAAACAGACGTTCAAACTAAATCTGCAGATTTTTTAAATAATCCAGAAATTTTGAGTCACAATTTTGAAAATTCATTCATTTTTCTGTCAGAATTTTTTTAAATTTAATCTATGACTATTCTTTTTTTTATGAGCAAATTTATGAGTTTAAAATACTCAAAGCCTTTTTTTTATTTTGTTCATAATTATTTTTCTTGCAAATTTTCAAATTTTAGAATTTCAGAATTTTTTCCAAAAGTCTAAAAAAAACGAATTTAAATTATTTTATTTGACTCAGAACTTAGGGCCTGATTTACTAAAGGTTTGCGTGCGTAAAAACGTGTGCAAACTTGACACCACCCGCAAACCAATGCGCAAGCTGATTTACTAACAGCGTGCAAAGAGAACTGCGCCTCTCAAATCAGCAAAATAGCACACGCTGTTCATTTAGCACTTTTGCCCTGATGAATAATCAATATGGGGCGTACCCGCCAGAAAGCGCAAAATACTGGGAGGGGAAAATGCAAATAGGTTCATTTACCACACGCAATGAGATTTACCAACCCTGAAAGTAATTGCGGGGATTGTGATTGCGTCTGTATTTAGTACGTTCGAAAAGAAGGTGCTATTCTGTCCAGCATTACGCACCGATGGTTGCTGTTATTGTGGCAAGGAGGCGACATCGCCAAAATCAAAGAATACGCAGAGAGAGAGTCTTTCGGACTCGTGTAAATTTGTTTGCACATGCAAAAGGAGAAATATTTTATTTGAATGTTAAATCGAGTATTATTCAGCAAAAGGTTGCCACAGGAGGCACCAGGGTTTCCGTTGTCTGGTAATTGCTGGACTTTGTCTGGTAAAATATGCGGAAGTCCGGGATTTTATAATCTCTCCGGTCAAAATGTCTGGTGAAAATACTCCTCCCAAGCACAATTTCAGTTGTAATAAAATGGGTTATTTCCACATCATTTTATGAAAAACGCCTCGGGGTTCTCCCAGAGGAGCTGGTGGAAGCGGCCGGGGGATCTGGACGTCTCTGCTGAAGCTGCTGGCCGCGCGACCCGACTTCGGATAAGCGGAAGCTAATGGATGGATGGATGGATGGATTTTATGAAAAAACATATACTTCTTTTACGAATGAGTAGTGTGAGGACGAGTCGGCTCCAGCCACAGCTCCACTCATTGATGCCACAGCTGCGCGCAGAGACGCATCTCCGTAATGACAGCGCTCCGCGGTTATGGAGGCTTGAACTTCTCAACGGCCACTTAACCACCCGTCTTGTTTTGCCGAAGTTTTATATTAAGGCCACTTTTTCTTTAGTTCTTCGCCTTATATCTTGCCACCTTCTTTAACCCTCATCGCCGTTCTTTTTGTCTTACCAACTGCATTTATTCTATCACAGATTTTCTCCCATATTGCGTTTCTTTTGGTGATGTTTAAATGTCTTTGCTGTAGTTCATGAATGTGTTTATTTGCCTCTTCCACTAATATCTCTAACTCCAACTCGTCAAATTTCATTTTGCGCAAACTGTAAGACACGCAACACCTCATTTAAATACTGCGGTTTGCACCCGTTATCAATTGCGCGAGCATTCTTAGTTGATCACCCGCAAAACACACAACAACAGCACGCGCAAACTTTTTCAGTGCACACGCAATTTAGTACTCTTTATTCAGGATCTTAGTAAATCAGGCCCTAAATTGTCTATTAAGGCTGATTTTTGTTTCTTTTTGATTAATATTGTTGTATTGTCTGCAAATTTGCTAATTTTTTAGCTGGTATTTCTTTTTTTATTTTACTACAAATTTTATGAGCTTAAGCTAAAAAAGTAAATATTTTTTTCTCATGTAATCAAAAATTCGATCAAATTCAAGAAGTTATTGATGCCTGATGGGAAATTAAATTAATAATAAAATACACAGTCAGAATTTCTAACAAATTTATAATTTTTGTAAAAAAGACCATATAAAACTTTATAAGTGTACCAGATCTCTCTTCAAACTCTTTAATTTAATTTAGTTTAAATTTATTTGTCTTTTTAATGTATTTTTTTGTTTATTTTTCAACAAGTAATAAATTAATTATAATAACAGCTGTTTAGAGATTAATACTTTACTGAGTTTTGTACTTTGAAGTTGAATAAAACAAATAAGTTACATTTTATCACTTTGATGTTTTTATTTATTTCTTGTAAATAAACACAAACACAAACTTTGGTTCATTAAAGTTTCTGACTGTCGATCGGTTCTGGTTTAAATAAAGTTTTACCTGCTTTGGTCCCAGTTGGATGCAAACAGAATCAGGATTTTACGTCCATGTTGGTCCGGAGTCTCCAGGACACCTGGGAACCCGTCCATCAGGGCCCGTTTGATCCCGGGATCGTCCACCTGAAACAGAACCGGGCTGCAGGTTCAGGGACCGTCTGTCCTCTACATGTCCTTCACTGAGACCAGTCCAGATCCAGATGACCCTGGTTCAGGGTCCTCATCAGAGCTGGAACCAGGACCTTCAGAGCTGGAACCAGGACCTTCAGAGCTGGAACCAGGACCAGCAGAGATGGAACCAGGACCTTCAGAGCTGGAACCAGGACCAGCAGGACTGGAACCAGGACCTTCAGAGCTGGAAACAGGACCTTCAGGAGCTAGAACCAGGACCAGCAGAGCTGGAACCAGGACCTTCAGAGCTGGAACCAGGACCAGCAGAGCTAAAACCTGGACCTTCAGAGCTGGAACCAGGACCAGCAGAGCTGGAACCAGGACCTTCAGAGCTGGAACCAGGACCAGCAGAGCTAAAACCTGGACCTTCAGAGCTGGAACCAGGACCAGCAGAGCTGGAACCAGGACCTCAGAGCTGGAACCAGGACCAGGGACCAGCTGGAACCAGGACCTTCCAGCTTCAGAGCTGGAACCAGACCAGCAGAGCTAAACCTGGACCTTCAGAGCTGGAACCAGACCAGCAGAGCTGGAACCAGGACCAGACCAGCAGAGCTGGAACCAGGACCTTCAGGCTGGAACCATGACCTTCAGAGCTGGAACCAGGACCTTCAGGAACCAGGACAGAGCTGGAAACCAGGACCTTCAGAGCTGGAACCAGACCTTCAGAGCTGGGAACCAGACCAGAACCAGCTTCAGAGCTGGAACCAGGACCAGCAGAGCCTGGAACCAGGACCTTCAGAGCTGGAACCAGGACCAGAGCTTCCAGAATTGGAACCAGGAACCAGGAACCAGACCTCAGAAACCAGACTTCAGAGCTGGAACCAGGACCAGCAGAGCTGGAACCATTCAGAACCAGACCAGCAGAGCTGGAACCAGACCAGCAGCTGGAACCAGGACTTCAGAGCTGGACCATGACCCAGGAGCTGGAACCAGACCAGAGCTGGAACCAGGAACCTTCAGAGCTGGAACCAGGACCTTCAGAGCTGGAACAGGACCAGGACTGGAACCAGGACCAGCAGCTGGAACCAGGAGCTGGAACCAGGACCTTCAGAGCTGAACCAGAACCAGCAGAGCTGGAACCAGACCTTCAGAGCTGAAACCAGACCAGCAGAGCTGGAACCAGGACCTTCAGAGCTGGAAACCAGGACCAGCAGAGCTGGAAACCAGGACCTTCAGAGCTGGAACTGAACCAGGACCTTCAGAGCTGGAACCAGACCTTCAGAGCTGGAACCAGGACCAGCAGAAGCCAGGACCTTCAGAGCTGGAACCAGGACCTTCAGAGCTGGAACCAGACCAGAGAGCTGGAACCAGGACCTTCAGAGCTGAACCAGACCAGAGCTGAAACCAGAGTCATAGCTGGAACCAGGACCTTCAGAGCTGGAACCAGACCAGCTACCAGCTGGAACCAGGACCTTCAGAGCTGGAACCAGGACCTCAGAGCCTGGAACCCAGGACCTTCAGAGCTGGAAACCAGGACCAGAGGGAGCCAGGACCTTCAGAGCTGGAACCAGGACCAGCAGAGCTGGAACCAGGACCTTGGAACAGAGCTGGAACCAGGACCAGCCTGGAACAGGACCTTCAGTTCCAGAAACCAAGGACCATTCAGAGCTGGAACCAGGACCTTCATAGCTGAAACCAGACCAGCAGAGCTGGAACCAGGACCTTCAGAGCCTGGAAGACTGGAACAGACCTAGACAGCTGGAACCAGGACTTCAGAACCAGCTGGCTGGAACCAGGACCAGCAGAGCTGAAACCAGGACCAGAGCTGGGAACCAGGACCCTTCAGACTGGAACCAGGACCAGCAGAGCTGAACCAGGACCTTCAGAGCTGGAAACCAGGACCAGCAGCTAAAACCAGGACCTTCATAGCTGGAACCAGGACCACAGAGCCTGGAACCAGGAACCAATTCAGAGCTAAGCTGGAACCAGGACCTTCAGAGCTGGAACCAGGACTAGCAGAGCTGGAACCAGACCTTCAGACTGGAACCAGGACCAGCAGAGCTGGAACCTGGACCTTCAGAGCTGGAACAGGACCTTAGAGCTGGAACCAGGACCTTCAGCTGGAACCAGGACCGCAGAGCTGGAACCAGGACCTTCAAGCAACCAGGACCTTCAGAGCTGGAACCAGGACCTTCAGAGCTGGAACCAGGACCAGAGAGCTGGAACCATGACCTTCAGAGCTGGAACCAGGACCTTCAGAGCTGGAACCAGGAGCAGAGCTGGAACCAGGCTTCAGAGCTGGAACCAGGACCAGCAGAGCTGGGACCAGGACCAGCAGAGCTGGAACCAGGACCTTCAGAGCTGGAACCCAGGACCAGCAGAGCTGGAACCTACCTTCAGAGCTGGAACCAGGACTTCAGGCTGGAACCAGGACCTTCAGGAGCTGGAACCAGGGACCAGCCAGATTCAGAGCTGGAACCAGGACCTTCAGAGCTGGAACCAGGACCAGCAGAGCTGGAACCAGGACCTTCAGAACCAGGAACCAGGACCTTCAGAGCTGGGAACCAGGACCTTCCAGGAGAGCTGGAACCAGGACCTTCCAGAGCTGGAACCAGACTTCAGAGAGCTGGAACCAGGACCTTCAGAGCTGGAACCAGGACCTTCAGCAGAGCTGGAACCAGGACCTTCAGAGCTGGAACCAGGACCAGCAGAGCTGGAACCAGGACCTTGAACCAGAAGCCAAGACCTTCGCTGGAACCAGAGACCAGGATTCAGAGCTGGAACCAGGACCTCAGACTGGAACCAGAGCTGGAACCAGACCTTCAGAGCTGGAAAACCAGGCTGGAACCAGGACTTCAGAGCTGGAACCAGGACCAGCAAGAGCTGGAACCAGGACCTTCAGAGCTGGAACCAGGACCAGCAGAGCTGGAACCAGACTAGAGCTAAGGAGCTGGAACCAGACCTTCAGAGCTGGAAACCAGGACCTCAGAGCTGGAACCAGAACCAGACCAGCAGAGCTGGAACCAGGACCTTCAGAGCTGGAACCAGGACAGACAGCAGAGCTGGAACCAGGACCTTCAGAGCTGGAACCAGAACTGAGAGCTGGAGAGCTGGAACCAGGACCTTCAGAGCTGAAGAACCAGGACCAGGCAGAGCTGGAACCAGGACCTTCAGAAGCTGGAACCAGGACCAGCAGAGCTGGAACCAGGACCTTCAGAGCTGGAAGCCAGACCTTCAGAGCTGGAACCAGGACCAGCAAGAGCTGGAACCAGGACTTAGCAGAGCTGGAACCAGGACCTTCAGAGCTGGAACCAGGACCTTCAGAGCTGGAACCAGGACCAGCAGAGCTGGAACCAGGACCAGCAGAGCTGGAACCAGGACCTTCAGAGCTGGAACCAGGACCAGCAGAGCTGGAACCAGGACCTTCAGAGCTGGAACCAGGACCAGCAGAGCTGGAACCAGGACCTTCAGAGCTGGAACCAGGACCAGCAGAGCTGGAACCAGGACCAGCAGAGCTGGAACCAGGACCCAGAGAACCTCAGAGCTGGAACCAGGACCTTCAGAGCTGGAACCAGGACCTTCAGAGCTGGAACCAGGCTGGAACCAGGACAGAGCTGGAAACCAGACCTTCAGAGCTGGAACCAGGACCAGAGAGAGCTGGAACCCAGGACCTTCAGCAGAGCTGGAACCAGACCAGATAGCCTTCAAAACCAGGACCTCAGCAAGCTGGAACCCGGACCTTCAGAGCTGGAACCAGGACCTTCAGAGCTGAGACCAGCAGAGCTGGACCAGGACCAGCAGAGCTGGAACCAGGACCTTCAGAGCTGGAACCGGACCCAGAGCTGGAACCAGGACCAGCAGAGCTGGAACCAGGAACCTTCAGAGCTGGAACCAGGACTTCAGAGCTGGAACCAGACCTTCAGAGCTGGAACCAGGACCTTCAGAGCTGGAACCAGACCTTCAGAGCTGGAACCAGGACCTTCAGAGCTGGAACCAGGACCAGCAACCAGAGCTGGAACCAGGACCAGCAAAGCTGGAACCAGGACCTTCAGAGCTGAACCAGGACCTTCAGAGCTGGAACCAGGACCAGGAGCACAGAGCTGGAACCAGGACCTTCAGAGCTGGAACCAGACCAGCAGAGCTGGAACCAGGACCTTCAGACTAGCTGGAACCAGGACCAGCAGAGCTGGAACCAGGACCAGCTTCAGAGCTGGAACCAGGACCTTCAGAGCTGGAACCAGGACCTTCAGAGCTGGAACCAGGACCTTTCAGAGCTGGAACCAGGACCGTTTCAGAACAGAAGCTGGAACCAGGACCTCAGAGCTGGACCAGAACCTTCAGAGCTGGAACAGGACCAGCACCAGCAGAGCTGGAACCAGGACCTTCAGCTGAACCAGGACCAGCAGGCTGGAACCAGGACCTTCAGAGCTGAAACCAGGACCTTCAGAGCTGGAACCAGGACCTTCAGAGCTGGAACCAGGACTAGCAGAGCTGGAACCAGGACCAGCAGAGCTGGAACCAGGACCTTCAGAGCTGAACCAACCAGAGCTGGACCAGGACCAGAAGCTGGAACCACCTTCAGAGTGGAACCTTCAGAGCTGGAACCAGGACCTTCAGAGCTGGAACCAGGACTGGAACCAGCCAGACCAGCAGAGCTGGAACCAGGACCTTCAGAGCTGGAACCAGGACCTTTCAGAGCTGGAACCAGGACTGAACCAGACAGAGAGCTGGAACCAGGACCAGCATTCAGAGCTGGAACCAGGACCAGCAGAGCTGGAACCAGGACCTTCAGAGCTGGAACCAGGACCAGCAGAGCTGGAACCTTCAGATCTGAACCAGGACCTTCAGAGCTGGAACCAGACCAGCAGAGCTGGAACCAGGACCAGCAGGAAAACCAGGACCTTCAGAGCTGGAACCAGGACCAGGAGGGAACCAAGACCAGCAGGCTGGAACCAGGACCTTGACCAGAAGCAGAGCTGGAACCAGGACCTTCAGAGCTGAACCAGGACCAGCAGAGCTGGAACCAGGACCTCAGAGCTGGAACCGGACTTCAGAGCTAAAACCAGACCTTCAGAGCTGGAACCAGGACCTTCAGAGCTGGAACCAGGACCTTCAGAGCTGGAACCAGGACCAGAGCTGGAACCAGGACCAGCAGAGCTGGAACCAGGACCTTCAGAGCTGGAACCAGGACCAGCAGAGCTGGAACCAGGACCAGGACCTTCAGAGCTGGAACCAGGACCTTCAGAGCTGGAACCAGGACCTTCAGAGCTGGAACCAGGACCAGCAGAGCTGGAACCAGGACCTTCAGAGCTGGAACCAGGACCTTCAGAGCTGGAACCAGGATCTTCAGAGCTGGAACCAGGATCTTCAGAGCTGGAACCAGGACCAGCAGAGCTGGAACCTGGACCTTCAGAGCTGGAACCAGGACCTTCAGAGCTGGAACCAGGACCTTCAGAGCTGGAACCAGGATCTTCAGAGCTGGAACCAGGACCAGCAGAGCTGGAACCAGGACCTTCAGAGCTGGAACCAGGACCTTCAGAGCTGGAACCAGGATTTCAGAGCTGGAACCAGGACCTTCAGAGCTGGAACCAGGACCAGCTGGAACCAGGACAGAGCTGGAACCAGGACCTTCAGAGCTGGAACCAGGATCTTCAGAGCTGGAACCAGGACCAGCAGAGCTGGAACCAGGACCTTCAGAGCTGGAACCAGGACCTTCAGAGCTGGAACCAGACCTTCAGAGCTGGAACCAGGACCTTCAGAGCTGGAACCAGGAACCTTCAGAGCTGGAACCAGGACCTTCAGAGCTGGAACCAGGACCTTCAGAGCTGGAACCAGGACCAGCAGAGCTGGAACCAGGACCAGCAGAGCTGGAACCAGGACCTTCAGAGCTGAAACCAAGACCAGGACAGAGCTGGAACCAGGACCTTCAGAGCTGGAACCAGGACCAGCAGAGCTGGAACCAGGACCAGCAGACCAGAGCTGAACCACCAGGACCTTCAGAGCTGGAACCAGGACCTTCAGAGCTGAAACCAGAGACCAGCAGAGCTGGAACCAGGACCTTCAGAGCTGGAACCAGGACCAGCAGAGCTGGAACCAGGACCAGCAGAGCTGGAACCAGGACCAGCAGAGCTGGAACCAGGACCAGCAGAGCTGGAACCAGGACCTTCAGAGCTGGAACCAGGACCTTCAGAGCTGGAACCAGGACCAGCAGAGCTGGAACCAGGACCTTCAGAGCTGGAACCAGGACCAGCAGAGCTGGAACCAGGACCAGCAGAGCTGGAACCAGGACCTTCAGAGCTGGAACCAGGACCAGCAGAGCTGGAAAACCAGGACCTTCAGAGCTGGAACCAGGACCTTCAGAGCTGGAAACCAGGACCCAGAGCTGGAACCAGGACCAGAGAGCTTGGAACCAGGACCTTCAGCTGGAACCAGGACCTGAGCTGGAACCAGGACCTTCAGAGCTGGAACCAGGACCTTCAGAGCTGGAACCAGGACCAGCAGAGCTGGAACCTGGACCTTCAGAGCTGGAACCAGGACCTTCAGAGCTGGAACCAGGACCAGCAGAGCTGGAACCAGGATCTTCAGAGCTGGAACCAGGATCTCCAGAGCTGGAACCAGGACCAGCAGAGCTGGAACCTGGACCTTCAGAGCTAAAACCTGGACCTTCAGAGCTGGAACCAGGACCTTCAGAGCTGGAACCAGGATCTTCAGAGCTGGAACCAGGATCTTCAGAGCTGGAACCAGGACCTTCCAGCAGAGCTGGAACCAGGACCTTCAGAGCTGGAACCAGGACCTTCAGAGCTGGAACCAGGACCAGCAGAGCTGGAACCAGGACCTTCAGAGCTGGAACCAGGACCTTCAGAGCTGGAACCAGGACCTTCAGAGCTGGAACCAGGACCTTCAGAGCTGGAACCAGGAACCTTCAGAGCTGGAACCAGAACCTTCAGAGCTGGAACCAGGACCTTCAGAGCTCCACTGGGCCTGAGGCAGCTCGGTCTGCTGCACCAGTAGGTCTACACCAGTAGGTCTACACCAGTAGGTCTACACCAGTAGGTCTACACCAGTAGGTCTGGTGGACCTGTGGCTGAGAGACCACCAAGGATCACGTGAAGACGTGGCTGGACACGCCCCCTTTAAATGAAGATGAGCTCATCTTCATCTAGAAAGGTTCTGGTTCTTGTGCTGCTGGTTCTGGTTTCAGTAGGTTCCTGGTTGGTGCCGGATCAGCTGTCCAGATGGAGCTGACCAGTATGGACCAGTATGGTCTACTGGTCGTGAATTTCAACGTCATCGTTTCTCAACGGTTTTCAGTTGAGATGGACGTAAACATCAAGTCGACACGATGACGTCATCATGGAAGGAAATCCATCAGATACTGGTTTTTAACTGGGACCACTGAGAACATTCTAGAAGAACCGCAGGAGGTTCAGAACAACCTGGACGACTGGACCTAGACTGACCTGCAACCTGATTCCAGAAAAAAACCAAAGACTGAACCTTCTTCTGGTACCGGGACGTGTGGACACGTACCGGGACGTGTGGACACATACCGGGACGTGTGGACACCAACCTTGAAGCTCTGGAACATGTCGAGGTTCTGCTGTCTGAACTGGAAGTACTGGGCCAGCAGGCGGAACGTCTCCACCTGGTCGAACTTTCTGGCTCTGAGGAACCGGAGGATGAAGTCGTCGTCCGTCCGCAGGAAACCGATGTCCGGCCGCGTCACGATCATGTCCCGCACCTTCGGAGACGGGGGACCAGAGACAGGAAACCGTCAGTCCAACGGGGAACCCAGAGAGGTACCTGGTCTCTGGAGGCTCCATGGACCCTCCATTAAAACCAGTAAGACCATTAAAACCAGAACAGAAGAGCAGGTCCAAGCTGGACTCCAGACCATCATCATCAACATCTCTGGACTCAGAGGCAGCTGGGACGCACCGTCACCATGGAAACATGGATGAACTAACTGAGGAGTACCACAAGGCTCCGTGTGAGGACCTCTGCTGGAAGAATGAAGGAAGTTCAGGAAGGAACCCGAGGAGTTAGTGGGTTAGGAAAGAAAGCAGGAACTAATGAAGGAATCTGGGAATTGAAAGAAGGAAGAGAGTAAAGGAAGGAGGGAATGTAGGAAGGAAGGTAAGAAGAAAGGAAAGAGAGAACGCAGGAAGTAAGAGACTAGGGAATGAATGAACAAACTAAGGAAGGAAGCCAGGAAAGAAGGGAAGTGGCTGAGGAAGGAAGGTGAACTAGGGAGGGAGTGAATGAAGGAATGAGGAGCTAAAGAAGGAAGGAAATAAGGAAGACTACAAGGGGCAGGAGGAAAGAAGGAAATGAGAGAAGGAAACAGATGGGAGGAAGGAAGGAAGGAAGGAAGGAAGGATGAAAAGTAAGGAAATACAGAAGGTTGGAAAGGAGTATGTAGAGAATGAAGAAAGGACTGAAATAAGGAAGGATAGGAGGAAAGGAAAGAAGAAAAGAAATGAAGTAAGGAGAAAGGGAATGAAGGAAGGAAGGAAAGAACTCTGGTGGTCTGGTTGGACCAGTGTCCTCAGATCTTGCTCTTCTTCTGTGGTGGTCTGGTTGGACCAGTGTCCTCAGATCTCTTCTTCTGTGGTGGTCTGGTTGGACCAGTGTCCTCAGATCTCTTCTTCTGTGGTGGTCTGGTTGGACCAGTGTCCTCAGATCTCTTCTTCTGTGGTGGTCTGGTTGGACCAGTGTCCTCAGATCTCTTCTTCTGTGGTGGTCTGGTTGGACCAGTGTCCTCAGATCTCTTCTTCTGTGGTGGTCTGGTTGGACCAGTGTCCTCAGATCTCTTCTTCTGTGGTGGTCTGGTTGGACCAGTGTCCTCAGATCTCTTCTTCTGTGGTGGTCTGGTTGGACCAGTGTCCTCGGATCCCGTCTCTTCTTCTGTGGTGGTCTGGTTGGACCAGTGTCCTCAGATCTCGTCTCTTCTTCTGTGGTGGCAGCGTTGGACCAGTGTCCTCAGATCTCTTCTTCTGTGGTGGCAGCGTTGGACCAGTGTCCTCAGATCTCTTCTTCTGTGGTGGCAGCGTTGGACCAGTGTCCTCAGATCTCTTCTTCTGTGGTGGCTGGTTGGACCAGTGTCCTCAGATCTCTTCTTCTGTGGTGGCAGCGTTGACGTAGAAAAGTTTCATCTGGTCCAGGGACGAACTTTTCAACAACATGACGTAAAGCCACATTCTGGACACGTTAGAAAGACATGGCTGAGGAAGACGAGGGTCCAGATACTGGACTGGTCTGTCCCCTGTCTTCACCTGCCTCCAGTCTTGACCTGTCCCCACTCTTGAACTGTCGCTACTCCTGACCTGTCCCCAGTCCTGACCTGTCCTAGTTGACCCCTGACCTGTCCCCACTCCTGACCTGTCCCCAGTCTTGAACTCTTGCTACTCCTGACCTGTCCTGGTTGACACCTGACCTGTCCCCAGTCTTGACCTGTCCCCAGTCCTGACCTGTCCCCAGTGACCCCTGACCTGTCCCCAGTCCTGACCTGTCCTGGTTGACCCCTGACCTGTCCCCAGTCCAGACCTGTCCCCAGTCCTGACCTGTCCCCAGTCCCCTGACCTGTCCCCAGTCCTGACCTGTCCTGGTTGACCCCTGACCTGTCCCCAGTCCTGACCTTTCCCCAGTCTTGACCTGTCCCCAGTCCTGACCTGTCCTGGTTGACCCCTGACCTGTCCCCAGTTCTGACCTGTCCCCAGTCCTGACCTGTCCCCAGTCCTGACCTGTCCCATATTGACCCCTGACCTGTCCCCAGTCCAGACCTGTCCCCAGTCCTGACCTGTCCCCAGTCCAGACTTGTCCCCAGTCCTGACCTGTCCCCAGTAACGGGTCAGGTTTAAATCAGTGTTTTAGGTCTGAACTGTACGGATGCAAATATTTACACGAGTGAAACAAAGTGAGAAGATGAAGTCTTCTACGTCTTCGTCCGTCTCCTCCTGACTCTCTGCGTACCTGCTGGATGTCCTGGTGCAGGGTGTCCGGGTTCTCGTTCAGCTCTAACCGGGCCTTCTCCGTCGTCTCCGAGCTCAGCCCGGCGTGCAGGTGATTCATCATGGCTGCTCGCTGGTGTCCTTTAGTCCAGATGGATCCGGTTTGTCCGTCCTCTGGACCTCAGAGTCCCAGACAGACGTCCAGGATGAGTTTAAAGCTGATGAACACTTGAGTTGGTTTCCACTTTTCTAAAGGAAACGAGTCTCTAGATGTCCCTCCAGAAAAAGACAATCAGGACGTTTTACAATCTGCTGATGTCCAGAAGGACCAGTTCAGGAAGGGACAATCGTCTCCGCTGTCGGCTCTCAGGAAGCTGATTGGAGGAGAGCTCTGACGCTGAAATGTCTCAGAGCGACTGGATCTCACTGGAAAACACCAGCAGGTCCGGTTCTGTCAACGTTTTTGTCCCGGTGTGTCCTGCTGAGCTGTCCCCCTCCTCCGGCTCCCCGTCATGGCTCCTTCATGGTTCACCAAACGTGAGTTTCAGGTATCTGCTGGTGATGGAGCCGCTGGAGGAGAAGGTTCAGACGAGGATCGGCCCAGTTGGTCCGTTGGGTCGGTTCTGGAGACCAGCTGAAGGTCAGTTCAGGCTCCTCAGTCCTTCATGGGACACCTCAGCCTAGAAGACAAGAAGAGTTACAGTCAGGAAGCTGGTCCAAGACCTGTTCCAGAGTGGTCCAAGACTGGTCCAGGACTGGTCTAAGACTGGTCCAAGACCTGTCCAAGACCTGTCCAAGACCTGTCCAAGACTGGTCCAAGACTGGTCCAAGACTGTCCAAGACTGGTCCAAGACCTGTCCAAGACTGGTCCAAGACTGGTCCAAGACTGGTCCAAACTGTCCAATGTCCAAGACCTGTCCATCCAGACTGGGCCCAGACTGGTCCAAGACTGGTCCAAACTGGTCCAAGGACTGTCCAAGACCTGTCCAAGAGTGGTCCAAGACTGGTCCAAGACCCAAGACCTGTCCAAGACTGGTCCAAGACTGGTCCAACTGGTCCAAGACCTGTCCAAGACTGGTCCAAGACTGGTCCAAGACTGGTCCAAGACCTGTCCAAGACCTGGTCCAAGGACTGGTCCAAGACTGGTCCAAGACTGGTCCAAGACTGGTCCAAGACCTGTCCAAGACTGGTCCAAGACTGGTCCAAGACTGGTCCAGGGTCCAAGACCTGGTCCAAGACTGGTCCAAGACCTGTCCAAGACTGGTCCAAGACCTGTCCAAGACTGGTCCAAGACTGGTCCAAGACTGGCCAAGTGGTCCAAGACCTGTCCAGGAGTGGTCAAGACCTGGTCCAAGACTGGTCCAAGACCTGTCCAGGAGTGGTCCAAGACCTGTCTAAGACTGGTCCAAGACCTGTTCCAGAGTGGCCCTATGGTCCGAGACCAGTCCTAGACTGGTCCAAGACCTGTCCAGGAGTGGTCTAAGACTGGTCCAAGACCTGTCCAAGACAGGTCTAGACCTGTCCAGGACTGGTCCAAGACTGGTCCAAGACCTGTCCAGGACTGGTCCAAGACTGGTCCAAAACCTGCCCAAGACCTGTCCAAGACTGGTCTAAGACTGGTCCAAGACCTGTCCAGGACTGGTCTAAGACTGGTCCAAGACCTGTCCAGGACTGGTCCAAGACCTGTCCAGGACTGGTCCAAGATGGTCCAAGACCAGTCCTAGACTTGTACAAGGCTGGTCAAAGACCTGTTGCAGAGCGCTACAAGACGGTTCAAGACCTGTCCAAGAAGGGTTCAAGACCTGTAAAGGAGTTGTCCAAGATGCCCCAAGACCAGTCCTAGACTTAAACAAGACTGGTCCAAGACCTGTCCAGGAGTGGTCTAAGGTAAGGAGCAGAAGCACCCGAACAAACCAGCACACTTCTGGACCAATGTCCTCTGAACAGACGAGACCAGGAACCAGAACCATGTTTGGAGGAAACCAAACTGCGTTTCAGCAGAAACGTCTCAGAGACAAGAACCTGCAGAGGGAGACACCAGGTGATGCTTAGGCTCCTCCCCCTTTGACCTCCAAGCTAACAGGTGTCCTTCCAGCAGAACGACTGCTGAACATCAGTTTCACCATCAGCAGCAGTCTGATGTTAAAAAGATTTTATCACAATAAGTTTGGATTTTATTTTGTCCAAAAGAAGAACTTTGTGACTTTACAACAAAAAGATGTGATTTTACAAAAATGTTTCATTTTCAGACATAAAGTTACAGGTGACAGTTTTTCGTGAAAATCAATATTTTACGAGAACAAGTTTCGAAGTAATGTTAAAAAGTCGTGGGCGGCTGCGTAGCTCAGTGGTTCAGGCGGGCGTAGCGGTCGTAGGTTCGATTCCCGGCGGCCCGTTGCTGCGTTCTGTTTCCTGTTTCCTCTTCCTCATAAATAAAAGCCTCTAGTGACCAAAACAAACTGGACCGTTCTGGTCGGAGTCCAGACCTGAACCTGGACCTTCAGGAGGCTGATGTTGCATCTTCACTCAGGATCTTGGATCAGAACCAGGACTCCTGGGTGTAAAAATGATGTCTCATTCTTCCTGGACCGCTCCTTCACAATAAGAGCCCGATGAATCACCTGGCACAAAAAAACCCTGTTGGTCCAACCCGTCGTGAACTGGGTCCGGTACCGCTCTGATGACATCACAGCGCTACCTGGTTCCTGGTTCTGCTGGTTCTGCAGAGTCCAGTTCAGATGAACCAGACGAACTCCTCAAGGAGGAAAACTATCAAGAAGAGCGGCGAATTTTAAATCTAAACGCTGTGATTAAGTGAAATGTTCCAATTATACGAATTTACGTTTACGTCGAAAGGTCGCAGCTCAGCCAGATGTTCGTGAAACCATGAAAGACGTCATTAGACCCAAGCAGTGACGCGTCTTCGGTGGTTTCTGTCCCAACGCTGGCGGAACTGGTGAACGTTGGACAGGTTCAGTTGAGCTAACTGGCTAACTCGCTAACTGGCTAACTCTCCTGTTAATGTCCTTAAAGGGTTTTTTTTTTACGTAGACGACCTTTTAATTTCGTGTCATCACTGCAACCTTCCTGCTCAACTGAGATCTTCGTGACCGACGTACCTGCAGGGCCGTCGGTGGACGAGTTTCAGCTTTGAGACGCCGTTGACGTCCCCCCCCCCCCCCCCCCCCCCCCCCCCGGCCTCCAGCGAACCTCCTCATCAACAAAGAAAGCACTTATCTCAGCATAAAAGAGGGTCTCTGGGCTTTTAATGCGTCTATTTCAGGCAACGTGACGTCCTGGAGGGACTCTGGATTAAAAGCTCATTTTAAACTAAAAGGAACCCTGAAGAGAAACGAGCTTTTATGAGGGTTGGTTTATTCTGGTTTATTCAGGTTTATTCAGGTTTATTCGGTTTATTCGGGTTTATTCGGGTTTATTCGGGTTTATTCGGGTTTATTCAGGTTTATTCGGGTTTATTCGGGTTTACTCTGGTTTATTCTGGTTTATTCTGGTTTATTCAGGTTTATTCAGGTTTATTCAGGTTTATTCAGGTTTATTCGGGTTTATTCTGGTTTATTCGGGGTTATTCGGGTTTATTCCGTCCGCCTCGTCGCTGAAGCAGAAGTATCCTGAAACGAATCCCAGTTCGACTGGAACTAACAACAGTTTTCTTCTCTCTGGATTTACAGCCATCAGAAGTGGACGGGGGGGGACTTTTTATTAATTCTATCAAGTACATTTATATAAAGACACAAATGTATGCGTAATTGGGGGCGTGGTCTGATGAGGGACGGCCTTGTTTCTGTTTGTGGTGTCAAATGTCTCGCTGTCATCACTTTAGTTACGTAGCGTTTAGCATTTTTGGCTAGACTTGTCCAAGAGAGTGTGAATTAAAAGCTAGCGGTGGTAACCATCGAGTCAAAGTGGGCGTCGGCATAGCTAGCTACGTTAATTATGACTGGATGAACAGTAGCGGTTCTTATTTTAAAGACAAAACTGTACTGATACTGTGACCAGTTTTGGGTTGACCTGAAAGGGTTCTGGGACGAAGCTCACTAAGCTGCCAGCTAATGCTAACTGGTCGTTGTCCTCCAGGACCGCTGGGCTGCGGTTGGTTAGCCGCTAGCTGGTCGACGGTCCCCGTGGAGCTCTGGCAGCACTAGTTTCAGCAGAAACGTCAGACACAAGGGTGGATGGAGAGATTTGATGAGAACTAATGCTAGCAGCGTTAATTAGCATCTTATGTTATCATAAGCTCAGCTAAAATAGCTAGCTTGCGTTAAGGGAGGATGGATGTACTTCAGCTAACTGCCAGGCTTCTTTGTTCTGTCCGTTTGCCTGTTTTTGTATGAAGCAGGTCGGGCGGCGACCCTCTACGTCCACGAAAGCCACGAGTGACATCACAGAGGTTTGTCCAGTTCTCTCTATACGGTCTATAATCGTCACAGCATGACGTCAGCACCTTATTCTGGTCACTGCGTCGCGCAGAACGTTTAAAAGTAGCCATTAAATCACGTCTAATGTTAAAACATTTAGCATTTTCTATTTCTTGCCTGGTCTTTCACCTGTAGACCGCTTCACCTGTCCTTCACCTGAGACCGCTTCACCTGTCCTTCACCTGTAGACCACTTCACCTGTCCTTCACCTGTAGACCACTTCACCTGTCCTTCACCTGTAGACCGCTTCACCTGTCCTTCACCTGTACTTCACCTGTCCTTCACCTGTAGACCGCTTCACCTGTCCTTCACCTGTAGACCACTTCACCTGTCCTTCACCTGTCCTTCACCTGTAGACCACTTCACCTGTCCTTCACCTGTAGACCGCTTCACCTGTAGACCGCTTCACCTTCCGCTTCCGACCGCTTCACCTGTCACCTGTTCACTGTCACCTGTAGACCGCTTCACCTGTCCTTCAACCTGTAAACCTCTTCACCTGTCCTTCACCTGTAGACCCTTCACCTGTAGACCTCTTCACCTGTCCTTCACCTGTAGACCGCTTCACCTGTAGACCTGGCTTCACCTGTCCTTCACCTGTAGACCGCTTCACCTGTCCTTCACCTGTTTCACCTGTAGACCGCTTCACCTGTCCTTCACCTGTAGACCGCTTCACCTGTCCTTCACCTGTAGACCGCTACCTGCTCTGACAGCAACATCAAAAATCATGTTTACGAGGCGTCACTTCCTGTAAAGTCCAAGAAGAGAAAGTTGATGAGTCATCCGGCACTTCACTCAGCCAATTGGAGGCTGGGATGGTGGGCGGGGCCTGATCAAACCACTGGAGCCACGCCCTCCCCCTTCCTCCGCTTTCACAGGATACAGCGAATCTGTGACTTTTAAGGTGTCGTGTTGTGTTTTCCACAGTTTCATAACGATGAAATAACATCGAACGTCGGTCAAACGTAGGAAAGAGCAGAATCTCACGTTCCCGCCACAGACGCCATAAAAACAACCGGACCGACCTCCTGTGACGTCACCCACGGGTTCATCCGGGCTTCTGGACCACACTGGACCGGCGGGAGCTGACTCCGCCCACCCCCACCTCATCCCGAAACCAACCAATGGATGGAGCGCGCAGGTCCTGGGGGTCACCTGGGCCACGCCCACCTTAGCTCAGGGACCAGAAGCTAGCATGGACGCCAGACTGGTCCAGTCCTCCTGGACCGATGCTGGGACGAGGACGGATGCAGGATTACAGCCACATGTAGAAGCTGAGACACCTGAGGTTCCTGCGGGAGACGTGTGCTGCCGGGTCTCAGGTAAACTCACCTGGAACCAGGTAGAAAAACTTCATTTTTGTCCACATTTAAAGACTCAAGCGCTTCATCTGGTAACGAGTGAAAGATCTGATGAGTACAGAAGTGGAAGATGAAGCAGCTGTCCAGATGTTTTAACTCCAGTATGTCCAGCAGGAACCTCAGGTGGACCCTCCGTCCTCCCTCAGGTACCAGACAGGTAGAGTCTAAGTTTTTATTTTTTACGGTGGTCACGGGCAGGTTTTGTGTTTTTGTTATAATTAGTTGGGGTTTGAAGGGTTTAGTTTGGGTGTGGATGCTGAGTTCAGGTGCTCTACCTGCAGCCCCCAGCAGGGGGGGCTCCGGGACCGGGAGGTCCGGGCCCCCAGAAATCTACCACCGGCCCTGCCGCTTCATTTCTGCCTTCCATCAAATAACTTTCTCATTATTTCTGATTCTGATGCAGTTAGTTGACCGATGACCCCTCCCCCCCCCTCCCTCCCCCGTCCCCCCGCCCCCCTCCGTCCGCCCACCTGCCCCCCCTCACACCCCGCCCCCCACCACAGCTTGTCTCCATCTGCCAGTCACATCCAGTGTGTCAGATGTCATCTAATATGCGCGACACAGACGGATAAAAAAAAAAAAAAAGAGGCGCAGACGCGCGAGCGACCGTCCCGGAGGAAGCACCGGAGGAGGAGTTGGGATGTGATGTTGGGATGAAACCGGATCAAAGTGACCCCCGTCACGGCGGTTTCTCACAACGACACTAAATAAATAAAAGAAACAGACGCATAAAGACGCAGCGGCGTCTCGTTCAGCCGCATTTTTAGCGTCATTTTCCACAGATGGAACTCACGGAGCGGCGGCGGTTGAATCCCGGCCGTCCTGCGCGGCCCGACGGCCCTCCGGCGGCGGCGGCGGCGGCGGTGGTGCTGATGCTGGGGATGGAGGAGGAGGAGGAGGGGGAGGTGGCCGTCGGCATCCCGCGGACACAAAGAGATTTCCGTTAGATTAAAAAAAATAAATAAATAAAAGAAGAAAATAGATTTAAAGGAAAAAATGTTCCATCAAAGAGCAGAAAGCGCGTCCTTGTGAGTCGGTGTGGGCGCGAACCGGAGGAGGAGGAGGAGGAGGAGGTGCGATTTCACTTTGTGCTCCCAGAGAAGACGTCAGGATGCAGCGAAGCGGTCAAGTCTGCGCTAAAAAGCCGCAGCCGCTTCCGCTCCCGGCTTTCAAAATAAAAGACGCACTCGATACGGAACCAGAACCCGAAAAGTCCAGTTCCCTGAGTGACCACCAGATGTGGGTTTAAACCATTATAACCGAACCGTAACCTGCCAGTCATCAGGTGTAACATCCTGGTCCTTAGAGGAGGCTGTGATGTCACCAGGAGGAAACTGTTAACTGGCCCTAAAGCTTCATTATTATTTATATTCTGTAAATCACACAGACGATTAGATTTTACAGGTTTAACTCGGTAAATAAATCTGCTACCATTTATCTTTCTGTTATTCTTGGTGAGCGGGGAAACCCCGTGCTTTTATTTTGACGCTCCGCTCGGCCAGTTTCCGGTCTCCTTAAAGTGAACGCGGCCGCTTCACGCGCCTGCACGTTCACGGTTGTGACAGCGGCTGATGGTGCGCGTTCACGGCCGAACCTGGACAGATTGTTGGAGAACATACGCGCAGGCGTGCACGCCGCTGGTGCGCGCAGGCGTGCACGCGCTCTCCTGGATGTAGGTTGCTTCTACGTGTTGCTCCATTTTATCTGACGTCCTGCAGCTTTTTCTGCTGCTGGATTCAGTTTGAAACACAGAGAGACGTTTATACGTTTATATGCTCCTCTGTGTTCACAGTTAATATGTTAATTAATTAACACATACATGGTAATTAATAAACGACCTTATAATCACATACAGAGATTATATGTTTATTAATTAACACATACATGTTAATTAATAAACGATCTTATAATCAGATACAGAGTTTATATGTTCATTAATTAACACATACATGTTAATATCACTGAGTAGTTTCCCTCCCTCCTGACTGACCTGCTCAAGCCAACATTTAATATTTTAATGAAAACATATAAAGATATAATTAAATAAAAGAAAAATTTAATTCATACACAAAGAAAAATTAAACAGTTTGATTATTGAGTAAATGAAGTTTAACAGACGGAGAACAACAGTCATGTTCCAACAGTCTGTTCAAATGTTCAGCTGAACAGCAGAAATCAAGTTTATCATCTGGAACAAAAAAATCTGGTTAAAGATACAATTCAGTTCCTGGAACAAAATAATCTGGTTAAAGATACAATTCAGTTCCTGGAACAAAATAAACAGTAAAAACAGAACTGGGTTAAAGTAAAATGACCAATGACCGAAGAGGAGAGCAGGTTAAACCATGTTAAACCACTAGTTCCTGGTACTGGTTCTGGTTCTGGTTCCTGGTTTCTAGTCCTGGTTTCTAGTCCTGGTACTGTTCCTAGTTCTGGTTCCTGGTCCTGGTTTCTAGTCCTGGTACTAGTTCCTGGTACTGGTTGTTGGTCCTGGTTCCTGGAATTGGTTTTTGATACTGGTTCCGGTCCTGGTTCCTGGCCCTGGTTGTTGGTCCTGGTTCCTAGTACTAGTTCTTGGTACTGGTTCCTGGTCCTGGTTCTTTATACTGGTTCTTGGTACTGATTACTGTTCCTGGTACTAGTTCTTGGTACTGGTTCCTGGTCCCGATTCTTGGTGCTGGTTCCTGGTACTGGTTCCTGGTCCTGGTTCTTTATACTGGTTCTTGGTACTGATTACTGGTTCTTGGTACTGGTTCCTGGTCCTGGTTCTTGGTCCTGGTTCCTGGTCCTGGTTCCTGATGCTGGTTCTTGGTCCTGATTGTTGGTCCTGGTTCCTGATACTAGTTGTTGGTCCTAATTGTTGGTCCTGGTTCCTGGTATTAGTTCTTTGTACTGGTTCCTGGTCCTGGTTCTTTATGTTGTCTCTTGGTACTGATTCTTGTTCCTGGTACTAGTTCTTGGTACTGGTTCCTGGTCCATAACTGTCAAAAGGGAAGCTGAATCATAAAAACAGCAGGTTGTGTTTGTTTAACCTGTCTGGAGTCCAGAGTTTGAACTCAACAGGCCTCAGGTTCAACATCTCTCTCTCTCTAATATATATATATATCATATATATATATATATATATATATATATATATATATATATATATATATATATATATATATATATATATATATATATATATATATATATATATATATCTGTATCTCGGCTGGCTTAGAAACACCTATTGTTGATCTAATTACATATTTCATTTCATTTCATTTATTGATTCATTCCAGACATGTCAAAACAATCTTTTAAATCATAGACAATTTTAACACTATCATGAATCTATGTATCTGAAAATAAATATAATATATTTATAAAATAAAATATATAATAATGCATAAATCAATATACACTGACACATGTGCATAACCATAATTTAGAAACATATAGAACCTCTTGTAAATAAATCTAAATATTAAATGGACCCCCCCCCCCCCCCCCCCCCCAATAATGATGGCACAAGAGCAGAACCAAGAGGGTCCCCGACCCGGTTGGCCCACATAAGGCACCACATCAACACAAGCACCCAGACCCCCGACAGCAACACCCATGAGCCCACCCACGCTCCAATCTTTTTTATTGATATATCATGATTTATTGTATCAAATGCTTTTTTAAGATCAATAAAGACCCCTACTGCAAATTTCTTTTTTATCGATGGAGCTGGTAATTTCTTTTATTAATTCCAGGACTGCCACTCACTTCATCACTCTGCCAATGTTATTTTTATTCTTGTCCAATAGTTTACTATAATATTCTTGTTTTGCTGTCCTTAAAATAGTAGTCAATTTATTTTTATAGGTTTTATATTTATTTTCAGCTACGTCAGTTCTATATTTTATGAATACTTTGTAGAGTGTGTTCTTTTTTTTTTTACAGGCATTTTGCAATCCCTTTGTGATCCATGGTGTATCTGAATATTTATTTATTTTATTGTATTTCTTTATGGGACAGTTCTTATCATACAATAATTTGAAGGTATACAAAAAGGTTTCATATGCTTCATCAGTGTTATCTAGGTTAACTACTGACTCCCACTTCTGTTTAATCAGCTCTTCTTTAAATGCGTTAATAGTCTCCTCTGTCTGTTTTTTCTATTTATAGAGTTTGTAAACTAATTTTTGTAGATGATTTATGTTTGTGGTGCAGAGGGGATTCCTCTGATCTTCCCCGCCTTATAATGTCAAAAAATTAATAAATGAGCTTTTTGCGGTTGTGTAAACATTTCATTGACTATAAATGCTAATGTTATTTGACATACTTCCGGTTGTACGGGCCCTTTAAGTAGTGACGCACTTCCTGTTGTCTCGGTACCGGGGGTTTCTCGTCTCTCTTCTACTCTACTCCTCGTTTGACCTTTAAAACCTTTAAAACTTTGGTAAAACATTCTCAAGTCGTCTATTTTACGTCAACGTGAACTGGAACAGGCGTGTCCCGTCTCGCAGCCTTTGTTGTCGTGTTTTGTTATCTTTGTTATCTCTAACTCCAGCGTTAGCTCTGCGGCTAGCTGACATTCACCCCCCCGAGGAAAAGAACCGATCAGTAATCGATACAGCAGTCATGGATCGAGCGGGAGTCTCAGCAGAAACACCAAAGGTGAGATGTGCGTCCGTGTGGTTTGTATTTACAGTATCTTGTCGTTTATTTGTAAGTTATTGAAGCTCCCGCTGACGTTAGCCGCTATGTAACTCGGTGACGCTCCTCTCGGAAAGAGTGTGACGTCATGACGTTTGGTAACCAATCGAGAGTTCAGGTCCATTTGTGGAACAAAAAAGCAGAAGTGGAACGAATGAACATAGTGTATATAATATATATATATATATATATATATTATATATATATATATCTATATATATATATATTATATATATGTGTGCGTGTTTCTTTTGACAAAAGTATATTTCATTTCTAATAAGTTTCTATTGCGTTTTACAATATAATCATTATACCTGAACAAAGGTATAGCCTTTAATCTTATCAGAAACTTTTATCAGTATTGATTGGTATAACTTTTTATGTGTTTGATTGTGTTTATTTGGATGTTTTTTAGGCAAAAATGGCTGAAGTGCTTAAGATGACACAACCTTTATCATTTAATTTGGAGCCGCTGCGATCTGAAAATCAGATTTACAGGTTTCTGTGACATCACAGATCCAGATAAGAGAATAATTATCCAGCCTCTCCTCCTTTATCTCCACCTCGCCTCATCGTGACGTAGTGGTTGTAAATACCTTCACAGATCCTACAAAAATTACTGCAATAGTTACAATTTTACAGCAAAAAAATATTTTTTAACCAAATGTGGCAAATATACAAAATGTTCAATTGACAAAGTTAGAATTTGCTAAAAGGTTTTTCTAAATTTGATATTTTACAAAATAGAAAATAATTTTACATTAAAAATCCAAGATTTTGCTTAATTTCTGATTTTGTCAAATAGTCATGACATTACAATAAAAAGTGGTTTAGTATAAAAGGTCTCAACCTTGTAAAATTCACAATTTCACAAAAAAGGTATTTGTATAAAAACAATTTTCAGTTTTTCCAAATTTGTAATTACACAAGAAAAATTTGTGATTATTTGACAAAATTGCAATTTTACAATGAAGTGTCTTAATTTTATTTTATTTTTTGCAAAACGTGCAAATTTTTGCCAAAACTTTTGCTTTAATTTTTACAAAAAGTTGCAATATTTCACAGCAAAAATGTTGTGATCTTCAGACTAAAAGTTACAATTTATGACAAGTTTTTTTTTTTAAACTAAAAGTTAAGTTTTCTAAATGTGTGATTTCGCAACTAAGTTTTGTGATTTTTAAGACAAAATGTTGTAATTACATGAAAATCAGAACTTACAATAAAAAGTTTTCATATTGGACACTTCATGACAAAAATATGCTTTTATTTGCAGCAAAAAGTCATGATTTAATATTTGTTTTGATATTTGGATATTTATTTATTTAAATAGAAGTACTTCATCCTCTTTTTTTTTTTTCCTTTTAAGAGACAAAAAAAAAAGAGGGAGTTTTGTTTTGTTTGTGGTGCATGGGGGGTGTGAGGTAATGGGAGGAGGCTTTGCGACTTTGGGGTGTGTGACGGCTTTTATTTTGTTTTAATGTTTTAATTTTTTTTTTTTTTTTAATGAAAAGCACTTTGTGTTGCCTGAGGGCATGAAAATCGCTCTATAAATAAAGTTTGATTTGATTTGATTTTGATTTGATAATATGAGGTTCATTAT
Source organism: Hirundichthys speculiger (assembly GCA_018398805.1). NCBI lineage: Eukaryota > Metazoa > Chordata > Actinopteri > Beloniformes > Exocoetidae > Hirundichthys > Hirundichthys speculiger. Next base: position 433,107 of record JAGFBZ010000569.1, read on the forward strand.
TTTACAGCAAAAACTTCAGTTTTGGACAAAAAGTTGCACTTTGATGACAAAGGTGTAATTTCTGTCAAAAAGTTGTGGTTTTGCTAATTTTCCAATTCCAAGAATGTTACAGAAAGTGGACAAGATTTTGTGAAATTCCTGATTTTACGACAGAAAATAGATTTTAATCTAAAAAAAAAGTCAGTTTTTACCAGAATTCTTATTCTACAACAAACAAACTCGTCGGCTCTGCTGAAACACTGGTGCCAGGCTCCGCCCACTGGTGCCAGACTCCGCCCCCTGAAACCAGCTGCTGTGATCAGAGGCGTAACTCTCCACAGAGATACGATACGAGATAAACCTCCAGAAAATGTTTGATAAATGGTTTTAAAATGTGTTTTGTCAACGTTGCAGAGCCCGTGGGGGTCGGCGGCCCCGGCGGCGCCGGCCTGCTCCCTGACCGAGGTGATGAGCGAACAGCTGGCCCGACAGCTGGATGAGGAGAACAGCGTCTTCCCTGCTCTGTCAGAGTGAGTCCATCAACCTCTGAGACTTCGTTACATTGGTTCATATCTGGGACGTCATTTCTTCTTTTTCACCCCCCCCCAGTCCTGGCGCTGACCTGCTGCTGGCGGAGGACGCCCCCGACACCACCAGCGACCTGATGCTCGCCCAGATGCTGCAGATGCAGTTTGACCGCGAGTTTGACAACCAGCTCCGGCGGGAGGAGAAGAAGTTCAACGGAGACAGCAAAGGTGGATCCCCAACCGTTTCGGTTGATGTTCTTCTGGTGCTCCTCTAGGTTGTGGAGTTCCTCAAGGCTCCATTTTGGGCCCCTCGTTGTTTTCACATCAGTTAATATTCATTGATGCGTTTGAAGAATCTTTTATTCAACAAAGTATAAAAGAGAAAAAAATGGTTGGTCTCTAACTGCTTTATTTATGTTTATTTAAATCAAGCTAGATGTGTGAACCTTCAGATGGTGCTCTAGCCCCTCCCCCTTTGCCCTCTGACGAGTGTCCTTCAAAGAGCCGTTATTTTTACAACAAAATTGTTACTATCAAAATAAGCAAATCTACTGAAGTTACAATTCTTACAACGAAAAGATGGGAATTTTTATTTCTTTGTCAAAGTTAGTTTTGTGAATTTTGTAGTTTTTATGACAAAGTTATGATTTAATGTCAAAGTTGTGAACTGAGTCTTAAAAGATGCGATTTTACTGCAAAATGATGCAATTATATGACAAAAGCTTATTACAACAAAAATTCTCAGTTTTTAACAACAAAATTTATCTTGATTAAAAAAAAGGGTGAATTGTGTGCATTGGCTGAGCATTAAAGCTACGCTATGTAGTAATGCCACTTCTGAAAGTGGCAAAGCTCTCGTAAGTAATACTTGTGCTCCTCCAGAAACGTTGTGATATTTATTTTTGTTTTTTATGCTTCTGTTCAGTTTCCATCTCCTTTGAGAACTATCGTATGGTCCATCCTTACGAGGACAGCGACAGCTCCGAGGACGAGGTTGATTGGCAGGACACGAGACATGACCCGTACAGAGCCGGTAACGATCCAGCGGACAGAACAGAAACCGCCGGGCCACGCTGGTGCTGGGCGTCTGCTCGGTTTTAGACGTGGACAGTAACTGAAGCATACCTGTAAAACTGCTGCAAAGCCTTCACACCTGTCTTTGTGTTTGTGATTCAGAGAAGCCTCAGACCACGCCCAGAAAAAGGGCTTCACGGGGAAAGGAAAGAACATCACCACCAAACATGACGAGGTGACCTGCGGCCGCAAGAACACAGCTCGCATGGACAACGTAAGACCATCTGGCTTTTACTTAACTTAAAACATCTCCTTACTCGGTACCATCCGCCGGTACTGGATCCTGAAACTCGGTCTGATCCAGAGGAACCAGACTGAAATCCTGTTCATACGGGACGAGTGCTGCCTGAGGACCTGCGGCCAATCAGTTCTACCTGACGACCTGCGGTCATTCAGTTCTGTCTGGGGACCTGCGGTCATTCAGGTGTACCTGAGGACCTGCGGTCAATCAGTTCTGCCTGAGGACCTGCGGTCAATCGGTTCTACCTGAGGACCTGCGGTCAATCGGTTCTACCTGAGGACCTGCGGTCAATCAGTTCTGTCTGGGGACCTGCGGTCATTCAGGTCTACCTGAGGACCTGCGGTCAATCAGTTCTGCCTGAGGACCTGCGGTCAATCGGTTCTACCTGAGGACCTGCGGTCAATCGGTTCTACCTGAGGACCTGCGGTCAATCAGTTCTGTCTGGGGACCTGCGGTCATTCAGGTCTACCTGAGGACCTGCGGTCATTCAGGTCTACCTGAGGACCTGCGGTCAATCAGTTCTGTCTGGGGACCTGCGGTCATTCAGTTCTGTCTGGGGACCTGCGGTCAATCAGTTCTGTCTGGGGACCTGCGGCCAATCGGTTCTGCCTGAGGACCTGCGGCCAATCAGTTCTGGCTGGGGACCTGCGGTCAATCGGTTCTGCCTGAGGACCTGCGGTCATTCAGTTCTACCTAGGGACCTGCGGTCAATCGGTTCTGCCTGAGGACCTGCGGCCAATCGGTTCTACCTGAGGACCTGCGGTCAATCGGTTCTGTCTGGGGACCTGCGGTCAATCGGTTCTGTCTGGGGACCTGCGGTCATTCAGGTCTACCTGAGGACCTGCGGTCAATCAGTTCTACCTGACGACCTGCGGTCAATCGGTTCTGGCTGAGGACCTGCGGTCAATCGGTTCTGCCTGAGGACCTGCGGTCATTCGGTTCTGCCTGAGGACCTGCGGCCAATCGGTTCTGCCTGAGGACCTGCGGCCAATCGGTTCTGCCTGAGGACCTGCGGCCAATCGGTTCTGCCTGAGGACCTGCGGTCAATCGGTTCTGCCTGAGGACCTGCGGTCAATCGGTTCTGCCTGAGGACCTGCGGCCAATCGGTTCTGCCTGAGGACCTGCGGTCAATCGGTTCTGCCTGAGGACCTGCGGCCAATCGGTTCTGCCTGGGGACCTGCGGCCAATCGGTTCTGCCTGGGGACCTGCGGCCAATCGGTTCTGCCTGGGGACCTGCGGTCAATCGGTTCTGCCTGGGGACCTGCGGTCAATCGGTTCTGCCTGAGGACCTGCGGTCAATCGGTTCTGCCTGGGGACCTGCGGTCAATCGGTTCTGCCTGAGGACCTGCGGTCAATCGGTTTTGCCTGAGGACTTGACTGACTAAGAATTTGGGATTTTTGAGGAAAAAGTTGCAATTATACAGAAAAGCATTGACATAAATTTAATGCTAAATTTTAAGTTTCTGTGACATTTGTAAAAATTACAGATGCTCAATGTTCATCAGTTCCAAACTTAAGATCTGCTGTCTTTTCTTCGTTGCCACGTCTGACTTTGGGTCAAAACGTTGACAATATTGCAATTTATTCCCTAAATGTTTTTTTTTTCTTTGTAAAATGGTGAATTTCAAAATATTATAACTTTTGGTCATAAACAAAAGAATATAATTGTCATCAAATCTAAAATTTCACAAAAACTGACTTTCTGTTATAAAACTTATTTTTTTTGTCCTAAAATCACAAATTCTTCAAAAAATTGCAAAGTTGGTGAAAATTGTGACTTTTGGTTGTAAAATTGCAAATTTTTCAAGGTTACGACTTTTTGTTCAGAAACTGAGTGTTTGTCAGGAATTCTATAGAATCTTTTTTGTTGTTAAATGTCAAATTATTTGATGAATTACGACTGTCGATAAATTATACATTTGTAAAATTGAAACTTTTTGTCCAAAATTTTTTTAGAAAAACATTGACTTTTTCACCAAATTTGCAGCTTTTGGTAATAAAATTACAACTTTTTGGAAGTTGCATGTCTTTTTTAATGTTGTTGTAGTTTTTTTTCTTGTAGAAATTGTTTTTAAAATGTAAAACAGAAACATTTTTTTAAAAAAATTCGAATCCGCGAGAATAACACTGTTCTGTTTGTTGTTTCGTCCCGCTCCAGTTCGCTCCAGAGGTCCACGTCGGCGACGGTTTAGGGATGGACCTGAAGTTGTCCAACCAGGTGTTCAACTCTCTGAAGCAGCACTGCTACAGCGAGCAGCGGCGCAGCGCCAGGCTGCACGAGAAGAAGGAGCACTCCACCGCCGTACGTAGACGGTGACGCGCAAATGTTTTTATCGATGTGGAGCCGCCGCAGGAACTCTGCCGTCTCTCCTCAGGAACAAGCGGTGGACCCTCGCACTCGTCTTGCTGATGTATAAGATGGTGAACGCCGGCGTGCTGGAAAACATCAACGGCTGCATCAGCACCGGGAAGGAGTCTGTGGTGTTCCACGCCGACGGAGGGAGGTGAGCAGATTGGGTTGAGCATTTGGCCTTCGACCAGGGACGAAGCTTCCCAAAGCAGGTGGAATCATGTCGTAACTCTACCTTCAAGTCGTCCCTTCCTTGTTGAGCCAATGTGGTCTGCTGCTATCAGCTACCTTATGGTTGGTCTCCGAGGACGCGAGGCCTCCCATGAGTGTCTGAGCCTCGTGGTTGAGACAACGGTCCCCGTGGACCTCCACTAGTCCTCGTTTCAACCTCGGTATTGGTCAAAATGCTTCAATACCACAGGAGTATTAAAAAATTCCATGTGTTTTGGCCCCTAATTTCGATACCAGAAGCAACACCACCACCACCACCGCTCCACTGTTGAGTGTCTCTCCAGTAGTGAGTTGTTGCCTCACTGGACCGCTGCTTTGTGGAGGTTGTGATCCAGATATCTGGCTCTGTGCTGGTGGACCTTCTGGTTCTGTGAGTAGCTGCTTAGTAAATATAAACAGCAGGAAAGGAAACCCAGTCCTGAACCAGTGCCCGGTGGAGTCAGTGGAGTCCTGGGTCCGTCCAGTGCCCCGGTGGGGTCCTGGGTCCGTCCAGTGCCCCGGTGGAGTCCTGGGTCCGTCCAGTGCCCCGGTGGAGTCCTGGGTCCGTCCAGTGCCCGGTGGAGTCAGTGGAGTCCTGGGTCCGTCCAGAGCCCGGTGGAGTCCTGGGTCCGTCCAGTGCCCGGTGGGTCCTGGGTCCGTCCAGTGCCCCGGTGGAGTCCTGGGTCCGTCCAGTGCCCCGGTGGAGTCCTGGGTCCGTCCAGTGCCTGGTGGAGTCAGTGGAGTCCTGGGTCCGTCCAGAGCCCGGTGGAGTCCTGGGTCCGTCCAGTGCCCGGTGGGGTCCTGGGTCCGTCCAGTGCCCGGTGGAGTCCTGGGTCCGTCCAGTGCCCCGGTGGAGTCCTGGGTCCGTCCAGTGCCCCGGTGGAGTCCTGGGTCCGTCCAGTGCCCCGGTGGAGTCCTGGGTCCGTCCAGTGCCCGGTGGAGTCCGGGTCCGGGGAGTCCTGTCCGGTCCGTCCAGTCCTGGGTCCGTCCAGTGCCCGGTGGAGTCCTGGGTCCGTCCAGTGCCCGGTGGAGTCCTGGGTCCGTCCAGTGCCCCGTGGAGTCCTGGGTCCGTCCTGGGTCCGTCCAGTGCCCCGGTGGAGTCCTGGGTCCGTCCAGTGCCCCGGTGGAGTCCTGGGTCCGTCCAGTGCCCCGGTGGAGTCCTGGGTCCGTCCAGTGCCCCGGTGGAGTCCTGGGTCCGTCCAGTGCCCCGGTGGAGTCCTGATTCACCAGGATGGCACCTTTAGACATTTAAAGACTTCAGGAACAAGATCCTTGTGTGCAAGACGAGCTCTGAAGTAGATTTGTGTTTTTGGGAAGTAATTAGTCGAGTCATTTCCTATGATAGACTTGTGTTTTACCGTCTCTGGTCGAGGAGTTGAAGGTCAGGAACCGTCCCCAGATGTCTGATGTCCACACCTCCACCTGTGTTTCAGCCTGGAGGAGCAGCCGGTCCCGGAGGAAGTGGTGCTGAAGGTGTTCAAAACGACGCTGAACGAGTTCAAGAACCGGGACCGCTACATCAAAGACGACTACCGCTTCAAGGATCGCTTCAGCAAGCTGAACCCGCGGAAGGTCATCAGGCTGTGGGCCGAGAAGGAGATGCACAACCTGACCAGGTAAGTAAAACCACCACGCTGGCACAGCAGGGTCCAAAACACAGGTGGAACCGATGTCATGGGGGGACAATGATGGGGGGATGTTCACATGTAACGACTGAGGGTTAAGGTAACAGGAAACTGCTGAGAGATTTACCCAGAGGAACCGGAGGACTCTGGGTCCGGCAGATGGGCCATGAAACCGTGTCGTGTGGAACCGTCCAGATGTCCTCTTCTTGTGTCTGTCCTCAGGATGAAGAAGGCAGAGATTCCCTGTCCAGAGGTGGTCCTCCTGAAGAAACACATCCTGGTGATGTCGTTCATCGGTAAAGACCACGTCCCTGCTCCCAAACTCAAAGACGCCATGTTGAGCTCGGAGGACATGAAGAGCGCCTGGGACCAGGTCCTTCAGGTACGTCCAGCAGACACCTGGGACGGTTCTGGTTGATCTGGTTCAGGGGATTCAGGGTACCAGGTCTGCAGTTGTTAGTCACCATCCCTGACCAAGACAACCAGCCTGGATGTTAATTAAATCCTGGTTTCTATTTGTGGAAGTTCTGATCGTGTTCTGATCGTTACGATAGGCCTGGGACGATAACAAATTTTGCTGGACGATATATTGTCCCACAAATTATTGACGATAAACGATATTATTGTCGACATTGTCGAGACCAAAATAAGCACTTATGTAATGTTAATATATCATAATAATGCAAGTACACCCTTTCAAATGTAATAATTAAACTTTTATTTGACATTGGAGAACTTTTAAATATGCAAAACAAATAAAATTGTCTGTAGTGATGCAGGCCAGTTTGTTCTCATCCAGTCCCCAGTCTGCTAAAGCTGCCTTAAGGTTTTCTTCCAGGGTGTCAGCAGTGTGATTTTCAGGGACATATCTGGTCTCTAAACATTTGGAGTGCAGGGTCCAGTCTTCAGTGATGTAATGTATGGTCAGGCTCATGTAGGGGGTCATGTTGGAACTGGACCACATATCTGTAGTGGCGGAGTAAAATTTAATGTCCTTTAATTCATTTAATATGAGATCCTTCACTCTGTTGTAGAGCTCAGGAAATGCCGTTTGTGACACATACTTCCTGGATGGTAGTTCGTATTGCCGGTCAAAAGTTTGTAGCATGTCCCGAAATGCTGGCTTTTCAACTGTGTTAAATGGCTGCATTTCCTTGGCAATATAGCGAACTACGCTCTCCGTTAGCGCACACCATTTTGCACTGTTCCGACTGTATTTGCTTTGACGATGAAATGCTTCGGTAATGGTCGACTGTCGGGCCGACGTCTCTGCATCCCGGGGTGCAGTTTTTTTGCCCAGCTGGGCAAATTCGACCGGGTGATTAAGTTTGAGATGCGCGTGTAAGTTGGTCGTGTTGCTTTTTTTTTGTTGCAACTACTTTTAAACAAAGCCGGCATACAGGCGCGTCTGCGTTAATGGCCCCACCTTGCTCATTCGGTTTGAAACCGAAAAAATCCCACACCGGAGCTGTGGCATTCGTCTTTCCAATTAGGTCTGCCATACTCCTCACTTGTTATAGTGCCTGTGTGTTGTTGTTGTTGTAGAGCGTGTGTGTTTGCGGCTCCGCCTCCCCCCACAGATACAAAGAGTCTGAATGATTGACAAGATGGTTCACTCCGTTCATTTTTTTCCGCTAAGGAACAAACGCGCCCAGGTGCTAAGACCGATGCACAGAGTGAACCCTCTTGTCATCCAGTGTGTTTGGAGGCCGGAGACGAAGAAAACAAATATGCGTGCATATGGCCATTTATCGAGGCCGGAAAAATTATCGAGTCCATTTTCATTTATCGTGCGATTTATTGATTTATTGATTATCGTCCCAGGCCTACATTACGATAACGAACCAGCAGAGTTGGGCTCGTTAGGGAACTATATATTCTGCAGGTTACTTTTTGTTCCATTAAATAAAACTGGTGATTGAACCGTTTACCTCTTTAAATCTGAAATGTCCGAAATGTTGCCTCTTCGTCCTGAGTGACGCCTCATCCTCCTCATGGTCAGAGCCATCGGGGCGGCTCAAGCCCCGCCCACTTTGACCTCTGACCTGACAGGTGTCCTTCCAGAACCACCGTTGAGCAAACGGGATTTGATGTCAAAAATGAGGAATTTTATACCAAATATTTGATTTTAGGACATAAAACTGCATTTTTTTTTTTTTAACAAAGTCGTAAATTTGTCAGAAAAGTCGCCATTTTGCAAAATTCATGATTTTATGACAAAATGTGACGAAAGAACAGAAATAGTCCAGGTCCCGGACCGATCCAGGTCCAGGTCCCAGACCGGTCGGGACCACCTGGACCAGTATAGGTGTATACCAGGCATTAATTAGCAGCTCGTTTCAGTCACCTGTGTCTGTTCTGAACCTGGATGGTCCGGGTCCAGACCGGGTCCAGACCGGGTCCAGACCAGGTTCAGACCGGGTCCAGACCGGGTCCAGGCCGGGTCCAGACCGGGTCCAGGCCGGGTCCAGACCGGGTCCAGACCGGGTCCAGACCGGGTCCAGACCGTCTTGACGTGGTGTCCTCTTGGTGTTTGCAGCTGATGCAGAAGTTGTACCAGGACTGTTTCCTGGTCCACGCTGACCTCAGCGAATACAACATGCTGTGGCATGATGGGAAGGTGAGTCTTTGATGTCTCTGTCTGTCCTCTTCTGTCTCTTTGTGGTCATCATGTCCTCCTGTCGTCCTGCTGATGTCTCGTCTTCTGTCTCTTTGTGGTCATCATGTCTTCCTGTCCTGCTAATGTCTCGTCTTCCGTCTCTTTGTGGTCACCATGTCTTCCTGTCGTCCTGCTGATGTCTCGTCTTCTGTCTTTTTGTGGTCATCATGTCTTCCTGTCGTCCTGCTGATGTCTCGTCTTCTGTCTCTTTGTGGTCACCATGTCTTCCTGTCGTCCTGCTGATGTCTCGTCTTCTGTCTCTTTGTGGTCATCATGTCTTCCTGTCGTCCTGCTGATGTCTCGTCTTCTGTCTTTTTGTGGTCATCATGTCTTCCTGTCGTCCTGCTGATGTCTCGTCTTCTGTCTCTTTGTGGTCACCATGTCTTCCTGTCGTCCTGCTGATGTCTCGTCTTCTGTCTCTTTGTGGTCACCATGTCTTCCTGTCGTCCTGCTGATGTCTCGTCTTCTGTCTCTTTGTGGTCACCATGTCTTCTTGTCGTCCTGCTGATGTCTCGTCTTCTGTCTCTTTGTGGTCACCATGTCTCCCTGTCGTCCTGCTGATGTCTCGTCTTCTGTCTCTTTGTGGTCATCATGTCTTCCTGTCGTCCTGCTGATGTCTCGTCTTCTGTCTCTTTGTGGTCATCACGTCTTCCTGTCGTCCTGCTGATGTCTCGTCTTCTGTCTCTTTGTGGTCACCATGTCTTCCTGTCGTCCTGCTGATGTCTCGTCTTCTGTCTCTTTGTGGTCATCATGTCTTCCTGTCGTCCTGCTGATGTCTCGTCTTCTGTCTTTTGTGGTCATCATGTCTTCCTGTCGTCCTGCTGATGTCTCGTCTTCTGTCTCTTTGTGGTCACCATGTCTTCCTGTCGTCCTGCTGATGTCTCGTCTTCTGTCTCTTTGTGGTCACCATGTCTTCCTGTCGTCCTGATGTCTCGTCTTCTGTCTCTTTTTGTGGTCATCATGTCTTCCTGTCCTGCTGATGTCTCGTCTTCTGTCTCTTTGTGGTCACCATGTCTTCCTGTCGTCCTGCTGATGTCTCGTCTTCTGTCTCTTTGTGGTCACCATGTCTTCCTGTCGTCCTGCTGATGTCTCGTCTTCTGTCTCTTTGTGGTCACCATGTCTTCCTGTCGTCCTGCTGATGTCTCGTCTTCTGTCTCTTGTGGTCATCATGTTCTCCTGTCGTCCTGCTGATGTCTCGTCTTCTGTCTCTTTGTGGTCATCATGTCTTCCTGTCGTCCTGCTGATGTCTCGTCTTCTGTCTCTTTGTGGTCATCACGTCTTCCTGTCGTCCTGCTGATGTCTCGTCTTCTGTCTCTTTGTGGTCACCATGTCTTCCTGTCGTCCTGCTGATGTCTCGTCTTCTGTCTCTTTGTGGTCACCATGTCTTCCTGTCGTCCTGCTGATGTCTCGTCTTCTGTCTCTTTGTGGTCATCATGTCTTCCTGTCGTCCTGCTGATGTCTCGTCTTCTGTCTCTTTGTGGTCATCATGTCTTCCTGTCGTCCTGCTGATGTCTCGTCTTCTGTCTCTTTGTGGTCATCATGTCTTCCTGTCGTCCTCCTGATGTCTCGTCTTCTGTCTCTTTGTGGTCACCATGTCTTCCTGTCGTCCTGCTGATGTCTCGTCTTTTGTCTCTTTGTGGTCATCATGTCTTCCTGTCCTCCTGATGTCTCGTCTTCTGTCTCTTTGTGGTCATCATGTCTTCCTGTCCTGCTGATGTCTCGTCTTCTGTCTCTTTGTGGTCATCATGTCTTCCTGTCGTCCTGCTGATGTCTCCTCTTCCGTCTCTTTGTGGTCATTATGTCTTCCTGTCGTCCTGCTGATGTCTCGTCTTCTGTCTCTTTGTGGTCATCATGTCCTCCTGTCGTCCTGCTGATGTCTCGTCTTCTGTCTCTTTGTGGTCATCATGTCCTCCTGTCGTCCTGCTGATGTCTCGTCTTCTGTCTCTTTGTGGTCATCATGTCTTCCTGTCGTCCTGCTGATGTCTCGTCTTCTGTCTCTTTGTGGTCATTATGTCTTCCTGTCGTCCTGCTGATGTCTCGTCTTCTGTCTCTTTGTGGTCATCATGTCTTCCTGTCGTCCTGCTGATGTCTCCTCTTCTGTCTCTTTGTGGTCACCATCTCTTCCTGTCGTCCTGCTGATGTCTCGTCTTCTGTCTCTTTGTGGTCACCATGTCTTCCTGTCGTCCTGCTGATGTCTCGTCTTCTGTCTCTTTGTGGTCATCATGTCTTCCTGTCGTCCTCCTGATGTCTCGTCTTCTGTCTCTTTGTGGTCATCATGTCTTCCTGTCGTCCTCCTGATGTCTCGTCTTCTGTCTCTTTGTGGTCATCATGTCTTCCTGTCGATGTCTTCTCTTCTGTCTCTTTGTGGTCACCATGTCTTCCTGTTGTCCTGCTGATGTCTCCTCTTCTGTCTCTTTGTGGTCATCATGTCTTCCTGTCCTGCTGATGTCTCGTCTTCTGTCTCTTTGTGGTCACCATGTCTTCCTGTCGTCCTGCTGATGTCTCGTCTTCTGTCTCTTTGTGGTCATCATGTCTTCCTGTCGTCCTGCTGATGTCTTGTCTTCTGTCTCTTTGTGGTCATCATGTCCTCCTGTCGTCCTGCTGATGTCTCATCTTCTGTCTCTTTGTGGTCATCATGTCCTCCTGTCGTCCTGCTGATGTCTCGTCTTCTGTCTCTTTGTGGTCACCATGTCTTCCTGTCCTGCTGATGTCTCCTCTTCTGTCTCTTTGTGGTCATCATGTCTTCCTGTCGTCCTGCTGATGTCTCGTCTTCTGTCTCTTTGTGGTCATCATGTCTTCCTGTCCTGCTGATGTCTCGTCTTCTGTCTCTTTGTGGTCACCATGTCTTCCTGTCGTCCTGCTGATGTCTCGTCTTCTGTCTCTTTGTGGTCACCATGTCTTCCTGTCCTGCTGATGTCTCGTCTTCTGTCTCTTTGTGGTCACCATGTCTTCCTGTCGTCCTGCTGATGTCTCATCTTCTGTCTCTTTGTGGTCACCATGTCTTCCTGTCGTCCTGCTGATGTCTCGTCTTCTGTCTCTTTGTGGTCACATGTCTTCCTGTCGTCTGATGATGTCTCGTCTTCTGTCTCTTTGTGGTCACCATGTCCTTCCTGTCGTCCTGCTGATGTCTCATCTTCTGTCTCTTTGTGGTCATCATGTCCTCCTGTCGTCCTGCTGATGTCTCGTCTTCTGTCTCTTTGTGGTCACCATGTCTTCCTGTCGTCCTGCTGATGTCTCGTCTTCTGTCTCTTTGTGGTCATCATGTCTTCCTGTCCTGCTGATGTCTCGTCTTCTGTCTCTTTGTGGTCACCATGTCTTCCTGTCGTCCTGCTGATGTCTCGTCTTCTGTCTCTTTGTGGTCATCATGTCTTCCTGTCGTCCTGCTGATGTCTCCTCTTCTGTCTCTTTGTGGTCATCATGTCTTCCTGTCGTCCTGCTGATGTCTCATCTTCTGTCTCTTTGTGGTCATCATGTCTTCCTGTCGTCCTGCTGATGTCTCGTCTTCTGTCTCTTTGTGGTCACCATGTCTTCCTGTCGTCCTGCCTGATGTCTCGTCTTCTGTCTCTTTGTGGTCACCATGTTCCTCCTGTCGTTCCTGCTGATGTCTCGTCTTCTGTCTCTTTGTGGTCATCCATGGTCTTCCTGTCGTCCTGCTGATGTCTCGTCTTCTGTCTCTTTGTGGTCACATGTCTTCCTGTCTTCCTGTCGTCCTGCTGCTGATGTCTCGTCTTCTGTCTCTTTGTGGTCACCATGTCTTCCTGTCGTCCTGCTGATGTCTCCTCTTCTGTCTCTTTGTGGTCACATGTCTCCTGTCGTCCTGCTGATGTCTCGTCTGTCTCATGTCTTCTGTCTCTTTGTGGTCATCATGTCTTCCTGTCGTCCTGCTGATGTCTCGTCTTCTGTCTCTTTGTGGTCATGTCTTCCTGTCGTCCTGCTGATGTCTCGTCTTCTGTCTCTTTGTGGTCACCATGTCTTCCTGTCGTCCTGCTGATGTCTCGTCTTCTGTCTCTTTGTGGTCACCATGTCTTCCTGTCGTCCTGCTGATGTCTCGTCTTCTGTCTCTTTGTGGTCACCATGTCTTCCTGTCGTCCTGCTGATGTCTCGTCTTCTGTCTCTTTGTGGTCACCATGTCTTCCTGTCGTCCTGCTGATGTCTCGTCTTCTGTCTCTTTGTGGTCACCATGGTTTCCTGTCGTCCTGCTGATATCTCGTCTTCTGTCTCTTTGTGGTCACCATGTCTTCCTGTCGTCCTGCTGATGTCTCGTCTTGTCTCTTTGTGGTCATCATGTCTTCCTGTCCTCCTGATGTCTCGTCTTCTGTCTCGTTGTGGTCACCATGTCTTCCTGTCCTCCTGATGTCTCGTCTTCTGTCTCTGTGGTCATCATGTCCTCCTGTTGTCCTGCTGATGTCTCATCTTCTGTCTCTTTGTGGTCATCATGTCTTCCTGTCCTGCTGATGTCTCCTCTTCTGTCTCTCTGTGGTCACCATGTCTTCCTGTCCTCCTGATGTCTCGTCTTCTGTCTCTGTGGTCATCATGTCCTCCTGTTGTCCTGCTGATGTCTCATCTTCTGTCTCTTTGTTGTCACCATGTCTTCCTGTCGTCTTGCTGATGTCTCGTCTTCTGTCTCTTTGTGGTCATCATGTCTTCCTGTCGTCCTGCTGATGTCTCGTCTTCTGTCTCTTTGTGGTCACCATGTCCTCCTGTCGTCCTGCTGATGTCTCGTCTTCTGTCTCTTTGTGGTCACCATGTCCTCCTGTCGTCCTGCTGATGTCTCGTCTTCTGTCTCTTTGTGGTCATCATGTCCTCCTGTCGTCCTGCTGATGTCTCCTCTTCTGTCTCTTTGTGGTCATCATGTCCTCCTGTCGTCCTGCTGATGTCTCCTCTTCTGTCTCTTTGTGGTCATCATGTCCTCCTGTCGTCCTGCTGATGTCTCCTCTTCTGTCTCTTTGTGGTCATCATGTCCTCCTGTCGTCCTGCTGATGTCTCGTCTCTGTCTCTTTGTGGTCATCATGTCCTCCTGTCGTCCTGCTGATGTCTCGTCTTCTGTCTCTTTGTGGTCATCATGTCCTCCTGTCGTCCTGCTGATGTCTCGTCCTCTGTCTCTTTGTGGTCACCATGTCTTCCTGTCATCCTGCTGATGTCTCATCTTCTGTCTCTTTGTGGTCATCGTGTCCTCCTGTCGTCCTCCTGATGTCTCGTCTTCTGTCTCTTTGTGGTCACCATGTCCTCCTGTCGTCCTGCTGATGTCTCGTCTTCTGTCTCTTTGTGGTCACCATGTCCTCCTGTCGTCCTGCTGATGTCTCGTCTTCTGTCTCTTTGTGGTCATCGTGTCCTCCTGTCGTCCTCCTGATGTCTCGTCTTCTGTCTCTTTGTGGTCACCATGTCTTCCTGTCGTCCTCCTGATGTCTCGTTTTCTGTCTCTTTGTGGTCATCAGTCTTCATGTCTCTTTGTGGTCATCATGTCTTCCTGTCGTCCTGCTGATGTCTCGTCTTCTGTCTCTTTGTGGTCACCATGTCTTCCTGTCGTCCTGCTGATGTCTCGTCTTCTGTCTCTTTGTGGTCACCATGTCTTCCTGTCGTCTTGCTGATGTCTCGTCTTCTGTCTCTTTGTGGTCATCATGTCTTCCTGTCGTCCTGCTGATGTCTCGTCTTCTGTCTCTTTGTGGTCATCATGTCTTCCTGTCGTCCTGCTGATGTCTCGTCTTCTGTCTCTTTGTGGTCATCATGTCTTCCTGTCCTGCTGATGTCTTCTTCTGTCTCTTGTGGTCATCATGTCTCTGTCCTTGTCTCGTCTTCTGTCTCTTTGTGGTCATCATGTCTTCCTGTCCTGCTGATGTCTTGTCTTCTGTCTCTTTGTGGTCACCATGTTCTTCCTGTCGCCCTGCTGATGTCTCGTCTTCTGTCTCTTTGTGGTCACCATGTCTTCCTGTCGTCCTGCTGATGTCTCGTCTTCTGTCTCTTTGTGGTCACCATGTCTTCCTGTCGTCCTGATGTCTCCTCTTCTGTCCTTGTGGTCATCATGTCCTCCTGTCCGTCTGTCTCTTTGTGGTCATCAGTCTTCCTGTCGTCCTGCTGATGTCTCGTCTTCTGTCTCTTTGTGGTCACCATGTCGTCCTCCTGATGTCTCGTCCTCTGTCTCTTTGTGGTCACCATGTCCTCCTGTCCTCCTGATGTCTCCGTCCTCGCAGGTGTGGCTGATAGATGTCAGTCAGTCCGTGGAGCCCACCCATCCTCACGGCCTGGAGTTCCTCTTCAGAGACTGCAGGAACGTTTCCACGGTAAACATCAGTTTTTTTTTCTGTCTGAGACAGACACCAGCTCAGAGGACAGAAATGTCCTCTGCTTCATCTATCAAACACCTTTTAGCCAGTATGGAGCGTTCAGGTGTGTGTGTTAACACAATACCAAGAGGGAAAGACATCATCACTGAGCTCAAGAACACTTGTCTCTAGATTTAAGAAAGGTATAGTTTGTTATTAAATCATGATTTAGAAATAAAAGAACAGAACCGGATCAGAACAGGAGGTTCTGTTCACATGGACCATAAATCTGATTGTCACTGGTTTGATGGTTGGGTGTTAAACTCTTGTTCCTCCTCTGGTTCCTCCAGTTCTTCAGGAAGAGAGGCGTTAGTGACGCCATGAGCATCTACGAGCTCTTCAACGCCGTCACCGGACTGAACATCCCCGTCGGTGCCGAGGACGAGGCCGAGTTCATGGCCGAGGTAACGGATGACAGGTCTAATGCTAACTGACCCTTCAGATGAACTTCATCAGTGTCTGGTTGGACCAGCAAAGGGCTCCAGATCTGAACCTGGTTCTGGTTCTGGTTCTGGCAGATTCAGGTCCACGTGACCTGCTGTCGTTAGAGAACCGGCCTACACCAGGTTGTTGCTGCTTCAGTTTGATTTTTATTCAGTAAGACATAAAGGTTCTCAATGAATTTAGCATTTAGCCGGAACACCTGATGGAGAAGTCCTTCTGGGGTCCTTCAGGGTATCTGGAGACGTCCTTCTGGGTATCTGGAGAAGTCCTTCAGGGTATCTGGAGAAGTCCTTCTGGGTATCTGGAGAAGTCCTTCAGGGTATCTGGAGAAGTCCTCCTGGGTATCTGGAGAAGTCCTTCTGGGTATCTGGAGAAGTCCTCCTGGGTACCTGGAGAAGTCCTTCAGGGTACCTGGAGAAGTCCTTCAGGATATCTGGAGACGTCCTCCTGGGTACCTGGAGACATCCTCCTGGGTATCTGGAGAAGTCCTTCAGGGTATCTGGAGAAGTCCAGCTGGTGGTTTCAGACGTCAGGAGAGATTTTTGCACCTCAAAGCTTCAGTTTCTGCCTCAGTTTAAGGTCTTTAGACCATCTAGGCAGCTTCATGTCCTCCTCTGGAGTGTTTTGGGTCGTTGTGGTGCTAGAAGAACCATCTATGACCTCCACCTCCAGGCTGAAGGAATGAGGTCCATCTGTTGACCTTCTCTGAATCCTTTAGATGTTGCTGTGAAATGTCTGGATGATGTTACAGAGGGTTAGGGTTTGGGGGTTTAGGGTTTGGGTTAGTGGGTTTGGGGGTTTAGGGGTTAGGGTTTGGGGGTTTGGGGGTTAGGGGTTTAGGGGGTTTAGGGGTTTGGGGGGTTTGGGTTTGGGGGTTTGGGGGTTAGGGGTTTCGGGGTTTAGGGGTTTGGGGGTTAGGGTTAGGGGGTTAGGGGTTTGGGGGTTTGGGGGTTAGGAGGTTTAGGGGTTTAGGGTTTGGGGGTTTGGTTTAGGGGGTTAGGGTTTAGGGGTTAGGTTTAGGGGGTTAGGTTTGGGGTTTGGGGGTTTGGGGTTTTCGGGTTTTGGGGTTTCGGGGTTTGGGGTTTGGGGGTTAGGGGTTTAGGGGGTTTAGGGGTTTTCGGGTTTAGGGTTTGGGGGTTTGGGGTTTGGGGTTTTTCGGGGTTTGGGTTTGGGGTTCGGGGTTTGGGGGTTTGGGTTTTGGGTTTCGGGTTTAGGGGTTTGGGGGTTAGGGTTAGGGGGTTTTGGGGTTTGGGTTTGGGGTTTTTGTTTAGGGGTTTGGGGGTTTGGGGGTTAGGGTTCGGGGTTTTTTGGGGGGTTAGGGTTTGGGGGTTAGGGTTTCGGGGTTTGGGGTTTGGGGGGTTTGGGGGTTTAGGGGTTTAGGGGTTTGGGGGGTTTGGGTTAGGGTTTTGGGGGGTTAGGGGGTTTAGGGTTTGGGGGTTTGGGTTAGGGGGTTTAGGGGGTTTGGGGGTTTGGGGGGTTTGGGTTTGGGGTTTTGGGGGGTTGGGGGTTTGGGGTTTGGGGTTGGGTTTGGGGGTTTGGGGGTTTCGGGTTTGGGGTTGGGTTGGGGGTTTTTTGGGGGTTTAGGGTTTGGGGGTCAGGGTCTGTGACCGGACCGTGGACTCCCTCGAGGACAGTCTGAAGTAAACCCGTCCTGTCCTCTTTGTGTCATCGGTTCGGGTCATCTGGTCTAACCCCGTCTCTCTCTGCTCCCCGACAGATCGTGGCTCTGGAGAAGAGGAACGAGGACCACGTCCAGAAGCGAGGGAAGAAGACGTTCCCGCTGTCTTCGGAGGACGGCGGTCCTCCTTTAAAACCCGACGCCGACGACTAACGCTCCCCCGGCTCGCTCTCTTCACGATCCCGCCGTGACGACAAAGCTGCAAGGAGGACACGAACGAAGGAGGAGGAGTCCTCCGGTTCCTCCGCCCCCTCCCAACCCACGCCCCACCCACCCGGCGGAGCTCCTCCCCCTGCAGGAGCGTCCGGCCAGCGGGGGGGCAACAACACGGTTTCCTGACGTCACTTCCTCCTGCTTCTCCCGCTCTGTGTTTCCTGTCCATCATGGAGACAGTCCGAGGTCCTTCAGGACCTCCTGGACCTGCTCCGACCGTTAACTCCTGATCAATACGTCCCCAACTGTGTCTGACAAATCCTAGAATCAGGTGATCACATGACCCAGAGATGGATAACAAACATCAATCAGGGTTTGATCTGATTAACGACCTTAAAGACGTTTGAGGTTCAGGCGTTAACGGCGTCGTTTCAGAGATCAAACTGCGTCTGTTTCCTCCTTCGGTCTGCGTTTATTTTTATTTCTTTGGTTTGTGAGACGAGCGACCAGACGGGTTGAATCATGGATCCGCCGGTCCGGTCGGAGATCTACTGGTCCGGTCAGAGATCTACTGGTCCGGTCAGAGATCTACTGGTCCGGTCAGAGATCTACTGGTCCAGTCAGAGATCTACTGGTCCGGTCAGAGATCTACTGGTCCGGTAATAGATCTACTGGTCCGGTAATAGATCTACTGGTCCGGTCAGAGATCTACTGGTCCGGTCAGAGATCTACTGGTCCGGTCAGAGATCTACTGGTCCGGTAATAGATCTACTGGTCCGGTCAGAGGTCCACTGGTCCGGTCAGAGATCCACTGGTCCGGTCAGAGGTCCACTGGTCCGGTCAGAGGTCCACTGGTCCGGTCAGAGATCCACTGGTCCGGTCAGAGATCTACTGGTCCGGTCAGATGCAGAGTGAAGTGTTGCAGTGAGTCGGAGGTTTTAAATCGTTGGAGGAAGTCGGATTGTTTTTAACCCCAAAATAATGTCAGGTTTAAGCATGTTTTTATGGTGCCTAATGAGATGCAATTAAAGAATGATTGATTAAAAAGAGAAAATTGTTATGACTTTTATTTTGAAAGGATCTACTTCATTGTACTATTTTATTTTATTATATTGTTTCATGTCCACGTTAGAAGACCGCAGATTCTTTATTTGATTTTAAGTTATTTTCCTATTAAGAAGATACCAGAGGATCACATGACTCCCATCATTTCCTGTAAGTATCCATTCTGCCCTGGCTCCTTCAGAATAAAACAACCCATTAATTAAAAAAGAAATCATGACATAGCTCATTTTACTAGTAAAAATGATGAGTGGAGTGCAGCGCCATAAAGGATGTGGATTGATGTTAATATGAGCTGTTTGCTGTTTCTAGATGTGGCCACTAGGGGGCCTCTGGGCCACAACGTCAGCCACAACATCCAGCGTTTGGTTGTTTAAACGGACTCAAAGATTTTAGAAAACGTGTATAAAGTACAACATGAAGGGTTATAATTCTGCGTCAGATATGGGCCGTCCAGACTTTTCTCTTGCTAATATTTATTATTTTTTAAAATTTTCTCAAGCACTTTTAAGTTTCAAAGTCACAGTTTTCCTGCAAATGTGCAAGTTTATAAAATTGAGTTGTTTCTATTCAAGTTGCACAATTATGTAAGTAGTTTCTAAGTTATTTTGGAAATTTGTGAATTTTTAAAATTATATATTTTAGTAAATTTCACATATGAAATTTTCTTTTTAATTTGCAACTTTAGTCACCATTTGTGATGAATTCATAAATTCCGTTTTTTTTTTCTTCAATTAAAATTTAAATCTTACAAATGTGGGATTTAAAAAAAAAAAACAAGCTCTAGGCGGCCCAGTGGTTCAGTGGCCCATATACAGATAAAAATAAAAATAAAGCTCAGTAACTTTTTGACAAAATATCTGTTGAGACGTTTCAAAGTCACGATTTGAGTTTCAAAAAAATATTTTTCCCAAATTCACAAGTCCATAAAAGCAGTTTTTAAGTTACTCTGATCATCCAGAAGGTATGTTTTAGTGCAGTTCCTCTACTGGCCACTAGGCGCTGCCTCCAAAACAGAGCAAATCCCCCTGACTTCCCTGTTAAAGGGCCAACAGGCGCCATGACAGTCCTCAGCCTCAGTCCATCCTCCCCCTTCTCATCAACAAAAAGATCAATAAATATCAATAAATAGATAAACACATAACTAATAAATAAGCAGCTAAGCCTAAAAGTAACTACTTACATTCTTAATAAATAGATAAATAAATACAGGGGCTCTTATTGTGAAGGTCCGAGGCGGAAGTCCGGCTGTCGTCCGTTCACCTCCGGCGCCGCTTGTACAGTTTCTTTTTCTTATTTTTAGCCGAACTGAAGCGATAAAGTGCAGGTGAAGCGACGACCAGGTGGAGCAGGATGGCCGAGGAACATTACCTGGAGCTGAGCGAGAACCCCGTGCAGTTTGAGCACGCGTCCAGCGTCAACAATGTCTTCTTCGACGAAGCCAACAAGCAGGTGAGCTAACAGGCTAACGGGGAAGCTAAAGTCAGCTGACAGTCGCTTTTAAACCTAAAACTCATTTAGAAATAACCGTCACAAACGTGCACAGATCCACACTTATCAGCACGTGACACTTCTGTTCTTCTAAATGAAAAAAAAAAAAAAAAACAAAGCAAAGCGATCGTTTACGGTGTAAAAGTTTAAATGTTTAACAGTGACGTCACGTAGACCGTTAAACCCCAGAAGCTGTTTTAAATGCCAGAAATCTGTATTAAATATTAACCAGGTGACCAGAAATAGACGTAAAACGGGACGTATTTGCTTGTTTTGGTCACAACCTGCAGATGAGCAGAAAAACTGCAGATCTTTTCTGACGTCATTAAGGACCCTTAAAGCCCCATAAATTCCCTTAAATCCACCTTCTTCTCATCCTGATGCTGGTTGGACCTCAGCCAGTCCGCCTCTGTGTGAACAGATGATCTGAGCCTGTGATTGGCTGATTAGATGCTCCAGATGTGATGATCACAGCTGGATCATGTTTGTCTCTCTGATCAGGTGACTTCACCCTGTTCTGCCCGTTTTTTCTGACTTTGATTTTGACTTTAAAAACCATTTTTGAGTTGGGTCGGGTCGGGTTTAGGGGTTGGGTTTTGGGTCGGTGAGTTGGGTTGGGTCGGGTTGAGTTGGGTTGAGTTGGGTTGAGGGTTGAGTTGGGTGGGTCGGGTTGATGAGTGGGTCGTTGGTTGGGGTTGGGTCGGGTTGGGTTGGGTCGAGGGTCGGGTTGGGTCGGGTTGAGTTGGCGGGTTGGTTGGGTTGAGTTGGGTCGGAGTTGGGTCGGGTTGGGGGTCGAGGGTGAGTTCGGGTTGAGTCGGGTCGAGTTGGGTCGGGTTGAGTTGGGTTGGGTCGGGTTGAGTTGGGTCGGGTTGAGTTGGGTCGGTTGGTAGGGGTTGAGTTGGTTGGTGAGTTGGGTTTTGAGGTCGGGTTGAGTTGGGTCGGTTGGGTCGAGTTAGGTTGGGGTTGAGTTGGGTTGAGGGGTTGAGTTGGGTTGGGGAGGGTCGAGTTGGGTCTGAGTTGGGTTGAGTTGGGTTGGCAGTGGGTGGGTTGGGTCGGGTGAGTTGGGTCAGTTGAGGTTGGGTCGAGTTAGGTTGGGTTGGCGTTGAGGTGGTGGATTGGGTGGGTTTGAGTTGGGTCAGGGTCGAGTTGGGTCGAGTTGGGTCGAGTTAGGGGTTGGGTTGAGTCGGGTTGGGTTGAGTTGGGTTGAGGTTGAGTTGGGTCGTTGAGTTGGGTTTGAGTTGGGTCGAGTTGGGTTGGGTCGGGTTGAGTTGGGGGTCGGGTTGAGTTGGGTCGGGTTGGGTTGGGTCGGGTTAGTTGGGTTGGGGGTTGGTTGGGTCGGGTTGAGTTGGGTTGGGTCGGGTTGGGTTGAGTTGGGTTGAGGGTTGGTGGGTTGGGAGTTAGGGTGGGTTGGGTTGAGTGGTTGGGGGAGTTGGGTTGAGTTGGGTTGGGTTGGGGTTGAGGTTGGGTCGTTGAGTTGGGTCGGGTTAGGGGGTGGTTGAGTTAGGGTTGGGGTTGGGGGTTGAGTTGGGTCGGGTTGGTTGGGTAGTTGGGTAGGGTTGGGTTGGGTTGATTGGGTGAGGGTCGGGTGGAGTTGGGGGAGGTTGGGTGGGTTAGGTTGAGTGGGGGTTGAGTGGGGTTGGGTTGAGTAGGGTAGGGTTGGGGTTGGGTTGAGTTGGGTTGGGTTGAGTGGGTTGGGGTCGGGTTGAGTTGGGTGGGGTTGAGGGTCGGGTGGAGTTGGGGAGTTGGGTTGAGTTAGGTTGGGTGAGTTGGGTCGGGTTGGGTAGGGTTGGTTGGGTTGGGTTGTTGAGTTGGGTTAGGGGTGGGTTAGGGAGGGTTGAGTTGGGGTTGGGTTGGGTCGGGTTGAGTTGGGTTGGGTTAGGGTCGAGTTGGGGTTGGGTAGGGTTTGAGGGTAGGGTTGGGTTCGGGTTGAGTTGGGTCGAGTTTAGTCGGGTTGGGTTGAGTTGGGTTGGGTTGAGTTGGGTCGGGTTGAGGTTGGGTCGGGTTGAGTCGGGTCGGGTTGAGTTGAGTTGGGTTGGTGGGTTGGGTTGGGTTGGGTCGGGTTGGTTGGGTTGGGTTTGAGTTGGGTTGGGGTTGAGTTGGGTCGGGGTTGAGTCGGGTCGGGTTGAGTTGAGTTGGGTTGAGTCGGGTCGAGTTGGGTCGGGTTGGGTCGAGTTAGGTTGGGTTGAGTCGGGTCGGGTTGAGTTGGGTCGGGTTGAGTTGGGTTGAGTCGGGTTGAGTTGGGTCGAGTTAGTTGGGTTGAGTCGGGTCGGGTTGAGGTTGGGTCGGGTTGAGTTGGGTTGAGTCGGGTCGAGTTGGGTCGGGTTGGGTTGAGTTGGGTCGAGTTGGGGTTGGGTTGAGGTCGGGTCGGGTTGGGTTAGGGTTGGGTTGAGTCGGGGAGGTTGGGTGGGGGTGGGGTGTTTGAGGTGGGGTCGGGTTGGGTTGAGTTGAGTTGGGTAGGGTTGGGTTGAGGGGGAGTGAGGGGGTTGAGTGGGGTAGGGGTTGAGTTGGGTTTGGGTGGAGGTTGAGGGGTCGGGTGGGGTTGAGTTGGGTCGGGTGGTTGGGGTCGGGTTGGGGTGGTTGAGTTGGGTCGGGTTGGGTTAGGTTGGGTTGAGTCGGGTCGGGTTGGGTTGGGTTGGGTTGAGTTGGGTTGGGTTGGGTTGGGTTGAGTTGGGTCGGGTTGGGTTGAGTTGGGTCGAGTTAGGTTGGGTTGAGTTGGGTCGGGTTGAGTTGGGGGGGTTGAGGTGGTTGGGTTGAGGTCGGGTCGGGTGGGTTGAGTCGGGGGGTTGAGTTGGGTCGGGTTGAGTTGGGTCGAGTTAGGTTGGGTTGAGTCGGGTGGGTGGGTCGGGTTGAGTTGGGTTGAGTTGGGTCGGGTCGGGTTGAGTTGGGTCGAGTTAGGTTGGGTTGAGTCGGGTCGGGTTGAGTTGGGTTGGGTTGAGTCGGGTCGGGTTGGGTTGGGTTGGGTTGAGGGGTCGGGTTGAGTTGGGTTGGGTTGAGTTGGGTCGGGTTGGGTTGGGTCGAGTTAGGTTGGGTTGAGTCGGGTCGGGTTGGGTCGGGTTGAGTTGGGTTGAGTCGGGTTGAGTCGGGTTGGGTTGAGTTAGGTTGGGTTGAGTCGGGTTGGGGTTGAGTTGGGTTGGGGTTGGGTGAGTCGGGTTGAGTTGAGTTGGGGGTTGGGTTGGGTTGAGTTGGGTTGGGTCGGGTTGAGTTGGGTTGAGTTGGGTCGGGTTTGGGTTGAGTCGGGTCGAGTTGGGTCGGGTTGAGTTGGGTTGGGTCGGGTTGAGTTGGGTTGAGTTGGGTCGGGTTGGGTTGGGGGTAGTTAGGTTGGGTTGAGTCGGGTCGGGTTGAGTTGGGTCGAGTTAGGTTGGGTTGAGTCGGGTCGGGTTGAGTTGGGTTGAGTCGGGTCGGGTCGAGTTAGGTTGGGTTGAGTCGGGTCGGGTCGAGTTAGGTTGGGTTGAGTCGGGTCGGGTCGAGTTGGTGGGTCGGGTCGGGTCGAGTTAGGTTGGGTTGGGTCGGGTTGGGTTGGGGGTCGGGTTGGGTCGGGTCGGGTTGAGTTGGGTTGAGTCGGGTTGGGTTGGGTCGGGTCGGGTCGGGTCGCTACACAGGGACCTCCCTGTGGAGGAGTTCAGTCTGCAGAGGTCCACAGGTGAATGTGCTGTGTGAGGGCTCACCTGGTAGTTCCAGGTTGATTGGACGGGTCAGTAGAGGGTCTGGTTCTGCTGGCCTCCAGCTGAAACCGGTCCTGGTCCGAGTCTGTGAGGGGAGGACCAGCAGAACCACAGACGGGCGCTCCAGTTCCCTCCTCAGCGTTCGGTCGTACGTGTTTAAAACCACACAGTGACTTCTGGGTTTTTACGGGTCCGGTTCTGTCTGCAGGTGTTCGCGGTGCGGTCGGGCGGAGCCACAGGTGTGGTGGTCAAAGGGCCTGACGACAAGAGCAGCGTGGCCTTCAGGTACGTCTGAAGGTTCTAACACGAACCAGAAGAACCAGCAGAACCAGCTCCTGTGTTGGGATGTTTCCCAGCAGCCATGTTGCTTTATTGATGATAGAAAGGTTCATAAGAACCTGATGGTTCTGTTTGGACCCGTGAGTGACCGGTTCTGCCTCCACAGGATGGAGGATAAAGGAGAGGTGAAGTGCATCAAGTTCTCCATCGGGAACAAGATCCTGGCCGTCCAGAGGACCTCCAAGTCCGTGGTGAGTTCAGGTCCAAACGTCTCCTCTCAGCCTGGGCGGGTCAGAGGGTCCAGAAGCTCCGTGGGTTCTAGTCCAGACCTGAACCGGACCTGAACCGGACCTGAACCGGACCTGAACTGTGTTTTCACAAGTCTGGAGGACATGAAGGCATCACCGCGGATCATCTGGATCCTGTTGATCCGGTCCGTCACCCTGGAGGCTGACGGACCGGATCAACAGGATCCTGGCTGATCCAATAAGAAGGATGAAACTGGGTCATGTGACCAGACCATGAACCCGAACCCGTCTGGACCAGAGACGCTCCACGGCTGAAGGTGGATCATGTTCTGATCATGATCAGATGAGATGTTTTGACTGGAACCTGTGGAGTTTTCCCAGCAGGGCCCAGTTTCAGTTTCAGGTTCTGCTGGGTCGGGTCGGGTCGGGTCGGGTCATATGAGACTCTTGCTCTGGTTTCAGCGGTTCTTCTGTGTTCGCAGGACTTCATCAACTTCATCCCCGACTACCCGCACATGGAGTTCACCCAGGAGTGTAAGGTGGGTCCGTCCGCTGGTCCACATCGGGCTCAAACCGGTTCTGGTGGAGGACCGTCTCCATAAACCGTCTCTGTGTCTCTGCAGACCAAGAACGCCAGCGTCCTGGGGTTCTGTTGGACCAGCTGGAACGAAATCGTCTTCATAACGGACCAGGGGATCGAGTTCTACCAGGTAACCAGGACCAGGTAACCAGAACCAGCGCCGGCCCGTCTCCGCTGAGGGTCCCGGACCTTTGTTGGCGTCTGGTAGCAGCTGGTTTTCTCTGGAGACTGAAGTCTAGCAGCCGTTAGAAAGACACCGATAACAGGAAATGATGACATCATCCCGATAACTCCGATATCACGACGAATAGCCCCGATAACATTTATATTTCTGTCAACACAGCAGTGAATGTTGTGTTCAAGTGACGTCGGCATAATCAGAAAAACGATTACTCAATCAGGAAAATTTTATTTTTATTTATTTATTTATTTAAAGGACCGTGTGCAGTGGCATTAAAAAGATGGCTGCACCAGATTTAGCACCAAGCTAATTTCCATCTGCAGTCCTTAACACAGATAAACAGTAAGAAATCAAGAATACCCCCTCATACCAAAAAACAACTCGTTAACTCGTCATAATTTTGGTAGTTGGTGACTTGAATTGATATTCACAGTATTTTCCCACATGTTACACATAAAAATAGAAAAAATAGATAAGGATATAGCAAACGAGGGAACGGAGGAATTTACGTTACAACTTGAAAGCAGCATTGCGGCAGAGCGTGCTGATGAAAACAAACATGGCGGCGATTATATGGAACTTCTTTAAAGTTTCAGAGGACGATAGTTCGCTGGTTATTTGTGACAAATGCTCCAAGCGAAGGAGGGAAAAATAGCACAAGCTTTAATACGTCAAACCTGATCAGCCACCCTAAACATAACCATCGCTTCCATGGAGTTTTGAAATCACGCTAACGTGAGCTAACACGAGCTGATGTGAGCTAACGTGAGCTAACGCGAGCTTATGTGAGCTAACGCGAGCTTATGTGAGCTAACGCGAGCTTATGTGAGCTAACGCGAGCTAACACGAGCTAACACGAGCTTATGTGAGCTAACGTGAGCTAACGCAAGCTAACGTGAGCTAACACGAGCTAACGTGAGCTAACACGAGCTAACGTGAGCTAACACGAGCTAACGTGAGCTAACGTGAGCTAACACGCGCTAACGTGAGCTAACACGAGCTAACGTGAGCTAACACGAGCTAACGTGAGCTAACATGAGCCAGGACCAGGTCTCTCCGCTCCTCACCCTCATCTCTCTCATCTAAAGCTTACATGAAATTAAAAAAAAAACAACTACTGAACCTCGTTTACTTTAATTAAAGTCATTCATTTGAATGGAACCACAAGCCAAAATCCTTTAAACGTAATTTTCTGTTACTATGGAGTTCACTTTTTAAATTTATTCACACAGACAAGTCTAACTTATGCACTTTGCATAATTTATTGTCACTGAGAGTCATTTTTTTCAGTTTGTAATTCTGATGCATGTATTTCCATCAGTTCAAGGAGCCTTTATTTTTTATATCAGTCAGTAATGAACCTTATTTAAGTTAATGTGAGATATCAAATAGGTTTGTTTGATAGTTTTAAGAAAATGTTTGAGAGGCTTGACAATAGTTTTATATTAGAAAAAATAAATATCTGTTCATTTAAAGAATCCAAACTGTTTTTGGTTTTGTTCATAGTATTGATGTAATGATCTTAGGTATATGTGTGTGTTATCAGTTATCGGTTATCGGTATCGGTTATCAGTTATCGGTTATTGTTTATTGGTTATCCGTTATTGTTTATTGGTTATCGTTTATCGGTTATTGGTATTAGTTATCGTTTATCGGTTATCAGTTATTGTTTATCGGTTATCAGTTATCGGTATCGGTTATCAGTTATCGTTTATCATTTATCAGTTATAGGTTATCGGTTATAGGTTATCAGTTATAGTTTATCAGGTATCAGGTATCAGTTATCGGCATCAGCCTTTAGGAGCTGAAGGTTATCAGTTATCGTTTATTGGTATTAGTTATCGTTTATCGGTTATCAGTTATAGGTTATCGGTTATCAGTTATCAGTATCGGTTATCGGTATCGGTTTATCCGACCGTGTACCTGCTCTCAGGTGTTCCCAGACAAGCGCAGCCTGAAGCTGCTGAAGAGTCAGAGCATCAACGTGAACTGGTACCAGTACTGTCCAGAGACGGCCGTCATCCTGCTGTCCACCACGGTCCAGGGCAACGTCCTGCAGCCGCTGGCCTTCAAGGTGAGCTCACCTGCACCTGCACCTGCACCTGTACCTGCTGCTGCCCTGGTCCACATCTGTCTGTCCTGGTCCACATCTGTCTGTCCCTGGTCCACATCTGTCTGTCCCTCGCCCCCAGAACGGGACCGTGTCCAAGATGTCCAAGTTTGAGATCGAGCTGCCCGTCGTCCCCAAACCCGCCAAGCTCAGCCTGTCCGAGAGAGACATCGCCATGGCAACCATGCAAGTCCCGCCCTGCATTTACCTGGTCAGTTCAAGCGCAGGAAGCGTTTAAAGTTCCCGTCTGTTTGTCCGCAGTTACGGCCAGCTGTACGTCATGTACCTGAAGCACCACTCCAGGACGGCCAACAGCCCCGGAGCAGAGGTGGTGCTGTACCACCTGCCCAGGTAAACACCCGGGTCGTTTTAACGGAGGTACCGGGCGGGTTGGAGGCGGGCTTCTGTTCCAGATGTTGAATCCAGCTGTGAAGCTGAGGTGGTTGCTGGGAGACCTGCTGCCATGGAGACGACGGCAGCGACGGTGGAAACAGAAACGCTTCTGTGACCAGATAAAAATATCAGAACCAGGATTTAGAAGGTTCTAGTTGTTCTGTGGTTCTGGTTGGATGTTTTCTGACCCGTCTGAGGTCTGGACCGCAGTGGTTCCTACCAGCAGATGGTTCCTGATGTTCTGGTCTCTCTGAGGCTTTGCTCTGGTCACATGGTTCCAGCCAGAAGGTTCCCGGTCCGAATCCCAGCTGGGTTTGCTTGTTCTCCCCTGGTTCTCTGGTTTCCTCCCAGTCAACAAACATGGAGGTTCGGCACGGCGGGGCTGAGTGTTAGAGGGCGTGGCCTAGTGTTAGAGGGCGTGGCCTAGTGTTAGAGAGGGCGGGGCTGAGTGTTAGAGGGCGGGGCTGAGTGTGTGAGGGCGGGGCTGAGTGTGTGAGGGCGGGGTGAGTGAGGCGGGGAGCGTTAGAGGGCAGGGCCGAGGGCGTGAGGGGGCGGGCTGAGTGTTAGAGGGCGGGGCCGAGCGTGTGAGGGCGGGGCCTAGCGTGTGAGGGCGGTGCTGAGTGTGTAGAGGGCGGTGCTGGGTGTGTGAGGGCGGGGCTAAGTGTGTGGGGGGGGCCTGAGCGCCAGTGAGCGGTGCCGAGCCTGTGGGGCGGGGCCGAGCGTTAGAGGGCGGGGCCGAGCGGTGTGGGGGCGGGGGCTGAGCGTTAGAGGGCGGGGCCGAGCGTGTGAGGGCGGTGCTGGGTGTGTGAGGGCGGGGCCAAGCGTGTGAGGGCGGGGCTGAGCGTTAGAGAGTGGGGCCGGGTGTGTGAGGGTGGGGCTGAGTGTGTGAGGGCGGTGCCGAGCGTGTGAGGGTGGGGCTGAGTTTGAGAGGGCGGGGCCGAGCGTGTGAGGGCGGGGGCTGAGCATTAGAGGGCGGGGCTGAGTGTTAGAGAGCGGGGCTGGGCGTGTGAGGGCGGGGCCGAGTGTAAGCACTCGGTCCGTATTATCGGAGGACATGACGGCGCCCCCTGCTGACTCCTGTCTCCGTCCCCTGCTGACTCCTGTCTCCGCCCCCTGCTGACTCCTGTCTCCGCCCCCTGCTGACTCCTGTCTCCGCCCCCTGCTGACTCCTGTCTCCGTGTGCGTCCAGGGACGGTCCGTGCAAGAAGAGTCCACGTGTTGAAGCTGAACACGACGGGAAAGTTTGCCCTCAACATCGCCGACAACCTGGTGGTGGTGCATCACCAGAGCTCTCAGGTGAGTGAGCGTCCTCACCTGTGGACCGGCGCAGCGGTGGGTCAGTCGTGACCGTTGTCCCTGCGTCCCTCAGACGTCGCTGATCTTTGACATCAAGCTGAAGGAGCCCGACTGCGCCGTCAACACGCACCAGCCGGTGCTGCCCGCCAGGTCCATCCACCCCTACAGGATCCCGCTGTCAGGTACAGGCACACACCTGGACACACCTGGACACTGGCCCCTCCCCCTCTTTGATGGTGTGTTTCACGTCTCCAGGTCCAGCCGTGGTGTCCTCTCAGCCGCCGCCGCTGTGTCAGCTCTGTATCCTGATCACGTATGATCTGATTATCACGTCTCTCTGAGGTGTTTATGTTCCTGAGCGTCTCTCCAGACTCGTCCTCCTGGAGCGTCTTCCAGCCCGACATCATCATCAGCGCCAGTGAAGGTTCGTGACCGACGCCAGGAACCTCCCAGACCGTTTAGACCACGCCCCTAACGCCCCTGTGTCTGTGTCTCAGGCTACCTGTGGTACCTGCAGGTCAAGCTGCCGCCGACGGTCAACCTGCTGCAGGACAAAGGCAAACTGATGGACTTCCTGCTGCGACGGAGGGACTGCAAGATGGTCATCCTGTCCGTGTGCTCGCAGAGTACGTCTCCATGACAACCGCCGTCTCTGAGCTCACCTGTCTGGTGGTTGTCTCACTAACGTCCCCAGTAGCAGAAGGTCACGTAGGTTCATATTTCTGTCAGAGGAGCTCACCTGGATGACCTGGATGTCTGTCCAGAGGCAGCTGGTACCGCCCCCTGGGAACCAGGATGTCTGTCTGGTGGTGTCCAGAGGCGGCTGGTACCGCCCCCTGGGAACCAGGACGACTTGGTACTGCCCCCTGGGAACCAGGATGTCTGTCAGGTGGTGTCCAGAGGTGGTTGGTACCGCCCCCTGGGAACCAGGATGTCTGTCCAGTGGTGTCCAGAGGCGGCTGGTACCGCCCCCTGGGAACCAGGACGACTTGGTACCGCCCCCTGGGAACCAGGATGACTGTCAGGTGGTGTCCAGAGGCGGTTGGTACCGCCCCCTGGGAACCAGGACGACTTGGTACCGCCCCCTGGGAACCAGGATGACTGTCAGGTGGTGTCCAGAGGCGGTTGGTACCGCCCCCTGGGAACCAGGACGACTTGGTACCGCCCCCTGGGAACCAGGATGACTGTCAGGTGGTGTCCAGAGGCGGCTGGTACCGCCCCCTGGGAACCAGGATGACTTGGTACCGCCCCCTGGGAACCAGGATGTCTGTCCAGGTGGTGTCCAGAGGCGGTTGGTACCGCCCCCTGGGAACCAGGATGTCTGTCCGTTGGTGTCCAGAGGTGGCTGGTACCGCCCCCTGGGAACCAGGACGACATGGTACCGCCCCCTGGGAACCAGGATGACTGTCAGGTGGTGTCCAGAGGTGGCTGGTACCACCCCCTGGGAACCAGGATGACTTGGTACCGCCCCCTGGGAACCAGGATGTCTGTCCGTTGGTGTCCAGAGGTGGCTGGTACCGCCCCCTGGGAACCAGGACGACTTGGTACCGCCCCCTGGGAACCAGGATGTCTGTCCGTTGGTGTCCAGAGGTGGCTGGTACCGCCCCCTGGGAACCAGGACGACATGGTACCGCCCCCTGGGAACCAGGATGACTGTCAGGTGGTGTCCAGAGGCGGCTGGTACCGCCTCCTGGGAACCAGGAACCAGGTGAAGAGCCAGACGCTGCTGTTTTCTGTCATGAACCTGAAGGTCTCGTCTCCGTTTCAGTTCTGGAGGACAGCGACAAGGGGAGTCTTCCCGTCGTGGCAACCGTCTTCGACAAACTCAACCAGGTGTACAAAGAGTACCTGGAGGCGGAGCAGAGCTACACGGCGGTGAGTGGGGGGAGGGTCGGCTGGCGGCCATGACTGACGGATCCGCGCTGAAGTGTTTCTGTGCGTGCAGGCGATGGAGTCCGGTCCGAGCCGAGGCGGCGCCGCCCAGAAGCGCCCAGTCAGGACTCAGGCGGTCGTGGACCAGTCGGACATGTACACGCACGTGCTGTCGTCGTTCACGGAGAGGAAGGTGCACACCTGAGCACACACACACGGGTTTGTGGGTGTTAGCTGGAGGGAGTTGCTACGGGGGGGGCAGTTAGACACCTGTGGTCAGTAAACCCTCGGACTGAAATGTGTGTGTCCCGCAGGGCGTGTCCCATAAGTTCGTCATCGCCGTCCTGATGGAGTACATCCGCTCTCTGAACCAGTACCAGATCACGGTCCAGGTAAGGACGCGGCAGGCGCGGTCGGCTGTGGTTTTACTGGTCAGGGCTCATGTTTCCGCCGTCTCCCGACAGCATTACCTGTACGAGCTGGTCATCAAGACTCTGGTGCAACACAACCTGTTCTACATGCTGCACCAGTTCCTCCAGTACCACGTCCTGAGCGACTCCAAACCACTGGTGAGTTCTCCTCGGACGCGTTTAGTGGGTCACCGCTGCAGGACGACGCTCAGGTGTTGTCAGAAATGGTCCAGAACCAACTGCATCGCTTACGTGATGTAGTGAAGTCATGTGATCAGGTTTGCTTCAAAAACAACCACCAGAGGTCTGTTTTGTTGTGCCTTTGTTTAAATCTGACAGAGGTAGGTTTTAGAAAGAGTCTGAGTCGTTCCTTGAACCCGACACCGCTCACCTACGCTCAGGTCCAACTAGTCCTGAACGGAAGCATTTCCAGCATCATTAAGGGTCGTGAAGGTCACTGTCGCCTGGTAACGCAGGGAACTCTGCTGTTGTGGATCATGGGTACCACATCTGGTGCCATCAAAGGTCCAGTTATGGACCAGAATGCTCCTGTCCTCCAGGTCCTCTTACACTGGTGTACCACAGGGTTCTAGACCGGGCCCCAGGCTCGTTGCTTCCTAAATGTTCCCTTTCAGTGTTTATTGAAACCTTAACTGGTCTGTCGGTACCGTTGGTTGTTTGCCTCCATTTTGGCTCCAAAGACTTTTGTAGCGGGAGGGGCGTTCCCCCACAAAGAGCGCAATCTTCCACCTTGCTAAACTCGCTATCCCACCTGCGCAAACCGCTACATTATCCATAGGAGTGGTTAGGGCGTTCCCCCTGTTTAACCAATCAGTGCGTCAGCAGCCATTGCCTTTAAGAGCAGCTTGCGCTACCAGCTAACCGCTATGGAGCGTCTTTTCATCCAGATCAGAGCAGCTCTGGTCGTCTATGGTTTAACTGGCGATCAAGACGTTTAAGACGATCTCTGCCATTTTCTCAGGGGTTCAACTGAGGACAAATCACGCTTTTTATACATGAGTTAATTCCAAAGGTAGAGACGTTTGTGGACGTCCACATGTGACCAGGTGGACGCACATTGATGCCATTTGGACGTCCTCTTGTAGACGCCGACATGTGGGTAGCGGGTGATCTGACCACCCGCAATCACGAGATGCCGAGTTTGCGAAAAGGGCAAAAGACACGCCCATTGCCACACCTACAATGTGAGTAAGGGAGTCGGCGTAACGGGTAGCGGCTTTAGGGAGCGGAGGTTCCTAAACCCGCAATCAGTGTACGACCTGGGCTGTAATCCCTCCAGCGCATCCTGGGTCTGCTCCCAACTGGACATGCCCGAAACACCTTTACAGGGATCTCCTGCCACCGTGCAGCTTCTGAACTACCTCAGAAGTTACCTCCAGTAATGGACCAGTCCACCTCCAGTAATGGACCAGTCCATCTCTAAGTCCACAGACTCAGCGTCCTCTATGAAGGACATGTTGGTGGGACTGAGAAGGTCCTCCGAGCATTCCTTCCACTGCTGAACGGTGGACGCTGGTCTCCTCAAAGACCACCAAGGCTGCAGCCCGTTTGGCACGTCGATACCTGTCTGCTGATTCCCACAAGCTAACCAAGCTAACCAAGCTAACCAAGCCTGGTGGGACTCCTCCTTCAGTCTGAGGGTCTCACCTGAGGTGAGTTTGAGGATTGTCTCCACGGCAGGAACCAACGACCCTACAGCTCCGGTCAGCTGCTTCAGTAATGGAGGTGTAGAACACCTTCAGCGGTCGACCAACCAGCTGCTTCCAGATGTTCAGAGCTGCTGGAGCGTTTCCTCCAGATGTCTCCAGGTTTTTAACAGAATGAGTGCGTGGAGGAGAAATGACTCAGACTTGTGGTGAAACCTACCTGTTTCAGGTTCGAAGCGTCATGACGGCGGTCATTGTTGGGATGCTAACTGTGATTACTTAGCTGCTCATTAGCCTAACTCTAGCTTCTGTGTTTCAGGCGTGTCTGCTTCTGTCTCTGGAGAGCACCTATCCTCCTGCACACCAGCTGTCTCTGGACATGCTGAAGGTAACGTGACACGTGTTAATGGATCACATTAGCTCCAGAAGGAGGCTCGTTGGTGGAGCTAATGTTTCATGGATCACATAAGCATTAGCTCCAGAAGGAGGCTCGTTGGTGGAGCTAATGTTTTGTGGACCACATTAGCGTTAGCTCCAGAAGGAGGTTCACTAGTGGAGCTAATGTTTCATGGATCACATTAGCATTAGCTCCAGAAGGAGACTTGTTGGTGGAGCTAACTTTTCATGGATCACATTAGCGTTAGCTCCAGAAGGAGGTTCACTGGAGGAGCTAATGTTTCATGGATCACATTAGCGTTAGCTCCAGAAGGAGGTTCAGTGGTGGAGCTGATGCTGTCCTCTGTGTCTGCAGCGTCTGTCCACCGCCAACGACGAGATCGTGGAGGTTCTGCTGTCCAAGCAGCAGGTTCTGGCCGCGCTCAGGTTCATCCGCAGCGTTGGTGTGTACCGTCTAGACGGTTTCAGGCGTTAAGCTCCTCCCCCTTGGATCTAACGTGTTCTCGTGTCGGTTCCTCCCGGAGCAGGCGGCCACGACAACGTGTCGGCTCGGAAGTTTCTGGACGCGGCGCGGCAGACCGGAGACCAGATGCTGTTCTACACCGTGTTCAGGTCCTTCCAGCAGAGGAACCAGAGGCTGAGGGGAAGCCCCGCCTTCAACCCAGGTGAGAGCTGGCACCGCCCCTTCAGGGCGGTGTCTCAGGTGTTTAAGAACCAGGCGCTGGAAAACACCGTCTGGTGTGAAAATCCCAACTGGGTCGGGTGAATCTGCAGCTTTCATGGAGTTGATGGTTTTGATTTAAAAGTCAGTGACGTTTAGTTGAAGGAGCTGCTCAGTGGAGCTGGACTGGTTCTGGACTGGTTCTGGACCGGTTCTGGACTGGTTCCTCCATCATCATGTTATTATGGTGAAATTAGAAGTTAGACAGCGTGTTTATGGTCTCAGCCAGCAGGTGAATTAACGAGCTGATAACGACTCATTGATGGACTCAGTAGTGAAAGTAGATGTTGATGTTGGACCAGCGCATCAGCATCTTTAAAACCAGCTGTGTGTCCGTCCAGATGTGTGTTCAGTCCAGATATGTGTTCAGTCCAGCTGTGTGTCCAGTCCAGATGTGTGTTCTGACTCAACCAGGATTCAAACCTTCAGGTGTGTCTGAGCTGCTGCTTCGGTGTCGTTTATCTGGAAACAGCAGCAGGTTTCATCAACGCAGCTGCTGGAAACGGATCCATTTGTTCCTGTCAGTCAGAGCTGCTGGAGGATCCAGACTGGAGATGGTTCTGGTGGTGCTGGTCAGCTGACCACCGAGGCTTTGAAGCCTCCAGGCTGGACCCCCCTGGTCTCGTTGTCTGAACATCTTCATCATTATTTTCCAGCCTCAACTGAAGCCTGAATAGACTGGAATCCAGATGAAACGGCGTCAAACATCTGGATGAGTCCATCCCTTAAAGAAGGAAATAAAGTATCAAACTAAATATTTATATTTAGTTTAGTACCACCATGAGGTGGAAGGATATGAACCAAAAACACCTGAGTGACAAAAATGAGCCTTTTCTGTAGAAAACTGATCAAGGATCAGTGGTTTGAGTCTGGACTCCAGACAGCAGCAGACATGTTTGTCTCTGCTGGTGACGTCTCTGGACTGGTTCTGTGTGGATGTGGTGCTCTGGACTGGACCGGTTCTGTGTGGACTGGTTGCTCTGGACTGGACTGGTTCTGTGTGAACTGGTTCTGTGTGGACTGGTTGCTCTGGACTGGACTGGTTCTGTGTGAACTGGTTCTGTGTGGACTGGTTGCTCTGGACTGGACTGGTTCTGTGTGGATATGGTGCTCTGGACTGGACTGGTTGGTATACCAACACCAGGATCTGAGTTAGAATCACATCCTGGAGACGTCTGTCTTACTGGGAGCTCCTGTCGTCCCAGTAGAGATGCTGTCTGGATAGAGGTCTTCATGGGTGCGTTTGGGTTGACGGCTGCCACCACCCATATCCTTTACCTGTCTCAGGTAAATGTGGACCCAGCCTGTCAGACTAACCTGTACTGATTCAGACCTGAACCTGGAGTCTTGTCTTGTAAATGGACCTGAGACCCAGTTTGGGCTGGAACCTCTGGTTTTCAGGTTGTTCTGAAGACCTCTAGCCTCTGATGAAGTTACCTGGACAGGTGAGAGTAAACTCACCTTTCCTCTGCTTGCCCAGCTTGTTTCTGTCCCTTTATGTGCAGCATCTGCTTATTGATCCAGTAAGGTGGCAGATGTCCTCTGATGTCCATCCAGGTGTTCAACCTTGGAGTCTCAGAGTCTCGTTACCTGTGACCATCTGCTGGAGCCAGGTGGTCTCCAGGTAACCTCTGAGTGTTTTATCTCCTTAGTGGAGGATCTAACAGGACTGTCCCAAAACCATGACAGAGTCAGGGTGTCTCTGTCTCTGTGATGTCTCCAGCAGCTGGGACGTCCCTCTACTGCTGGTGGATGACCACCTCACTGCTGACGTGTCCATGTTGTTACCTGCTCGTCCTCTCTTCCGTCTGTCCCTCCCTGTGTCTCACGTTGTTTTCATGTTCTGGGTCATGTGACACAGGTGTGTCCTCTTAAACAGGTCCTACAGGTGCTTGACTCTGAGACATATTTGATGTCAACGCTGATGAAATGTCCTGTGAGACATGTGTGCATCTGTCTCTAGTCCTTTCAGGACTGAGTAGTTTACCTTTCTGTCCAGTCTTTACGTTTAGTGTCTAATCTCGTCATACGTGTGCCACCTGGGATCAGCTGTATCTATTTATAATTAATGTTCTAATTAGTGTTTGTCAGGTGTTTAAGGTAAACTTGATTCATGGGTGTTCAGCTACTTCCTGCTGTAATGGCTGGATGTGACTGGAAGTCAGAGGACTCACCTGAGGGATGACACCTGTGCTCATCCCTCCAGAGGAGGAAGGCCCCGCCCCTTTTCCTTTAATCACCTGGAGAGAATCTGATTGGATTGGATGGCCTCTTGTTCACACGTACCTGGTTAATATGTAGTACCCATTCATTGGACTGTTTCTGGCTTATTACTGTGGGTTTGGTTCAGAACAGGTATGATTGGGCGGTAGAGTGTGGTTTTGACTGGACCAGGTGACAGGTGCATTCATTCATCTGTTTCTGCCTCTCTTGTAATTGGGTCGTGGGGTCAGCAGCCCAGGTATAGAGGTCCAGACCCCCCCTGCCCCCAGCTGAGAGATATAGGCTCTGATTGTTTACCTGCTGCTACCTGCTATGCTAACTCCCTTATTGTCATTGTAGGTGTGGTGATGGGCGTGTCTTTTGTGTTTTCTGCAGACTTGGTATCTTGTGATTGTGGGTTTAGGATAGTGGGTAGTGGCTGGTCAGATCACCTGCTACCTGCTGTCCCTTAATAGTGGCTTTAGGAGGTTTGGAGGAATATTGTTGGAACCAGACCTGGAGTTTAGTGATCTGAGGGATGAAGCCAGTTGGCCTTTAAAAGGGGTTTTTTTTTAGGGCACAAAGGTCATAATAAAAAAAAACCACCACAATATGACATGATATGCTAATAAATGGTACAACACAGTTGTTGAATTCAGAAGCTTGGATATTTTTAATAGGCTACCACACTTTTGGACTTTTATCAGGTTATTACACATCCATAAATGTAATTTAAATCATCATCTGATGATGGGGATGGAGAACCTGAGGTCTTCCTGGGCCCATAAAGACAAACAGTTGGCCTCCACCTCTCTATGCTCCCTCTGTCTTTTTACATTGGCTGAAAAACAGTTTTATGATTAATCATAGTGGCACAACTAGTTAATATATTTAATTTCATTTCATTGATTCATTCCAGACATGTCAAAACAATCTTTTAAAGTATAGACAATGTTAACACTATCATGAATCTATGTATCTGAAAATAAATATAATATATTTATAAAATATAAAATAATGCATAACCATAACTTAGAAACATGTAGAACCTCTTGTAAATAAATCTAAATATTAAATGGACATACCCCCCCCTGTTTATATCCAATGTATACACATGGAAAACACAGATCTGGTTTAACATGTCTGAAAAGAGGTATTAATTCCTTCCAAATGTTATTTCTTAAATGTACCACATAAACTTAGGCTAAAATAAGAAGAATCTAACAATTAACTATTCCATGATAACTTTTTGAAGTAGGTGTTCATTTTTTGGCAGTTTTTTTCTGCATCTTTGAGTTCTTTTGCGACTCATCTCAACTTGTTCCCGTCTTGGCTTCTTTTTTCTGAGGGGAAAAAAGTTTACAGTGAATATGTTAAATAATTTTAAATAATATTATCAGATTTTCATAGCCTACTGATTATTCAAATGCTTAAGCCACCCCGGAGTGTATTTCTGTAATGATATGTTAAAGAGTTTAGGTTTCAGTTTTGTGCACCTGAAGTCTCAGAGGTGTATTGTGTATAAAACACTGAATGAATCAATCTATCTCAGCATCGTCATCCTGCCTTGGTTTGGAGAGAAAAGGATTATTTGAAGACTTTAGTTTATGATAAAACAGCTGATTGCAGGAGACCGTTTACTTGGGTTGCCTTAGCAACCATAGCTCAGAAGGCTACAGTAGCGAGACATGATGGTCTCCGTCTGATATTGAAACATTAAATATCAGATGTTTTAATATCAGTAGGCTATAGCTACAAGACATGACCAGAAAGATTTACAGAAGTGTTGATTTAGCTTGTTGGATAGCTAGGTCCCCCTCAGGGAGGCTAATAGGCTACTGCTACAACCAAGTCTAACAGCTCTTTATCAATTTAAAGTTGCTAGTGATTGATCATGATTTATAGTCCTGGGCTCAATCTTTAAAGTCCTTATGCTCAATGACAAGCTATTTGATCCAGAAAACAGATGGCTTTTTGAACACTTACCTTTAATGTCGTCTTTGTGGTATCGTTGTGCTGTTTATCCCACAGACAGAACGTTAGTGGAAATAGATGCTGTGCTGTAGAGTTATGGACGGATCCTGCAGTAGGACACAACTCTGCTCCAGTTGTTTAGCTTTAATACAGGTAGGTCTACCGATGGGCACTACGGTGTAAACTAGATGATAGTTGAAGGAAGGGGAGACGGCAGGGCACCAAGGCCACAGTGGCTGTTAAACAACCAATTTTTGGAAGGGTATCATGGTCAAGAAGAAGGGCTACGATGGCCATGGCTGCTGTGAACTTCCTGCCCTCTGTGCAACATGTGAGTGTTGGTTTTGTCAGTGTCCTTGACAGCGGTCAGTTTAATGGATCTTGGCAGGAGCCTTTTACTGGTCTGATGTGTGCAGTACTGGGTTTGATGGAGGGTCTGGTATAGATGGCAACACTGATCATGTGTCTTTGTGCTGATGTAGTGTTTGTTGGGATGATTTGTAAGGAACGGTGACATGGATTGATCGCAGATGTGCTGTGCTGACTTGATGAGTGTGTGGTTGTTGTGATGTCCTTGATGGGATGTGTTATTGTCTGGTAGTTGCTCTGTGCTAGTGGGTAGCTGGTCCTGGTTAGTGGCGTGGCCAATCGGGAGGCGTGGTTGGCTCGTTGGGGTGATTGGTGTCTTGGTGGCACCTGTGCAGGTCCCTGCACCTGGTACTTAACTGCGGCAGTCCTCTGGAGCGTCAGCGGAAGCGTCAGCCCCGGTTCAGCCCTCCTTGGGTGAAGACCGACGGGTCAAGACCTGCAAGTCACCCTGCGCAAGTCGGCCAGCGGGGAGGCCACAGGGACCAGTCACCCACAGTCACCCAGGACCCAACAGGAACCAGAACCAGGCTCAGCTGAGACCATGACCCATTGGAAGAACAGGAGTTCACCGTCCCCAAGTGAGCACAGACAGCTCCAGCCACTATCAATCAGTCCTACCTGTCCACATCAAGGGGCACCATCTAGGTGTTCAGACATGGGACTCACTGGTCAGACATTGCAGCAGGGGTCCATGGTAGGTCCTGGATCAGAGAGCAGTCACACACTTACCTCTCCTGTTCAAGTCTCCTCACCATGGTCCAGTGAAAAAGAAAAGCCCGGTAAACCAGTACCAACTGACTGCTCCTGGACACATTGGTAGCACCTGGAGGCACCTCAATCAACAGCAAGGACACTGAACCACCAAGGGACAGGTCTGCTGGATCCATGCAGGTACATGTATGACATCAGCAACAGCTCCAGACAATGAACCATAGAGCTGAGCTACTTGATTAACTCTACAATATATATATCAATATTTTATTTCCCGAGACAGTATCAATTTCCTAGCTGCAGGTATCAATATTCTAAGCTTCTTCCAAACCCCCGTGTCCCACCTTTAAAAGCTTGCAAGCAACAATTTGCACTGTTTAAATAAATGAAACTATTTTTCTGAACACATCTTTTATTCATTTTGTCCAGCATTTACAAGCTGCCTGTCAGCCATATAATGTGTAATTGATGCTTTCAGTTTAATTAATTCAAACAAAGTCATTGGAACACTCACAAGATGTCACCAAAATCACTTTGTCCCTTTAAAATCTATCAGAAAATGATGTCATTGTATTGTAGGATAAATATCAACATATATCATATCACAAGATTAGTGTATCACTACAGCCCCTATGAACCGTTACACAAGACTGAGGACATGAACTTCCAACAGGAAGAAGGTCAGACTGGACAATAGTCCAATACAGACACAGGAAAGAAGACACACTAACAGAGGACACCATCCATCTGGGAGGAGCAACCATCCCTAAAGACAAAACAACCTCAGCCAAAGTTCCCAGAACCACATCTGACCAAACCTGTGGACTTCTAGAACACTGTCCCATAGACAGGAGACACCAGACTGGACTCACTCAGAGACCAGTAACTCCAGTCTGGGTTTGTTCTTGAACACCTCATAAACATAATCAGGCACAGAAGGGTGATGATGTGGGTCCATGATGGGACCTGGACTGGGACCTGGACTCCCTCCAGTCAACGAGTACACCATGATCTCCTCTGACATCTGCTCACACCACACTGAACCCTGGACACCTGGACAGCAGAGCACCTGCTTCACCAAGTTCCTCAGAGACAAGATGAGGACAGTCCATCACTCACCTGATCTGTCCACCACAAATGTCTTTGAGTCACCAGTCCAGCAACACAACACTGCTCCACCCACAGAGATTCAGGTAGCACCTGTGCTCCAAGGACCTGCTCTGATTGGACATCAGGAAGGACAATATCAATCTCTGTCCTATTTAACATTTAATATTACCACTTATACTCTATCAGCCATATTTTCTCAGAGATCATCTTCAGGGCCTTTGAAAACCACCCAGACATAGTTTGTACCATAGGAGACAACATACAAATAAAGTTAAATTAGTATCAATCAATCAATCAATCAATCAGTCTCATTCCCACCTGCTCTCCTTGTGAAAGTTGATGAAAGGACACTTTTGAACGACAGGTCTGAACAGCACCACACCTCCCTGGACATCCTTTCCACATATCTGTCAATCACTGAAGCTCCTGTGGTTCCTCAGGGCTCCATACAAGGACCTCTCAATCAATGAATCAGCCATTGATGCCAGTGACATCAGTCAGTACTGATAAAGTCATTGTCTGTCACTACATACCTCATTTGCGCAGCTTTGACACATTTTCATAATTTCTTTTACTCATCTGATCGATCAATCAATTGATCAACTGATAGACATACATGAATAGATGGATAGATAGATACATCTAAGCAACTGAGCTCACTCAGAAATCTCTATGGGCCCAAGGAACAACCCCACCAACCACTCGAGAACAAAACTAGACCAGTGCGCTACTGAGCATGCTCCATGACAGATGCTAAGAGGCTAAGAACAGAGGCACTGAGTCCCAGTATCAGCCCCTCCACCAGTTAGTTAGCTCCTCCACCAGACCAGTTAGCCCCTCCACCAGACCAGTTAGCCCCTCCACCAGTTAGAGCTCCTCCACCAGACCAGTTAGCCCCTCCACCAGTTAGAGGTCCAACACAGATGAGACCAAACAACAGGGAAACTGCCACAGAAACAACCCACAAACCATCACTGCCAAGGTGGGCGGGCTCAGGTAGCCTCCAGGTCATGCTGAAGCTCCTCCCCTTTGATCCTCCAACTGGACCATCAACAGTCGGTCTCCCAGCAGAAACGTGACTCCACATTAAACTGGAACATTTCAGATCAAATCATCACATTCAGGTTAAAGTTGTGATTTTACAATAAAAAGCAGCAGATTCCTATTTAACAACTCATATGATTTAAGATTATAAAGTTGTGCCGTTAGCGCACCGACCATCTGATCACATATTTTTACCTCCTCCAAGGAGGTTTGGTTTCTGCCGGCATTTATCTGTCTGTGTTCTAGATAACTGTAAACCAGGGGTGGGCAATTAATTTTTACAAGGGGCCACATGAAAAACCTGAGTTGTGTCAGAGGGCCACATCAACGATAACTTGAACTTAATCCTGCTCAACTTCCTTCCATTGTAAAATGCATTAAATTATATATTCTAAATAGCTGGTACTGGTAATTAGAAGAATACAATTATTCTGTAGATATTTATATTAGGCTCTGTGAAATTGTGGCGTATAGGTCGAGTAAAAAAAACAAAAATAATCATTAATAAGTCCAATTTATTCTTAACTTGTTAAATTCCTCAAACTGTGAATTACAACACATCTATAGAAACACATCAATTAAATGAATAATGTTTTAATGTTTTCCACCTCATTTTACCAATTCCTTGTTGGGTTTGCAGTTTTGCTAGCAATGCATCAGCCTCTATTGCGCTCTTTATCAGACAGATTTCTGTATTTTACCTCATGTTTGGTCGTGTAGTGCGGATTCAAATTAAAATCTTTAAACAGCGATCTGTGTAGCACAAATCACGGCTTCACCTTTTAATTTCTGTAAAGAAACACTTAGCGGTCCATGTCTTGTTGAAAGCACGTCATTCCTTGTCAACTTTTCTTTTCTTAGCGTCAGCAAACATTTTAACGGCAGCATCACTTAGCGCTGTTTACCTTCATGCACGTACGCTACACGGAAGTACTACGCCTTTCAAAATAAAAGCACCACAGTTGTATTGCACGCACAGCATAGAATTTTTTTTTATTATTATTAAGTTGTAATCAAATGTAATTTATGATTGGCCTCATGCGGGCCGGACAGAGACGCACAAAGGGCCGGATGTGGCCCGCGGGCCGTGGTTTGCCCAGGTCTGTTCTAAAAGTTATGGATGGATTTTGATGGAATTTTCAGGAGTTGTCAGAAATGTGAAAAGGAAGAACTGATTTCATTTTGGTTCTGATCCGGAAGAAATCCTGGATTCTGGATCACTTTCAAATTTTCAATAACATTGCAGTCAACGAGGCCAGAAATGTTGTTTCTCAACATCTCCGTTAATTATTGACCTAAACTGATGAAATTTGACTCAGGGATCAGATTTCAGAGGCTGATCCAGAAGGCGGATTTTATCACAACCTGTAAATCACTATACAGGTGAATAGTTGTGGTTAGCGGAGGTCTGCGCTCTCTGAGTGCTTTGCTAGTTTTAGATCAAAGCGTTGCTGTTTAGCTACAGTCGGTGTTTAACAAGTCGTGTTGTTGTTTTACAGTGAAACGTGATTCTGACACCAACGACTGCAGTTCTCTACGTCTCACATCTGATATAATAAAGTTTTACTACAGACGGTTAGAAGATGACAGATTTTAGGATGTAAAGTTACAACATCATGATTATTGTACTAAAGTTTAAGTTTTCAGTCTAAAAGCTTAACTTTAGTAAACGTTTCCAGCAGAGCCGTGGTTACTGCTGATTAGGTTTTAATCAGTTACAGATTTACCTCAAACTCACCTGGATTTGCTCCAATCAGGTTTCTCTGTCAGACTCTGAGTCACCTGGTACAGGTTCTGGTGGTGGTTCTGACTGGACTCAGACTGCTGGTCTGGTTCTGGTCCGGCCCATCTCCTGATGTGGTTCTGGTCTGGGCTCAGTTCCAGGTCAGAATACTGGTCTGGTTCTGGTCTGGACTCAGTTCCAGCTCAGAGTTCTGGTCTGGTTCTGGTCCGGCCCGTCCCCTGACGTCTCCGTCTCGTCTCCAGGTGAACACTGTGAGGAACACGTCTGTCACTTCAAGCAGCTGTTTGGGGACCAGGCGCTGATGAAGGCCTCCACCGTCTGAAGGTCCGGGACCAGGAGACTGGACCTGGAGGAGACCACCACCATCATCATCATCATGATCACAGGTGCAGGAAG
Organism: Hirundichthys speculiger; assembly: GCA_018398805.1. NCBI lineage: Eukaryota > Metazoa > Chordata > Actinopteri > Beloniformes > Exocoetidae > Hirundichthys > Hirundichthys speculiger. Next base: position 476,285 of record JAGFBZ010000569.1, read on the forward strand.
TGACATCACTCAGGTTCCTGCCTGACACCTGCAGACCTCTGACACCTGATCAAAGACTGAACTGCAGCAGGTTTGTTCTTCTGGAGACACAAATCCAGATTAAACCGGTTCTGGATCTGAGGAGCAGAACCAGGAAACACCTGAAACATTTACTCTGTTGGTGAAGCAAGCAGCAGCAGGTGTTCAGGTGAGCTGCAGGTGTGAAGGTCTCCTCCAGGTGGAGGTGAGACAGGTGAACCCACCTGTGGTGACTCATTCAGCTCCAACTGTCAGAGGTTTGCTTTGAAACTGTTGCAGCTTCTTTTACCTTCAATCACATGATTTTACTCTGATGTAATGTGGGCGGGGCCAGGGGGGCGGGGCCTCTTTACCTGTGAAATAAAGGAAACTACTGAGTTAAATGTTTTAATGTTCATCTGTGTGACGGAGGAGAAGTTTGTTCATGTAAAACTAAAATAAAAACCTACCTGCACCTGCACCTGCACCTGTCCTGATCAAGGTGAGTCTCTTCCAGACCTCAGAACCTCAGGTCCAGAACATCCTCCAGGTTTACAGGTCACATGTCAGGTCATGAACACCGGGGTCCCCCAGGGATGTGTGCTGAGCCCCCTGCTGTTCACACTGATGACCCACAACTGTTGGGCCGGAACAACCAGAACCACGTCACCGAGTTCACAGCTGACATCAGCAACGACGGCTCCGCCTACAGGGAGGAGGAACATCATCTCATCTGACATCAACAACCTGCATCTCAACATCAGCAAAACAGGAAATAACTGTGGACGTCAGGAGGAGCCACATGTGAGAACATCTGCATTAACAGAACATGCCGTTAGAACCACCTGCACCAACATCTGGAGCCGCCAGCTGCAGAACTGTTGACGGGTCTCAGGTCAAACTTATAGATGTCAGGTTACCAGCAGGTGGCGCCAACTCACCGCTCACTGCAGGGAAACCAACAGACTTTACATGTTTTAGCAGGAGTTTCACATAACAATCAACAAACACAGGGGTCCTTCTTAAACCTGTTACACACACACACATATATATATATATGTAGTAGTGCTGGGCGATATGGAAAAAATCATATCACAATATGGACTATTTTATATCACGATAACGATATATATCACGATATACCATAATAAAGTATGTGTGAGAGCCATTTATGGGCACATTCAATAATTGGTGAATTATTCATGTTGCTACATATTTGCAGTAGGAGTTCTGACAGTATGTTATTTTATGCTACAGTCACTTTGTGTATACTTATATTTGATGTTAATTTCTTTTGATAATGCTTTGCCTGTTATGGTGCACGTGCCTGTTTGTGACAGTAGATGTAACGTTTGGGCAGCTGGCCCTTTAAAAGGAAACGTGCTGCTGGGAAGCGAGTCTGGATCTGCAGCTGGTTTGACCGTCGTTAGGCCGTATGGAATATGGTCATATTTAAGTTTGGCGGTAGAAAGTGTTATTTTTGGTCACCATGGATATGCTCACCATCTCGATGTTGGATCAAGCTTGTGAGGATGTAAATAAATGTGTTGAATGTTTTCCCTGTGAATACGCTGGGTATCACAAGAAAACTGGAACACAAGTCAAACTTTCACATCACACCAGCTGTAGTAAGTGGCCGAAGACACTTGGTCAAATTAAAATACGGCCTCGATACTATGTTCTTGTCCTCCGTCCTCTCTCTATCCTCCATCTGGTCCAGGTTTCTTCCTCTTAAAGTGGAGTTTTTTACCTCCATTATCATTGATTAGGGTTTAATATTCTAATTTTAGTTAATGATATTGTCTCGAGGGACATGATCTCTGTAAAGACCTGGAGACAGTTGTCATGGTAACAGACACTGTATAAATAAAGTTGAATTGAATGAGAAACTTGGTGTCGCCTCCTGGTGGTCAGATGCGTCATATTGATCCTGACGTCTGTAATTAATTAGCTTAATTAACCTCCAGCTGGTGGATCAGAGACTCTTCCTTTCAGTCAAACACCACATGTGACTGTTACGACATTTAACATGAGAACTAATGACTTTTTAAAAACTTACCTGTGATGAAATGATGTCTATAAAACATTTTCCCGCTTCTTCTTCTCTGAGTTGACTGACGCCATTAATCTTTCTTTCTGTCCGTTTCTTCAGAAACTGAACGACCCACAAAGAAATCAATATTTTAATTAATGAACAGAAACCCTTACCTTTGGATCAGAACCGTCGGAGTTTCCTACCTGCCGCCGGAAGTTGTTGTTTTTTTCCCGGCGTTTGTTTACGATGCAAAAGGGGCGTGGCCACCAAAGGAGCGGGACGTGACGGTTTGGTGTGTCGTCACAATGACGCAATTAGACTTTAAACCTGAATTATATTATTGATTTCTCCATCTTTTTTTTTTTTTTTTTACACTTCTGTAAATAAACGTGTTTGTTAGAATATTTCTTTACAAAAAAAAGAAGAAAAAAATAAAACGTGATCCAGGAAGTCCGGTTGTCTGCAGTTCCTCCGCTGACCGCCAGGTGACGGACGGCGCAGGTCCAGTCGGTTCCGGTGTTTAAAGAATTAAATATATTTACAGCCTGTTTTTGTCTCTTCTGTCAGATTAGATGTGAATTATAAATTTATATGAAGCAATAAAGCGACCAATCAGACGTCATTTAGCTTAACAGGCTGTCATGATTTTAGCAACTTAGCAGGTAGTTAGCATCAAGCTAAACACCAGAGCTGCGAATAAAAAACCCGACTGATCAAAGAAATAATAACTTTCTATTCTTGTTAAAATTATTTCCAGGCAGGTTTTCAGACTCACAGCAGGAAAATATTAATTAAAGTCATATTTAATCTTCTCCTCTCAGCTGTTCCCTTCATCGTCTCCTCCATCCTCCTCTCTTCATCTCCTCCTTCTCTCCATCCATAAACCTCTCTGGTCTTCAGACCTCCTGGTCCAGTTCCAGCCTCCTCCATCCTCCATCCTCCATCCATCCTCCACACCTCCACCATCCTCCACACCTCCATCCATCCATCCATCCATCCATCCATCCTCCACACCTCCATCCTCCATCCATCCTCCATCCATCCTCCACACCTCCATCCATCCTCCATCCATCCTCCATCCATCCACCTCCATCCTCCATCCATCCTCCATCCCCACACCTCCATCCATCCTCCATCCATCCTCCACCTCCATCCCCAGCCTCCTCCACACCTCCATCCTCCATCCATCCTCCATCCATCCTCCACACCTCCATCCTCCATCCATCCTCCACACCTCCATCCTCCATCCATCCTCCATCCATCCTCCACACCTCCATCCATCCTCCTCCATCCTCCACCCTCCATCCATCCACACCTCCATCCTCCATCCATCCTCCACACCTCCATCCTCCATCCATCCTCCACATCCATCCTCCATCCATCCTCCATCCATCCTCCTCCATCCATCCTCCATCCATCCTCCACACCTCCATCCTTCATCCATCCTCCACACCTCCATCCATCCATCCTCCACACCTCCATCTCCATCCATCCTCCACACCTCCATCCTCCATCCATCCTCCATCCATCCTCCACACACCTCCATCCTCCTCCTCTCCATCCATCCTCCACACCTCCATCCACACCATCCATCCTGTCTCTCTCTCTCTGATCTGGTTGAAGGTCCTGGTCCAAACCTCTCCTGGACACTTCCAGACCTCCACAGGTGTCTCACCTGGACCACCTGTCTTCGTCCTCTTCAGTGTCCTCCTCCCTTCAGTCTCTAACCTTTGCTACGTCCTCGTCCTCAACAGTCTCCTCGTCCATGTCCCCCGTCCTCCTGTCTCCTGTCCTTCAGTCCTCTGTGTCCCACTTCTTCTTACCTGTGACCTTAAAGACACCCGACACTCTTCCGTCTCCAGCTTCTACCACTTTGTCCTCTGAGGCTGCATTAAATAATAAAAATAATAAAGAAAAAGAACGTTAAGGTTAAAAACTCCTCTGATTGAGAGAGAATAAAAAAACCTTTAAGGTAAACAGTGGAAAGAAAAAAACTCCCCTTTAAGAGGAAGAAACCTGGATGAGGACCTGGACCTTCCTGCTGAGGACAGAGAGGACGGAGGACAGAGAGACGAGGGACACAGATATGTGGACAATAATATATCAGATAAAATGATCCATTAACTTTAGAACTAATATTCTGGTTTATTGTTAGAACATAAACTACGGAAGATGAAACTATAAACAACACTGAGCTGGTTGGAGGGTCAGACTGCAGGTTAGCGGGTTAGCTGCTAACCCAGAGACACCTGTACAGACAGGCTGGAGGTCAACGCTACAGACCGTTAGCGCCGCCCGGCTAACGAGCCCAACTGCTAACGGTAAATGGTTCCAGGACTGTTGAAGCAGAACGATGCCGGAACCTTCCCTCTACGGTGAAGCTGCTGCTGAAGCAGAAGCTAAACCAGCTAAGCTAACAAGAGCTAACCAGGGGGCGTGTTCTAGCGCTGCTGGTCCCGCCTCTACGCAACATGATGGGCTTCAAACCCGTCTGTCACGTGACCAGGATCTAGAACCATGTCTTTTTATCATCTTCCTGGTTTCCATGGTGACGGCTCCAGATACGTCCTGATATCTTGGCTGGTTTCTTTTCTCGACACTGTTTGGTTTGAAGGTTTTTCTCCTGCAGAAGAGTTTATTTTCCATCATTTCTTTATTTTTAGATTTAATAATATTTCTTATCACTGATATTTGCTTGAGGGGGGGTCATGATGAAAAGCTCCTGGAGACGGTTTGTATAGAAATAAAAACGATACAAATAAAGTTGAACTGAACCGATTTAAGGTGCATCTTCTTATTTAACGTCTGTAAACGTCTCGTTTCTACTTTAAAGCTCGTTGCACCTTAAACCGTCCAGCTCAACATCTGGACCGACTGTAGAAACAGCTGGACCCTTCTGGTCCAGTGACCTTCACCTTGATCATGTTGGGGTTGGACCGGGTTCACCCTCCACCCTGGACCGGGTTTACCCCCGACCCTGGACCGGGTTTACCCCCGATCCTGGACCGGGTTTACCCCCGACCCTGGACCGGGTTCACCCCCGACCCTGGACCGGGTTTAACCCTCCACCCTGGACCGGGTTTAACCCTCCACCCTGGACCGGGTTTACCCTCCCGACCCTGGACCGGGTTCACCCCTGACCCTGGACCGGGTTTACCCCTCCACCCCGGACCGGGTTTACCCCCCACCCTGGACCGGGTTTACCCCCCCACCCTGGACCGGGTTTACCCCCCCACCCTGGACCGGGTTTAAACCCCGACCCTGGACCGGGTTTACCACCGACCCCGGACCGGGTTTAACCCTCGACCCCGGACCGGGTTTAACCCTCCACCCCGGACCGGGTTTACCCCCGACCCCGGACCGGGTTTAACCCTCGACCCCGGACCGGGTTTACCCTCGACTCCGGACCGGGTTTACCCCCGACCCTGGACCGGGTTTACCCTCCACCCTGGACCGGGTTTACCCCCGACCCTGGACCGGGTTTACCCTCCACCCCGGACCGGGTTTAACCCTCCACCCCGGACCGGGTTCGTCAGTTAAGTGTCGTGTTTCTTTCCTCAGAGCTCATTTCGCCCCCTTGTGGTCAGAACCGGTTCTGCTCCACATAAAACGGTCCAGACGGAGACACAAAGGACAGAAAGCTGCAGGTGTTTGATTCACACCTTCCTTGATATAAACTTTATTGCTTTTCTATTGGTTTGAGTACAGAGGAGGTTTTTACATCTGTTGACTTTAGTGAAACGCTGTCATGATTTCTACCAGCAGGGGGAGCAGAGGAACCGCCAGAACCTTCCAGACGGGTTCAGGGGGAGCAGAAGAACCGCCAGAACCTTCCAGACGGGTTCAGGGGGAGCAGAGGAACCGCCAGAACCTTCCAGACGGGTTCAGGGGGAGCAGAAGAACCGCCAGAACCTTCAGACGGGTTCGTGTTAATGCTGCGTGACTGAGGTCCGACCACACGGTGGCGCCGGACGTCCTCTCGAGTTCCACCGGACGGAGAAGACGGCGGCGTCTCCTCCGTCCGGTGGAGACAAGTTCACAGTCAAGTGCTAAATGTAGTGATTTACAGTTCTGAATCATTATTTAAAATTAAAAAAACAAAAAAAAAAAAAAAAAAAAGAAATAATCAGAACAAGTTGCAACTCAGGAAACGAGAACATGAAGCTTTTCAAATAATGGATTTGTGAAAGACCCTGAGAGCGAGATTATATATATTCTTATATTTATATCATACGCGTGTCGCACAAGAAGTGATGAAGAAAGAAGAAATCATCCATAATTGAAAAAAATTAGAAGCAACATGCAAAAAAAACTAAACTAAAACTCACCCTTTAACTGAACACAATGAATTTCACAGTTTTATACGAATTTATATGTCATAAGAGGAAAAAATGAACAAAAAGACATTTCTCAGCCAAACTAAATATAAACAGAACCAACAGTCCGTTCGTAGCTCAAACCTTTAACGTAAAGCTTTTGGATTCAGAGGGATTTTTATTGCTAATCCGAGCTGTGAGTCGGCGCCGCGGCGGCCGCTAACGGACACGACCGAACCGCCGGTTCCTCACAACAGTTCTGCAGCATCAATGTGATAGTTTTAATACATGGCTTCTTCTCAAGTCAACACACACAAACACACACACACACACACACACACACACACACACCTGGGCTCCAAATAAATACATTTAAAAACAGTCCATGTGCATTCGAATGGAAGTCCAGTATTCACGCAAACGCAGACAAGACGCACGGCGGCGCACGCCGAGAGCTAACAAGACAGAAATCTGTTCGCCGAGAGAGAAAGAGGGAGTTTCTCCACGGGGGGGTGTGGGGGGGGAAAAAACGTGTTTCTGAAAACTGGCGTTGAACGGTTCGCCAGCGTTAGCGCTGTTAGCAGCTAAACAGCACGCTGTTGCTACAAGATAAATTCATGAAATGAAACTCGATGCTGACGGTGCTCGACTGACACAAAAAAATAATCTGCTGACTGAGCTTTCGGCGTCAAGCTAACGGCGGGAAAATTAAGTTCGAGATAGTTAGCATGTTCACGTGTTAGCATGTTAGCCGTGACACATTTGGTTTCTGCTTTTACCTCTGCAGAGGAATATGTTGATATCATAAGAGGGAGAACGTTTTGTGCTCGTTTAAAAATGCTAACAAATGACGGCTCGGAGCAGCTAGTTAGCCGCTAGCTTGGAAGCTGCAACAACTGACTTGACATTCTGGAGCTTCTCTCTTTTTTTTAAGTAAGGTACAGTTCTTCAACACATTTTATGACACCGCTAATCATTCCGCAATGACAACAATTTTAACATTTGCTTCTCCGTTTCCACGAAAAAAATTCCAGTTCTGCGTTTGCTTTAGCTACCAAAAAGTAACAAAATATTTCCGACACCCGTGACTTTAAACTGTCTGTCTTGGAGAGAGCACTATATATATTTTTTAGCGGTTGGTATTCGTGACGAAGCCTTTGATATTTTATGAGTCGCTTCAGAACGTAAATATCTGTAATTAATGTGACGATCGTCTGAACGTTGTAAAGTAAAAAACATTTCAGGCGTATCCAGTTGCTGCGTTAATGGGCGGAGACTGTCCGGCACGTCAACGCCACCTCGTCCCGCTAGAGGCGTGTTTAGTTTGTGTGTTTTGCTGCTAGCACGTGTCAAACAATTAGCTTTCTGGGTTCCCACCAAGTTAAAACCGAGTCCGTTCAGAGCGTGAAAGTTTAGCTAACTGTGACATCACAGACCCACATCAGGTTGATCTCCATCACTGAGGCGCAGACGTGGAAAAAGGCGGAGCCTGCAGGAAACTACCTCTTCCTCTCTTGATTGTGTCGCGTAGTCGTATAAACGAGTAAAGGTCTGGAAGTCGTTAGTGCCAGTTTGCAGCAGCGCCAGTCAGAGCAGTTGTTCAATATTCTTTTTATTATTATTTTAAAATTTTAAACCTGCTAAAATAGCCAACTGCTGCTGCCGTACAGTTCCGTTATGAGCCACTGAGGTTCAATTTGCTTATGAGGTTGATTGATTAAAAAAATAATAAAGAAAAACGCACCAGGAGAACAATTAGCTAAACTCATATTCACACAAGAGAAAAACAAAATAAAAATAAAAACTAAACCTATCCGTCCGTCCGTCTGGCCACACACACGTATGTACACACAAACACGCACACGTGCAGTTCTGGAACACAGAATAGTGTTTCATCCGTCCGTCCGTCCAAAACCGTCACGACACACAGACGAGGACTCGCTAACGTCTCAAAACTCCTCAATGATTGTCGCCAACGCTGAAGTCGTAACCTCGAGACCTTCGGCTGAGTTTGACCGTTCAGCTTCAAAGAAAGAAAACTTTAGAAAACGCTTTTCAAATGTTTGATTTTTTTGTTGCTAACACACTTCCACGAAGAAGATGAGGCTAACTGTGGTTAAACGAACCAGAAACGCACGAGTAATACTGCTGGGGGACGAGCTAGGCTGCTAGCTGAACGTGCTGGAGCTAGCCGGGGCTAACTGACCCTAACGGGCGCAGCTAAACTGATGCCGGCCCTCGTCAAAGCTAGCTGAGGCTAAGCTAACCAGAAAAGCTGTCTTTTTGGTCAGCTTGACTAGCGTCTTTGGTATGGTCACTAATTCCTCACCAAGTCAAAACAGGCTAATTCTCGCTAGCCTGCGCTTACTAGTCTTATCTCTCATCTCAGCTAGTTAAGGCTAAGCTAACTCCATGCCTTGCAGCCCTTTTCTGGCTGCAAGGCATCAATTTAGCCCTTAGCATTTTTTATTTAAATACACGGTATAACCAATCAAGCCCTTGTTCACGCTAAGACAGTGACAACTTCAACGTGCAAGCCCCGGCTATCCCTTTTTTGAAGCTAAACTAATGAGTTAGCCCCTGCTTCTAGTGGTTGTTAGCCCAAGCTAGAGGCTGTTAGCCCCTACTAGCAGTCACTAGCCCCTGCTAGCTTTGATCTGATACCAGTCACTAGCCCCTGCTAGCTTTGATCCGATAGCGATCATTAGCCCCAGCTAGCGGCTGTTAGCCCCTACTAGCAGTCACTAGCCCCTGCTAGCTTTGATCTGATAGCAGTCGTTAGCCCCTGCCACCAGTCACTAGCCCCTGCTAGCTTTGATCCGATAGCGATCATTAGCCCCAGCTAGTGGTTGTTAGCCCCAGCTAGCGGCCGTTAGCCCCTGCTAGCCGTGCCGTGGAAGACGCAGGATTTTCGGGGGTGCGGAGCTGCTCGTCTGATGGTTGCAGTCAGAAAGTGGAAGTCTTGAGGTAAACTGAATCGGGGGGGGGGGGGGGGGGGGGGGGGGGGGGGGGGCGTGTTGGCGGCGGTCTACGGGTCTGTACTCGACCCTAAACGAACACCGGGGGGCGACGATGACAGACGGGAAAACGGTCGCGCGCACACATTCACAACCACAAAAAAACAAACAATTGATTTGTTCAGTTACTTAAAAATTCCCCTTCCCGCACCTAAATATCGCACACATGCAGAAAAAAACAAAATACTCGATCATCACATGCCACATTTCAACGTTTGTACACATGGAATCAACTGAGAATGATAATAAATGAGAAATTAGCACACGGGGGCGTCTTCTGAGGGTTGAAGGGATCAATAGTGTGATGGGTTTAAAAAAAAGAAAAGAAAAGAAAAGACAACATGGAAACACAAACACTATTTTCTGCGCCTTTCAAGAGTTCGTTTCCACAGAAGAGCGACTTTGACAAGTTCGTTAAAGTTTGTTTTGTGTTTCTGAGCCAGCGGAGAGATGACCACGTTTTTTATTCCAGTTACAGGAACCTTCCTCGGTCGGTCGGCGTGGCGACCGTTAGTTTGCTGGTGAGACCGCCACGCTTTGGCAGCCCGTCTTCACTTCTGTGCAAAAAAACCAAAAAAACCCTAAAAAAACCAACCGTAGGTGCAGCTGGTGGAAACAGTTCAACCGCCGGTTTCCTTTAAATCTGAGGCTTTGAATCAGTTGCGTTGGATTGTTCGGTCTCGATCGTGGCGATTCAAAAAAAAAAAACAACAAAGAACAGAAGAACATTTCCGGATGCCGACGGTCCGTCCGTCCGTCACCCGAGTTGATCGTCATTTGTCAAACAAAATCTAGAACAATTATAAATTGTGATCGTATATTCTTTTTATTGCTGAAATATAGATTCCCCGCACAAAAAAAGTAAATCATTGTCATCATAAAAAGCTATAAAAATTAGATAGATCCTCCGTAATAATGCAGATAAAGATTTAGCAAAAAACATCTCAGAAGTAGGACTAGTAGTAAGGCACTTCAAGAAAACAAGGTTTCCATCTTTCGGTCAGAATGTTAGCGGCTGGTTTCTGCGGCGTCTTCGATGGCGTAGCGTCGCTCCGTTGAATGGCACGTTGGTGACGTTGGTTGGGGGAGTTTCCCGCTCAGTCGACCCCCACCAGAGGAGGCTTCCCGTTGGGTACGATGTGCTCCAGGGGGGGCTTGGTGTGGATCTCCAGCAGCCCCTGGATGAAGCCCGGTGGAGGGGCGGCGTCCTCCGGGGCGGAGGGAGGGGAGGGGTCTTTGGAGGCGCCCGGCGTCGCCTGCGAGTCGGTGTTTGTAGTCATCTTTGATTCAGTAGCTTCGTGAGTCAAGTCAGCGGGGTTCGGGGGCGTTTCTGTAGAAGCGGTCGGCGGATCCGACTCGGATGGGTTTGCGCCGTTTCCCTCCTCCGTCGGCGGCGAGGCCAGGTCCTCCCGCTGGCTCTCGCCTTCCTCTTTCGCGTCCTGGTCCTCCTCCAGGTCCTTGGCCCCGGCGGTGGCGCTCCCGCACTCGCTCTCGTTCTCCGAGGGCGGGCAGGTGGAGGTCGGGGTCGGCGTGCAGGAGTCCCCGTCCTCGCTGGCCATGTCGTCGTTGGCGGCCGAGGAGCCGTCGGGTTCACGCAGCTTCAGGTGGATTCTTTGGTGCCGGACCAGGCTGTGCTTCAGGGTGAAGGTGCGCTCGCAGGTCTGGCACTGGTAGGGCCGCTCACCTGGAGACGGGGAGACGGGCGGGAACAGATCAGACAAAAATACCAAACAGGGACCTGAAACTCAAATGTGTGCAGGACGGTTTCTGGGTTTGACAGATTTGGGTTTGGGGCCCAAGTCAGAATATCTGAGTATCTGGGTACCTATCTAGGTACCTGGGTACCTGTCTAGGTATCTGGGTACCTGTCTGGGTATCTGCCTGGGTGTCTGGGTACCTATCTAGGTATCTGGGTACCTGTCTGGGTATCTGCCTGGGTATCTGGGTATCTGGGTACCTGAGTATCTGGTTACCTGGGCACCTGTGTGTGACCTCGTGTCTCACCTGTGTGTGACCTCACGTGTCTCACCTGTGTGACCTCATGTGTCTCACCTGTGTGTGACGTCATGTGTCTCACCTGTGTGTGACCTCATGTCTCACCTGTGTGTGACCTCACGTGTCTCACCTGTGTGTGACCTCATGTCTCACCTGTGTGTGACCTCATGTGTCTCACCTGTGTGTGACCTCACGTGTTTAACCTGTGTGACCTCACGTGTCTCACCTGTGTGTGACCTCATGTCTCACCTGTGTGTGACGTCACGTGTCTCACCTGTGTGTGACCTCACGTGTCTAACCTGTGTGTTACGTCATGTGTCTCACCTGTGTGTGACCTCATGCCTCACCTGTGTGTGACCTCATGTCTCACCTGTGTGTGACGTCATGTGTCTCACATGTGTGTGACGTCATGTGTCTCACCTGTGTGTGACCTCATGTCTCACCTGTGTGTGACCTCATGTGTCTCACCTGTGTGTGACCTCATGTGTCTCACCTGTGTGTGACCTCATGTGTCTCACCTGTGTGTGACCTCATGTCTCACCTGTGTGTGACCTCACGTGTCTCACCTGTGTGTGACCTCATGTCTCACCTGTGTGTGACCTCATGTGTCTCACGTGTGTGTGACGTCATGTGTCTCACCTGTGTGTGACCTCATGTCTCACCTGTGTGTGACCTCATGTGTCTCACCTGTGTGTGACCTCATGTCTCACCTGTGTGTGACCTCATGTGTCTCACCTGTGTGTGACCTCATGTGTCTCACCTGTGTGTGACCTCATGTCTCACCTGTGTGTGACCTCATGTCTCACCTGTGTGTGACCTCATGTGTCTCACCTGTGTGTGACCTCATGTGTCTCACCTGTGTGTGACCTCATGTCTCACCTGTGTGTGACCTCATGTCTCACCTGTGTGTGACCTCATGTGTCTCACCTGTGTGTGACCTCACGTGTCTCACCTGTGTGTGACCTCACGTGTCTCACCTGTGTGTGACCTCATGTGTTCACCTGTGTGTGACCTCATGTGTCTCACCTGTGTGTGACCTCATGTCTCACCTGTGTGTGACCTCATGTCTCACCTGTGTGTGACCTCACGTGTCTCACCTGTGTGACCTGACTGTGTGTACCTCATGTCCTGTGTGACCTCACCTGTGTGTGACCTCATGTCTCACCTGTGTGTGACTCATGTCTCACCTGTGTGTGACCTCATGTCTCACCTGTGTGACCTCATGTCTCACCTGTGTGTGACCTCAGTGTCAACCTGTGTGTGACCTCACTCACCTGTGTGTGACCCCTCATCTCACCTGTGTGTGACCTCATGTCTCACCTGTGTGTGACCTCATGTCTCACCTGTGTGTGACCTCATGTCTCACCTGTGTGTGACCTCATGTCTCACCTGTGTGTGACCCCATGTCTCACCTGTGTGTGACCTCATGTCTCACCTGTGTGTGACCTCACGTGTCTCACCTGTGTGTGACCTCATGTCTCACCTGTGTGTGACCTCATGTGTCTCGTCAGGTCCTGCAGAGACCAGAATCTTTTGTCACAGACGCTGCAGATCTTCTTCCTCTTGTCCACTCGTCCTCCCGCCGCCTCTCCTCCCTCAGCGCTCTTTGGTTCAGACGCCTCTTCGTCGCTCCTCTCCTCCTTCTCCTTCTCCTCCTCCTCCGACTCGCCGCTCTCTCCTCCCTCGCTCTCTCCTCCCTTCGCCTCTCCCTCCTCCCCCTCCGTCTCCAGCTCTTTCTCCTCTTTCTCCTCCTCAGCAGCTTTGCTCTCCGTCGCCTCCTCCTCCTCCTTCGTCGGCGAGGCCTCGTCCGTCGGGTTCGGGGTCTCCTCGGACAGGTGCGCCCTCTCGTGGCGGGCGAGCGTGGTGGCGTAGCGGTAGCTCTTCCTGCAGACCCGACAGACGTGTTTGTACTCGGCCTGCTGCTTGGCGGTGGGACTGCTGGTGGAGGAGGAGGAGGAGGAGGAGGAGGAGGAGGAGGAGGCTGAGGCCTCCTTCTCCTCTGGGTCCGTGGCTTCCTGGGAAGAGGAGGTAGAGGGCGGAGCTGAGGAGCTGGAGGGCGAGGCTTTCTCTTCCTGAGGGGCGGGGCCTGAGGACGAGGCGGAGAGCTTGAAGTCGATCAGTTTCTTGCCGAAGTTCAGGTCCAAACTCTTGTTGCTGTGAGAGTCTTCGTCGTCGGTGCTGTCCACCTGAAAGACGAGACACGTCCTCAACGTCCATCAACTGGACTCTGGTTACCTGTCCAGGTGAGGCGAGTAAAAACGCAGGGGCGTTACCTTGCAGCTGTGAGGATGCGGTTTTCCAGGCTCTCCTGCTGATGTGGTCTCTGGCGCCCCCTGCTGGGCGGGCGGCTCGCTGGTTTCTGCCTCCTGCTGCTGGTCTGCGGCTTCTGGACTGGAACCTGCAGCAGAACCGAGCCTCCATCAGCACCAGCACTGGTTTTATGAGCCTGACTGGTTTTATCTGGGTCGCATAAATGCTTCAAGTACGGTGATTTGTTAAAAAAAACCCCACAAATATTCCTGGTACTAAACATAATAATGTTGAGCTGGTTCCATGGGCTGACCTTGGCTTGCTCTGTGGGCGGGGCTCATCTGTGTGGCTTCACAGGAGGCGGGGCTGTCTGTTGAGGGGGCGGGGCCTGAGTTTGTGGCGGCGGTGCTGCTGAGGTTTTTCATTTCTGGCGGGGCCGTCTGCTCCGTCTCCGACTGGCTCTCTGCAAGAGACGACGGAGGAGGTCAGTGCGACGCGGCGCCGGTCGACGGTTCCCGACGCGACCCGTCAACCACGTAGCCGTCCGACTTCCACCCCTGAACCCGTCGGATCCGTGATCCGTGTTTTTAAAAACTGACCGGCGCTCTCGGGCGAGCCGTCGTCGCCGTCCTTCTTCATGATGGCGCCGTTGCGCCGCAGCGTCCTGTGGGTCTCGCCGTGTTTGCGCAGCAGGTGGCGCTCGCAGTTGGACTTGGTGGAGAAGAAGGCGTCGCAGCGAGGACACGGGAACGGCTTCTGACCTGAGGAGACCGGGAGAGTTGGGTGGCGGTGAAGACGTTAGGTATTTGAGCGATAAAACGGCGGCCCCGCCCTCCGTCGGTAAATAACCAGGATGTGCTGGTGGTGCGCCCAGTTACCCGTGTGTGTTAGCATGTGTCTCTGCAGCGAGCTCGCCCAGGGAAACACCCGCGGGCAGTAGGGACACGTCATCTTCTGCACGGAGTTGGAGTAGGCGTTCTTCTTCCCTTTGGACTGAGGCGGCGCCGCCACCGCCATGCCGGCCGCCAGTTTCCCCTCCTCCTTAGCTCCTCCCTCCTTCTCCTCCCCCCCCGATGCTCTGTCAGCGTCTGTTCAGACGGAGGAGTCGTGTTCATGGCCGGTTTATGGTCTGGTTAGGGTTAGTCCTCTGGGGCTTCGTCCTACCTCTCTTTCCAGTCAGGTCAGCCGCTCCGGTCTGCAGGTAGGTGCTGAACTTGTTGGCGTCGGTGGTGGCTAGCATCTTCTCCACGCTGGCGAACTCCCCGCTGGACTCCAGGTCGACGCCGCCGGCGCCGGCGCTGCTGCTGGTTGCTGCCTTGTCCTTTCCCGCCAGCTTCTTCCGGGACCTTCTCCTGTGGGGAGGAGGGACGTTAGATCCGGCAGACGAGGCAGAAAAGGTTGAGAAGAAGCCGACATACCTGGAGGATCCGTCGGACACGTCGTCGCTCTGCATGTCCTGGACCGCCGAGGGTCCGGGGGCGTCTGCCGCCACATCCGCCTGAGAAGAAGCGGCGGCGGCGGCGGGCTGAGGTTTGGCCTCCAGGGAGGCGGGCTCCCTCTTCAGCAGGTCTTGAGCCGCAGAGACGGAGCTGATGATCTGAGCGATGGAGGCCAGAGGAGGCAGCTCCTTCAGGCCGGCGGCGGGCGGCGAGGACGTGGAAGACGAGGCGGGTTTGGGCAGCAGCGGTTTGAGGCGGTGGGCCCGCGAGGACCCCGGGGGGAGCTGGTAGCAGCCCAGCTGGGGGTGGGGGTGCAGGGCCGGGACGGCGCTGGCGCTGGCGGTCTTCTCGTGGGTCGGCTCGACGCCGCCGCTCTGCTCCGTCTTCACGTGCCTCCCGTCCCCCGCGGTCTCCCGCCGCTGCCGCTTGCTGGGGATGGACAGGTCGATGGGCTGGTCCAGGACCGAGCAGTCGAAGCTGGGGGACACGCTCTCCAGTTTGACCCCCCTGCTCTTGGCGGAGAAGTCCAGCGGCTGGTCCAGTTCTGCAGGATAAACCACGTTCGGCAGCTCCTCCACCTTCACCGCCTGCACCGCCATCGGGGCCTGACCGATCCCGTTGGGCGCCATCTGGTTCAGAGGGGCGGCGCGGCCCGCCACGGTGGCGGCGGCGGCGGTGGCCGGCAGCAGCGTGGCGATGTGCTCCTCGATCTCCCTCTCCTGGACCTCTGGGTGCTGCTTCAGCAGGTGGTGGATGCAGTTCCGTTTGGCGAGGAAGGCGGCGCCGCACCGCCGGCACTCGAAGGGCTTCCTCTGGCAGCCGTTGTGAGTGCGCAGGTGGATCTGCAGCGCCCGGTACGTCTTTAGGTCCTCGCCGCAGAACCGGCAGGTGGTCTCGGCCCCGACGCAGCCCGTCTCCGTGTCCTGGGTGGCGGTGGTGATGGGCGCCGCGATGGTGGCCGTGGTGGTGGACGTGACGTACTTGATGTTCTTCTCGATGTCCTTCCTGGACGTCTTGGCGTGCTTCTTCCTCAGGTGGCGCTCGCAGTTGGCCTTGACGGTGAAGGGATAGTGGCAGACGCGGCAGATGTACGGCCGCTCGCCGCTGTGGGTGCGCAGGTGGCGGATCAGCGTGGCCTTGTCCGGGGCCACGTAGTCGCAGATGTTGCACTGGTGCGGGAGGATGCCCAGGTGGAAGCGCATGTGGGCCTGCAGGACGCCGGAGAAGGCGAACACCTGGTCGCAGAAGCGGCACGGGAACGAGCCTTTGGCCGAGCCGGCGTTGTTTCCCGCTTTAGCTCCCGGCTTTCTGCCGCTGAGCCCCGCCTCCTCGTGGACGGCGGTGGTGGCGGCGGGCGGCGAGTCGGACATCGGCGCGTGAGCGTCGGACAAACACTCGGCGTCCATCTGGCCTCCGGCTCCCGCCGAGGAAGAGGAGGGGGGCGTTTTGAAGAGGGTGGGGGTGGGTGGCGGCAGGCTGGGGCTGATGCAGCCCAGTGAGGCCTGCTGGGAGCTCTGGAGGGGGGGGGGAGTGGTCGCCGTCAGGCTGGAGCAAGGGCTGATGGGAGGTTTGGGCTTCAGTGGCGGCATGGCCTTCTGGTTCTGGACTGGACCTGTTGGAGCAGGACGGTGGACTGAGTTACGGCGTCACGGATCCTGACGGGAACGTTTCTCGGCCGACACTCACCTTGACTCCCGGCGAATCCCGGCGCCTTCGCCAGAGGAGGGAGCCCCATCTGGTTGGGCGCCGCCGTCGTCACTTTGAGGATCTGCTGGATGTCTGCCAGCTCCATGATCCCGGCGCCGCCCGCCTCCCCGGGTTTGACGCCCGACAAGGCGGCGCTGGCGGCGGCGGCCCCGTCGGGCTGCAGCAGGAAGCCGGTCTGGAACGGCTGCAGGGACAGCAGGCTGAGGGCGTCCCTCTGGGACAGCCCCTGGAGGGCGGAGCCAGAGGCCTCCAGCAGCGGGATGCTCAGCGCCGCCAGCCCGCCCATCCCCAGACCCAGAGTCAGGCCCAGACCGCCGGAGATGAAAGCCGAGGCCGGCTCCTGGGGCAGGCTGGAGCACGGCGGCTCCACGTGGATCACCTTGATGCTGTCCAGGTGCGCCTGGTGGATCTCGTCGTCCGTGGGACCGGACTTTAACTGCGAGGTAAAAAGAACCACGTCAGGACTCGGGACGGACTCAACGCTGCGTACAACAACGGCAACAAGCGTACTTTGGAGACGTGCTGGAGACCCAGAGCCTCCAGGAACCCGTCCTGCTCCGAGGACGGGTCCAAGTCCTTCTCGGCGTCCTGGCGTTCTCCGTCACCGTTCTTAGCAGCGCCGCCTCGCTCCGCCTCCGCCTTCTCCTTGGCCGACTCGGAGTCGTCGGCGGCGGCGGCAGACGCGTCGGAGTGGGAGGTGGTTTTATGGAGGTCCAGAGCCGAGCGGAGAGGGAACGCCTTGTCGCAACCGTCGCAGACGAAGCGGTGGAACTTGCTGATGCAGCGGCGGAGGTTGGTCTCGCACCAGACCTGAGGGAGCGAAGAACCGACCTTAACGAGAACAAATCTGAAGAACCGACAGACGCCCGGAAGGACGGCGGCGATCTGGATACCTGCGCGATGTTGGCGAACTTCTTGCAGGAGAAGTCGATGAAGGCCAGGTCGTTGAAGCCGGCGGGGATGGAGGGGTTGTTCTGGATGAAGGGCCGGCCGTTCGGATCCTGTGGGAGGAGCTTGTGAACCCCCGCGTTGTGGCGCAACAACCCGCGGTGCGTCCGGAAGGAAAGGCAGCAGAGGTCGCACCTGCGGAAACCGAATCAAGACAGACTGTCAGGAAAACTCAACGTAGAGATGGGACGACCCCAACCCAGAACCAGACCCAGAACCCAGACCCAGACCCAGACCCTGACCCTAACCCCCTAACCCAGAACCAGAACCAGACCCCCTAACCCAGAACCAGAACCAGACCCTGACTCCCTAACCCAGAACCAGAACCAGACCCTGACCCCCTAACCCAGAACCAGACCCTGATCCCCTGACCCAGAACCAGACCCTGACCCCCTAACCCAGAACCAGAACCCAACCCCGACCCCCTGACCCGAACCCCTGACCCCCTAACCCAGAACCAGAACCAGACCCCAGACCCCCCTGACCCCCCCCCTAACCCCTGACCCCCCTGACCCCCCCTGAACCAGAACCAGAACCAGAACCAGACCCAGACCTCCTAACCCAGAACCAGAACCAGACCCTGATCCCCTAACCCAGAACCAGACCCAGACCCTGATCCCCCAACCCAGAACCAGAACCAGACCCAGAACCAGACCCTGATCCCCTGACCCAGAACCAGACCCAGACCTTAACAGGTCCGGGTCTGAACGCTCCCGCCTCCATCCACTGGAGGAGCAACCAGACCAGCAGGTCTTCACAGGTTCTCCTCAAATAAAAAACCTCAGTTTTCCACCAGGAACAAGTCGCACCTGCTTTTGGCAAAAAGGTGCGACGCTTCACTAAAGAAAGTGTTTTTAAAGAGGAAAGAATGTAACAGTCAGGAACAGTTTCATCAACAGTTCTTCTTCTTTCTTCTAAATTGGGTTGAATGTTTGCTTCTGTCCTTTATCGGGTCCAGAAAGTTCTCAGACTAATTAACGGGTTTTAATTTGGGCTCAAACGTTTATTTGGACCAGCCGGAGCTGATTACACTGGGATGTGGAGGTTCCTCCCTACTGGGACCAGAACTGGTGTCTGGACCGGGGTCCTACTGGGACCAGAGCTGGTCTCTGGACCGCGGTCCTACTGGGACCAGAGCTGGTCTCTGGACCGCGGTCCTGCAGGAGGCCACCAGGAGGCGGCGTTGCTCCACGTTTCCCTCCTTCAGCTGGTTTCTGGTTCCTGTCTCCAGACCTGCTGGTTCCTGGTTCCTGTAGTCCAGAAGGATCAAACCTCATTGATCCGTTGATCAGCTGACAGGGTTCAGATGGAATCTTTCATCAAGTCTTTTCAGCTGATAATTAATTTAATCAGGTGACTTCAAGAAACTAAAGTTTAAATCAAGATGAAACCTTCAGTTTTTCACCACTGAAGCTGAAACGGGTCGATGTGACCTGATAAGGTTCTGACTGGAGACTGAAAACATCCATCCATCAATACGTCCATCCATCCATCCATCCACTATCATCCATCCATCCATCCATCCATCCATCCATCCATCCACTATCATCTATCCATCTATTAATCAATCCACTATCATCCATCCATTCATCCACTATCATCCATCCACTGTCTATCATCCATCCATCCCTCCTTCCATCCCTCCAGTCACTATCTATCAACCATCATCCCTCCATCCATCCATCCATCCATCCATCTATCCCTCCATACTTTCTTCTATCCATCCATCCATCCATCCTGAGTCCTCCTCCTTGACACCATGGTCCAGGCTGGTCCGGTCTGGTCCAGTCTGGTCCAGTCTGGTCCGGTCTGGTCCAGTCTGGTCCAGTCTGTCTAGTCTGGTCTGTCTGGTCCAGTCTGGTCTCTGGTCCAGTCTGGTTAGGTCCAGTCTGGTCCCAGTCTGGTCCAGTCTGGTCTAGTCTGTCAGTCTGTCCAGTCTGGTCTCCTGGTCTAGTCTGGTCCATCTGGTCCAGTCTGGTCTAGTCTGGTCCAGTCTGGTCCAGTCTGGTCCAGTCTGGTCCAGTCTGGTCCAGTCTGTCTAGTCTGTCCAGTCTGTCCAGTCTGGTCAGTCTGGTCTAGTCTGGTCCAGTCTGGTCCAGTCTGGTCCAGTCTGTCCAGTCTGGTCAGTCTGGTCCCTCTGTCCAGTCTGGTCCTGGTCCCTTCTGGTCCAGTCTGGTCCGTCTGGTCCAGTGGTCTGGTCCAGTCTGGTCCAGTCTGTCCATCTGGTCCAGTCTGGTCCAGTCTGGTCCGTCGTCCTGTCCAGTCTGGTCCAGTCTGGTCAGTCTGGTCCATTCTGGTCCGTCTGGTCTAGTCTGGTCCAGTCTGGTCCAGTCTGGTCTAGTCTGGTCCAGTCTGGTCCAGTCTGGTCCAGTCTGGTCCAGTCTGGTCTAGTCCAGTCTGGTCCAGTCTGGTCTAGTCTGGTCCAGTCTGGTCTGGTCCAGTCTGGTCCAGTCTGGTCCAGTCTGGTCCAGTCTGGTCTAGTCCAGTCTGGTCCAGTCTGGTCCAGTCTGGTCCAGTCTGGTCCAGTCTGGTCTAGTCCAGTCTGGTCCAGTCTGGTCCAGTCTGGTCCAGTCTGGTCCAGTCTGGTCCAGTCTGGTCCGGTCTGGTCCAGTCTGGTCCAGTCTGGTCCGGTCTGGTCCAGTCCGGTCTGGTCCAGTCTGGTCCAGTCTGGTCCAGTCTGGTCAGGTCAGTCTCTGGTCTAGTCTGGTCCAGTCTGGTCTGGTCCAGTCTGGTCCAGTCTGGTCCAGTCTGGTCTAGTCTGGTCCAGTCTGGTCCAGTCTGTCCAGTCTGGTCCAGTCTGGTCCAGTCTGGTCCAGTCTGGTCCAGTCCAGTCTGGTCCAGTCTGGTCCAGTCTGGTCCAGTCTGGTCCAGTCTGGTCCAGTCTGGTCCAGTCTGGTCTAGTCCAGTCTGGTCCAGTCTGGTCCAGTCTGGTCCAGTCTGGTCCAGTCTGGTCTGTCTGTCCAGTCTGGTCCAGTTGGTCCAGTCTGGTCCAGTCTGGTCCAGTCTGGTCCCAGTCTGGTCAGTCTGGTCTGTCCAGTCTGGTCTGGTCCAGTCTGGTCAGTCCTGTCGTCTGGTCCAGTCTGGTCCAGTCTGGTCCAGTCTGGTCCAGTCTGGTCCAGTCTGGTCCAGTCTGGTCCAGTCTGGTCCAGTCTGGTCCAGTCTGGTCTAGTCTGGTCCAGTCTGGTCCAGTCGGGTCCAGTCTGGTCCAGTCTGGTCCAGTCTGGTCCAGTCTGGTCTAGTCCAGTCTGGTCCAGTCTGGTCCAGTCTGGTCCAGTCTGGTCAGTCTGGTCGGTCCAGGGTCCAGTGGTCTCTGGTCCAGTCTGGTCCAGTCTGGTCCAGTCTGGTCCAGTCTGGTCCAGTCTGGTCCAGTCTGGTCCAGTCTGGTCCAGTCTGGTCCAGTCAGTCTGGTCCAGTCTGGTCCAGTCTGGTCCAGTCTGGTGGTCCAGTCTGGTCCAGTCTGGTCCAGTCTGGTCCAGTCTGGTCTGGTCAGTCTGGTCTAGTCTGGTCCAGTCTGGTCTGGTCCAGTCCAGTCTGGTCTGTCTGTCCAGTCTGGTCCAGTCTGGTCCATCTCTGGTCCAGTCTGGTCCCAGTCTGGTCCAGTCTGGTCCAGTCTCTGGTCCAGTCCAGTGGTCCAGTCTGGGTCCAGTCTGGTCAGTCTGGTCCAGTCTGGTCCAGTCTGGTCCAGTCTGGTCCAGTCAGTCTGGTCCAGTCTGGTCCCAGTCTGGTCAGTCTGGTCCAGTCTGGTCCAGTCTGTCCAGTCTGGTCTAGTCTGGTCCAGTCTGGTCCAGTCTGGTCTAGTCTGGTCCAGTCTGGTCTAGTCCAGTCTGGTCCAGTCTGGTCCAGTCTGGTCCAGTCTGGTCCAGTCTGGTCCAGTCTGGTCCAGTCTGGTCCAGTCTGGTCCAGTCTGGTCTAGTCTGGTCAGTCTGGTCCAGTCTGGTCCAGTCTGGTCCAGTCTGGTCCAGTCTGGTCCAGTCTGGTCCAGTCTGGTCCAGTCTGGTCCAGTCTGGTCTGGTCCAGTCTGGTCCAGTCTGGTCCAGTCTGGTCCAGTCTGGTCTAGTGGTTTTCTGGACTTGTCTCCGCCTCCGTCACATGTCTCCTCTCTGATTGGTTGTTGTAGTTGTTTGTAGTTCCCCCGTCTGTCTGGTTTCAGTGGTGTTAAAGCCATCCATGTTTCTGCTGCTCAGCTGAATTACCCTCCATCCCTCCTTCCTCCATCCCTCCATACCTCCATCCCTCCTCCCTCCATCCCTCCATCCCTCCATCCCTGCGGTGCAGTCGATCCTCTTAGCAGCTTATTAAAGAGGATTTACAGCTAAATATTCTCCTTCCTCCATAACGAGCTCAGCGCTGCCTCTTCACCTCCTTCTCTTTTTCTGCATCACTAACTTCTCCTCCTTTACTTCCACTCCTTCATACTCAGCTGTCATCCCCTGTTCAGTTTTCCTCTCGTCTCTTTCTACCCTTCTCTCATCTTCCATCGTTCTCAAACCTTCTCTTCTTTACACTTTTCTCATCCTCCGAGTTCACTTCTCTCTCTCCTTTCGTTGCTCCCTTCTTTCCTTCTTTTCTTCATGGATGAAAACTTGAAGCTCCTCTGTGTGTTTGAGAGAGTTGTGTTTCCATGGCGACAGACAGGGGTTGTTGTTGGGGTGAGGGGGCGTTGCCATGGATACAGGGCCCAGTCAAGTGTTGTCCTCCTTTCAGTTTCAGTCCTTTAGTCACCTATCCATCCATCCATCATCCATCCATCCATCATCCATCCATCATCCATCATCATCCATCCATCCATCATCCATCCATCCATCCATCCATCCATCATCCCTCCATCAGTTTCAGCTGAATGGAGACCAGTCGGTATTCCAGTATCTTCTTTCCTCCTGGTCAGGTGGTTCCTGAATCTCTTTGGCAGCAACAAAGATTAATTATTAATAATTATAATAATAATAATTATTCTAATCTGGTCCAGGAACTGACCAGAAGACTCCACGTTCACCAGAACCTGCCGTCAACAGGACCGAGACGCTAACATGAGGAGCTACGAAGCTCACAGAGTTAGAGAAGCTAACGAAGACGAAGCTAACGAAGATGAAGCTAACGAAGACGAAGCTAACGAAGATGAAGCTAACGAAGACGAAGCTAACGAAGAAAGCTAACGAAGATAACGAACTGAAGCTAACGAAAAAGCTAACGAAGAAGAAGCTAACGAAGACGAAGCTAACGAAAACGAAGCTAACGAAGACGAAGCTAACGAAGATGAAGCTAACGAAGATGAAGCTAACGAAGATGAAGCTAACGAAAATGAAGCTAACGAAGACGAAGCTAACGAAAATGAAGCTAATGAAGACGAAGCTAACGAAGACGAAGCTAACGAAGACAAAGCTAACGAAGAAGAAGCTAACGAAAACGAAGCTAAAGATGAAGCTAACGAAAATGAAGCTAATTAAGACGAAGCTAACGAAGATGAAGCTAACGAAGACGAAGCTAACGAAGACGAAGCTAATGAAGACGAAGCTAACGAAGATGAAGCTAACGAAAATGAAGCTAACGAAGATGAAGCTAACAAAGACGAAGCTAACGAAGATGAAGCTAACGAAAATGAAGCTAACGAAGACGAAGCTAACGAAGATGAAGCTAACAAAGACGAAGCTAACGAAGATGAAGCTAACGAAGACGAAGCTAACGAAGATGAAGCTAACAAAGACGAAGCTAACGAAGATGAAGCTAATGAAAATGAAGCTAACAAAGACGAAGCTAACGAAGATGAAGCTAACGAAGACGAAGCTAACGAAGATGAAGCTAACGAAAATTAAGCTAACGAAGACGAAGCTAACGAAGACGAAGCTAACAAAGATGAAGCTAACGAAGACGAAGCTAACGAAGACAAAGCTAACGAAGACGAAGCTGAGAACTGTGGAGGTCCAGGAGGACATTCAAGGAGAAGTTCTGTTGTCTCAGACGGACAGGTGGACCACAGGAGCTACGACGACAGAATAATTAGACAGGTAAATGAGTGAAGAACTCACCTGAGGGCGGTGTCAGGGTGGGTGTCCATGTGGGCGTCCAGGTCCAGTCTGGAGCTGCAGGTCTTGAAGCAGATGGGACACGGCAGGAGCTCCTCCTCGGTTCCCTGCGTCGCCGCTGACGACTCCTCGGGCGCCGCGTCCTCCGTCACCTGGACACACACACCTGAGCGGTTACCGCTCCTCGTCACGCACACACCTGCCCCCGCTGAGGAGGAGGGGGAGGAGCCAGACGTACCTTCTTGCTGGGCGGCTCCTCTCCGTTCTCCTCCTCCAGGCCCTGACGCCTCTTGACGGACGGCCGGCGGCGCTTGGTGGGGGAGGGGGGGCTGCTGAGGGGGAGCAGGCCGCTGGCCGGGTCCTTCTCATGGATCTTCATGTGTCTGAGGGGACGAAGGACACAACAAACCAGGATGAGACAACAGGAGGACATTTCAATCACAGGCTCTGAACTCTGGGAATGTGCGCTATGGCAACGGGAGGAGGCGGGGCCAAAATAACGGGTTTATGGATGCGGGAAAGTGTTAGCATTTATAAACACGTGATCAACGAGTCGTCATCGTTAGTCTCAGAGGTTTAACGAGGGACAAGTCAAACGTCTGAGGGTCTTCAGAGCAGATCTGACTCGGTTCTGTGAGGTCCGGTCACGTCATGGAAAAGAAAAGAGCAGAAAGGAGATGGAGAAGAAGAAGAAGAAGATGATGAAGATGAAGAAGAAGATGAAGAAGAATGAATAAGAAGATGAAGATGAAGAAGAAGACGAAGAAGACGAAGACGAAGAAGATGATGAAGAAGAAGAAGATGAAGAAGATGAAGAAGAAGAAGAGAAGATGAAAGAAGAAAGAAGAAGAAGAAGATGAAGAATGAAGAATAAAGAAGAAGAAGATGATGAAGAAGATGAAGAAGAGAAGAAGAAGAAGATTGAAGAAAGAAGAAGAAGACGAAGAAGAATAAGATGAAGAATCATAGAAGAAGAAGATGAAAGGAAGATTGAGCGAAGAAGATGAAGATGCGAAGAAGAATAAGAAGAAGATGAAGAGCTGAGAAGAAGATGATGAGGCTGAAGATTGATGAAGAGAAGAGCTGAAGAAGCCGAAGCTGCCGCTGAAGACCGCCGAAGGAGCGAAGTGAAGATTTTGAAGATGGAAGTGATCGATGACGAAGAAGAGAAGAAGAATGGAAGAAGAGAGGGAAGTCAAGAAAGAAGATGAAGAAGAGAAGAGAAGAAAGAAGAAGAAGAAGAAGAAGCGCAGAAAAAGGAAGAACAAGGAGAGAAGACGCGGCGAAGATCTAAAGAGAAAAGACAGGAAGTCAGGAGACCAGAAGGGAAAAGGAAAGGAAACAAGGACACAAGGGAAGCATCAAGGAGGAGAGAAGAGGAAACGGTGATGAGAAGTTTCATCTATTAATAGAGCTGAGAGGCAGCGGGCCGGACGGCCAAAACCGGTCCTGACTGTCGGTCAGCAGATCTGAGAGCAGCTGACAGGAAGCTGCTCATCAACCAATCACAGCGCAGAGGAGGCGTGGCCAAGCAGAGAGCAAAGTCTGCTCTGTTCAAACGGCACTGTGACCCCAGAACCGGCCAATCAGAGAGCAGGAAACACGCCGAGTCAGCAGACACGCAGCGCTGAGAGTCACAAACAGCTGCTGCACGACACACACACCCACACACACACACACATACTCACACACAACACACACACACACAACACACACACACACACACACCACACACAACACACACACTCACACACGACACACACACACAACACACATACTCACACACACAACACTCACACACGCAACACACACACTCACACACGCAACACACTCACACACACACACACACACAACACACCCAACACACACACCCACACACCCCCCACACCACACACTCACACACACCACACACACACACACACACCACCACACACACACACCACACACACAACACACACACCAACACACACCCACACACACACACACAACCACACACCACACCACACACACACACCACACACACACACACACCCACCCACCACACACACCACACACTCACACACACAACACACACACTCACACACACCAAGAAAGAAGAGGAGGACACGAGGGAAGGAAACAAGGAGGCGTGGCGAAGGAGAGGAAGGAGAAGAGGAAACAGCCAGGAGACACAGGAAGGAGATAAGGAGAGGAACCAGGCAGGGAAGGAGAAAGGATGCAAAGGAGATGGAACAAGGAGAGAAGGAGACAAGGAAAGGAAGCAAGGAAGAGGTAAAGAAAATGGAAAAAAGGAGAGGAAACAAGTAAAACAGACAAAAAGACGAATTAAAGAGGAATGAGGAAAGGAAAATGAGGATGGGGCAAGGAAAGGAAGTGAGAGAGTGAACAAGAAAGGAATAAAAAGAGAGGAACGAGGAAAGGAAAGAAAAACAAAGGAAGAGGAAAAAGGAATCTATATGAAGGAACGAAGTAAAATGAGGGAACACAAGGAAAAGAGGAAAACAGTTTACTAAAGAAAAAGGAAAGGTAACAAGGAGAGGAAACAGAAAAACATGAAGGTGACAAGGAAAGGAGGGAGGGAGATGGAAAAAGAGAGGAAACAAAAGAGGAACAAGGAGAGAAAACAAGATGAGACGGCAGAGGAGAGTAAGGAGGCAAGGAAACAGGAAGAAAGGATGGGAGCAAGGAGAGGAAGCAAGCGCCTGTCAGTGCACCAGAACCTCATGGTTCCAGAACACCAGAACCAAAGAAAAACTATTTTTGGTTTTGTTCCTAGTATTGATGTAATGATCTTAGGTTTGTGTGTGTGTTATCAGTATCGGTTTTATAAAACATTTATAGTGCGTCCCTGTTAATTCCTATTAATCTTCCATCTCTGACGGACTGACAGCGTTTAACAGCTGATGGAGGATCAGAGACGTGAACAGACAGTCGAGTGTCTGTCGGCCCACAGAGATTCTTCCCGCCCACAGACCTCCATTCCACCACCAGACCCAGACTGGAGACAGACTGCAGTACTGGTCTGTCTGTCCTCATCCCACCATCACCATCACCACCAGTCTGGAGAACGACCCAGACTCTCCTGGTTTCTCTTGTAGCTGCAGATGTTTGTGGTCAAACTGGAAAACGGAGGAAGGACTGGGGAACCTTTCACGTATTAGTGACCTGCTGATTCACAGGTAGACTCCAGGTGGAGCTGAAGCTCCGCCCCCTCTGACCTCAGACTCCGCTCTGCAGAGCCACAGTTGATTGACAGCTGAGCTTTTCCAGCATCTGAAGCAGCAGAACCAACATGGCTGCCGTTTATCTGGTGGAAGAAGGTGAACCTTTACGGGTCAGACAGGTACCAGGTGGAGCGGCGGTATTAAACGGGCCTTAGACGGGTCTTAGACGGGCCTGGACGGGCCTGGACGGGTCTTAGACGGGCCTTAGACGGGCCTGGACGGGTCTTAGACGGGCCTGGACGGGTCTTAGACGGGCCTGGACGGGCCCGGGCGGCCCGGTGGACTGCAGTCCTGGTTAATGAGCAGCTCGTCTCACATCAGACCGCAGGGACCGTTGGGACGGACGGTGGAGCTGGACGTCCCTGATAAATGACTGGGCGTTGTTCTGGGTGTGTGTGTGTTGTGTGTGTGTGGGGGGGGGGTGAGTGAGTTTAAAGAGGCTTCCCACTTCCTGTACAGCCCCCCCCCCCCCCCCCCCCCCCCCCCACTCTCAGGACCAGTCTGGGTCTCCAGTTAAACGTTAACTTCCTCAGCCTGGGGGCTGTGTGGTGCGTCCTGATTGGACGGGCTTCGTCTGTGAGTGTGTGTGTGTGTGTGCATGTGTGTGTGTGCGGCGCACCTGTGCATGTTCCCGTTGGTGGTGAAGGTCTGCCCGCAGACGCTGCACTTGTAGGGACGCTCCCCGCTGTGGACCAGCATGTGTCTGTCCAGCGACGAGGCCGAGCTCAGGCACTTCCCGCAGATGCTGCAGGAGTGGTCGGTGGCGCCGGTGTCGGCGTTGTGCTGCGGGGACGAGGGGCGCACGTGTCTGCGTGGCGGTTTCTGTTACGGGCGCGGGGTCGGCGGTGGGCGGGGACTTACCTGGCGGATGTGCATGGTCAGCTGGTGCTGCGTCTGGCAGCTCTTGTCGCACAGCGGGCAGATGTGCGTCGAGCCGTCGTCTTTGGTGTCCTGGAGGACAAAAACACCTGATGACATCACAGTTCACGCAGAGGGGCGGGGCCAGCAGAACACGAGGGTTCTCCAGAGCCCCTAGTGGCTGACGAGTTAACGCTGCATTTGCGCACTACATGTTACCACGGCTATGTCTGTGGTGAGACGGTTAGAGGAAGGACTGTATCAAGGAACTGGACAGAGACTCTGTGACATCACTCAGAAGGTCACTTTGAGGCCTGTGGGGGGATCATGTTATAAACGGACAGAACCAGCAGGTCCAGGATGGAAGCACTGGGGGAGTTGGTCACTGTGTCACGGAGGTCAGTGGAGCTGATGGAGCTCATCATGGAGCTGAGCTCCATCATGGAGGAGCTGAGCTCCATCATGGAGGAGCTCAGCTCCTTCCTGGAGGAGCCCAGCTCCATCATGGAGGAGCTCAGCTCCATCATGGAGGAGCTCAGCTCCGGAGGAGCTCAGCTCCATCATGGAGCTCAGCTCCTTCCTGGAGCTCATCATGGAGGAGCTCAGCTCCATCATGGAGGAGCTCAGCTCCATCATGGAGCTCAGCTCCTTCCTGGAGCTCATCATTGGCCTCCAGCTCTCCATCATGGAGAGCTCGCTCCCATCATGGAGCTCAGCTCCATCATGGAGCTCATCATGGAGCTCAGCTCCATCATGGAGGAGCTCAGCTCATCATGGAGCTCATCATGGAGCTCAGCTCCATCATGGAGGAGCTCAGCTCATCATGGAGGAGCTCAGCTCCATCATGGAGGAGCTCAGCTCCATCATGGAGCTCCATCATGGAGGGAGAGCTAAGCTCATCATGGAGCTCATCATGCTCCTCTCCATGGAGGAGCTCTCATCCATCTGGAGCTCAGAGCTCATCATGGAGGAGCTCAGCTCCATCATGGAGGAGCTCAGCTCCTTCCTGGAGGAGCTCAGCTCCATCATGGAGGAGCTCAGCTCCATCATGGAGGAGCTCAGCTCCATCATGGAGCTCCATCATGGAGGAGCTCAGCTCCATCATGGAGCTCATCATGGAGCTCAGCTCCATCATGGAGGAGCTCAGCTCATCATGGAGCTCATCATGGAGCTCAGCTCATCATGGAGGAGCTCAGCTCCGTCCTGGAGCGGAGCTCCTCCAGGAAGGAGCTCCAGTGGTCAGCGGAGAAACTACAATGAAACAGACTTCCTGGATGGCTCCAGCCCAGAAGAGCTGCTTGGGTCCAGCAGCTCCTCGGCTGAAGGAGGATCATCTCAGGACCCTGCTGGGACCTCCTGCCAAGCAGCTCAGGCAGATTGATTGATTGATTGATTGTGGTGATGTCACAGAGTTTGTTCAGGTCTTTTTCTACAGTCATGAACTTTCTCTAGATGTGCCCCCCCCCCATGTATTCAGAGGTGGTGTTACTACATATAGTGCCTTTAAGGACCTCCATTAAAATTCTGATGAGGAAGTCCAAGTTAGTGGACAGCAGGAGCGTCAGACGCCACCCTGTTCCTGAGAGTCTGACTCATCACCAGCTCTGGGTCACATGACCCATCCTGTTCCCGCCCTCAGAGAAGAGCTGATGGATGCTGATGCACCACATCCTGCTGTCAGCTGAGTGAACGCAGACGCCCTGACGAGCACGCAGACCCAAACCCTAAAACCCCAGACCATAACCCTAAAACCCCAGACCAGAACCCTAAAACCCTAAAACCCCAGACCCGAACCCTAAAACCCCAGACCCGAACCCTAAAACCCCAAACCCTAACCCTAACCAGACCCTAAACCCTAAAACCCAGACCAACCCTAAAACAGAACCACCCTAAAACCACCCTAACCCTAAAACCACAGACCCAAAACCCCAAAACCCAAGACCCCCCTAAAACCCAGAATAAAACCCTAAAACCCCCCAGACCAGAACCTTAAACCCCAGACCCAACCTAAAACCCCAAAACCCTAAACCCTAAACCCCAATCCGAAAAAAACCCGACAACCTAAAACCCCAGACCTGAACCTAAACCCCAGACCTACCCTAAAACCCAACCCGACCAAAAAAACAACCCTAAACCCCAGACCCAACCTAAAAACCCAGCCAGAACCCTAAAACCCAGAACCTAAACTCCAGACCCGAACCTAAAACCCCAACCAGAAACCTAAAACCCCAGACCGAACCCTAAAACCCCAGACCCGAACCCTAAAACCAGACCCAACCCTATAAACCCCAGACCAGAACCCTAAAAACCCAGACCAGAACCCTAACCCAGACCCTAAAACCCCAGACCAGACCCTACCCTAAACCAGACCCCCTAAAAACCCAGACAGAACCTGACAAAACCCCCACCGAACCCTAAAACCCCAGACCCGAACCCTAAAACTCCAGACCAGAACCCTAAAACTCAGACCAGAACCCTAAAACCCCAGACCAGAACCCTAAAACCCCAGACCAGAACCCTAAAACCCCAGACCAGAACCCTAAAACCCCAGACCAGAACCCTAAAACCCCAGACCAGAACCCTAAAACCCCAGACCAGAACCCTAAACCCCAGACCTGAACCCTAAAACCCCAGACCAGAACCCTAAAACCCAGACCCAAACCCTAAAACCCCAGACCCGAACCCTAAAACCCCAGACCCGAACCCTAAAACCCCAGACCAGACCGACCAGAACCCTAAACCCCAGACCAAAAAAGACAGACCAGACCTAAAACCCCAGACCCAAACCCTAAAACCCCAGACCCGAACCCTAAAACCCCAGACCAGAACCCTAAAACCCCAGACCAACCCTAAAACCCCAGACCTAAAACCAGAACCCTAAACCCTAAAACCCAGACCCGAACCCTAAAACCCCAGACCCGAACCCTAAAACCCCAGACCAGAACCCTAAAACCCAGACAGACCCTAAAACCCAGAAACCCTAAAACCCCAGACCTGACCCTAAACCCCAGACCCCAGAAACCTAAAACCCCAGACCAAACCCTAAAACCCCAGACCGACCCTAAAACCCAGACCCGAAACCCTAAAACCCCAGACCTGACCCCTTAAACCCCAGACCAGAACCCTAAAACCCCAGACCCGAACCCTAAAACCCCAGACCAGAACCCTAAAACCCCAGACCCAAACCCTAAAACCCCAGACCCGAACCTAAACCCCAGACCCTAAAACCCCAGAAACCCGACCCTAAAAACCCCAGACCAACCCTAAAACCCCCCAGACCAGAACCCTAAAAAACCCAGACCCAAACCCTAAAACCCAGACCCCAACCCCGAAAACCCCAGACCTAACCCTACCCAGACCAGAACCCTAAAACCCCAGACCAGAACCCTAAAACCCCAGACCCGAACCCTAAAACCACAGACCAGAACCCTAAAACTCCAGAACCTCCAGAACCTCAGACGGGACCTTCAGGGAAAAACTGAACGTCGTCCCAGAGCAGAAACTGCAGCGGTTTCTGTTCTGCTCATCTCCATTTGAGGAAACGTTGAGAAAACAATCTCTACAATTACTGCACACACACACACACACACACACACACACACACACACACACACACACACGCACACACACACACACACACACACACTCCAGAACTTCCCTTTTCCTGTTTAAGCCACAGGAAGTGATGAGGCAGCGAGGAATGCCACAGTGCATGATGGGAGAGGAGGGAAGCATCACGGTGATGAGGCAAAACAAAGACAAGCGTGGAGGGTGAGGGATAGAAAAAAAGGGGCGTGGTCTGGAGGGGGCGTACCTGGGTGCGTCGGGCGTTGCGGCTGGGCGGGGCTCTCATGGCGGACGTCAGGGATTTACCAGGTGAGGGGCTTCAAGGAGAGAAGAGAGAGAGAGAGAGAGAGAGTTTTTTTGATCGTCCCCTGCTCCTCATCTCCCTGGAGGGGCGGGGCTAAGTCTTCTGGTGCACCTGATCGTCGTCACCAACAGGTGAGTCACCAGACGCAGCAGGACGTCCGTGAGGTCACGCGTCTGACAGAAACATTTTCACCTGATGATTTAACTCACCTGGGGGAGGGGCCTGCGGAGGAGCTGGCTGACGTGACTCCACCCCCTCCTTCTCCATTTATGGTCCCTGTCGCTGACATCACCGCTGACATCATGGCGTTGATGGAGGACAGGTCTTCTCCTCCTACGGTTCCCGCGGCGACTCCTCCAGCCTCGGTCTCCGTTCTGCACCGCCTCGGCTCCGCCCACCGCCGCCGCCTCCTCCTCCTCCTCCTCCTCCTCCTCCTCTCCTCCGACAGGCCGTTGACGGCTGGAGGACGAGCGTTTAACGTTTTATTCTCTCTGAGTTTCAGGTGAGCAGGTGACTCAGGTGCGCTGCGTACCTTTGAGGTCGTTGTGCGTTTTCTCCTCTGGAAGCTCCGCCTCTTCCTCCCTCAGCTCAGTTTTGGCTCCTCCCTCCTGCTGCAGCTCCTCCGTGGAGTTCTCCATGACTGCTGGAAGAGACAAACCCAGAACCGACTCATGAACCCGGACAGAACCGTTTCTGCAGCTGTTTAACGAACGTGGCGCCGCTGCAATTTAACCAACGAAGAAGAAAACGACCAACCGATAAATTCAAACTTTACAAAGTTGGAAAACAAACACGTATTTATGAAAAAAAAACTTTTAAACTCTGACTTTACACAAATGTGCAGATGTAAGGAAAAAAGATTTAAAAATATTAAAATAAATAAAACAAACTAGGATTCAGACTTTATAAAGAAAATAAGGTGAAATTTTAAATGTATAAACAAAAAAATTACAAAGATTTGACCTAATAAACTAAAATTATTGATAAAAAAAAAATGATAAATGATAAAAAGGGAAAAAAAAATCTAAAATTTTGAAGAAAAAAAATTTTCAGCTTTTCAAAGCTTTTTTAATAATAATAATAATAATAATTTTAATAATAAACTGTAATTCTGACTTTGTAAATTCATAAATTTGGAAAAAACAAAAAAACATTGTGACTGTAAAGGTGCAGATTTCAGGGGTAAAAAAAAAAGAAATTTAAATTAGGACAAAAACAAAAAATAAAATCTGACTTTATAAACTTGATGATTTGATGAAAAAAAAAAAAAAAAGACATTTGGACTTTTGAATTTGCACATAAAAATAGTAAAAAGTTGTAATAATGATGTGAAGTTTCACCTCAGAAACCGACTTTAAGGTTCTAAATTACAAGAAAAAATAATGAGAAAAAAAAAAAAGCATATTTGTGGAAATAAAAGAACCAGGAAGTGAAACTGCTCTGCAGCTCTCTGGATCTGCAGGGCGGCGACCCGCCGGGCTGACGGGCGTCCCGGCGGGTCGAGCCCCCGGCGGGTCGAGCCCCCGGCGGTCTGACCCGTCTCACGCGTGGAGGCGGGCCCAGACGGTTCTGGGCTGCTGTCATGTGAGGAGACATCTGGACTCTGAAGGTTGAAGGTGACTGGGATCAGAATAGCTCCGCTGCTTTCCCGGGTCGCTTCCAGCCGGGTCGCTTCCAGCCGGGTCCGGTTTCACCCGGAAAACGCTCCGGTTCTTTCTCTCAGCGGTGGAGGAACATTTGTGCTTTTCCATCAGAACTCCGGATCTTCTCTGGAAGCAGAACCGTGAGACGGCAGAGGACCGTCTTCGTCTCTGAGGGGACGGCAGCTTTGACTCGGCGCCAACTGGACCAGAGGGGACCAACGCAGGACCGGCGGTCCTCACACCTGTTCCTGGACGAGGACAGATGGGCGGCGGAGGAGAGGAGTCCTCTGAGCAGGGGGGGGGGACTAACTCCAGTTTCCTGCTGGACGTCCCCCACAGGAAGACGCTCTCAGCGTCCACTTCCTCCTCCAGCTCAGAGACAATGTCCTCGTGAGTCTGACATTCCTCGTCCTCGGAAAGACTGGAGGGACGAGCTGCTGCTGGAGGCTCCTGAACCAGGTTCTACTGAGGCCCGGTCCCACCTGGTCCACCTGGTCCATTCTGGTCCACCTGGTCCACTTTAGTCCACTCTGGTCCACCTGGTCCATTCTGGTCCACCCTAGTCCACCTGGTCCACTCTAGTCCACTCTAGTCCACCTGGTCCACCTGGTCCACTCTGGTCCACCTGGTCCTGGTCCATTCTGGTCCACCTGGTCCACCTGGTCCACTCTAGTCCACCTGGTCCACCTGGTCCAGTCTGGTCCACCTGGTCCAGTCTGGTCCACCTGGTCCACTCTGGTCCACCTGGTCCATTCTGGTCCACCTGGTCCACCTGGTCCACTCTGGTCCACCTGGTCCACCTGGTCCACCTGGTCCACCTGGTCCACCTGGTCCACCTGGTCCTGGTCCATTCTGGTCCACTCTGGTCCACCTGGTCCACCTGGTCCACCCGGTCCACTGTGGTCCACCTGGTCCCACCTGGTCCACGTGGACCAAAAATAATAGACGAATAAAAAATGAAGTAAAAAATGAACAAATATAATTATATTAAAAATAAAATGACTAAATATAAATAAATAAAATATGTTAATTTGGATATAGAATAAACTCTTTAAAAAAACGAATAAAATGATAAATATATGAATATAAAACTAAAATAGTATTAAACTATTAAATAAAACTAATGAAAAATAACCATTAAAAGCTTTGCATCAATATTGATGTAATTCTGTGAAAACGAGACCAACAATCTAAAACTAATTAAATAAAAATACAAAAACTACAAGGAAATAATCAGATGTATGGATACCAGTGCCGGCTGATCAGGGTCAGGGTCCGACCCGGATCAGGATCAGATTCTGATCCGACCCTGATGGTCCGACTCTGATGGTCCGACCCTGATGGTCCAACTCTGATCCGACCCTGATGGTCCGACCCGGATGGTCCGACCCTGATGGTCCGACCCGGATGGTCCGACTCTGATGGTCCGACCCTGATGGTCCGACTCTACAACGTGGGTCCATCTGACAGAAGTGTCAGGAATCAGAACCAGCAGAGCTACAGGAGGACAACTGGAGCTGTGGTGGTTCCTCTGACCTCTGACCGGACCGCCGGTCTCACATGACAGAACCTTACAGGGCCGAGGCAGGTGCACCAACACACGTGCACGTACACACACACAGAGCCGGATGCTCTGATTGGCTGACGGGACGCAGGAGAAGAACTTTTAACTGCCTGCAGAAACGAACGGCAACAGATGGTTGGAAGGAGAGAGGAGGAGGAGGGGAGGAGGGGGAGGGGGGGGGGGGGGGGGGGGGGGGGGGGGGGGGGTGGGGGGGGGGAGGTTAGAGAGGATGAAGGGAGGAAACAGAGAAAAAGATGAAAAGAAACACAGAGTCATGTCCGACCCGTCTGGTTCCCCTCTGACCCGATGCTCAGCTGGACCATGAAGAAGGTTTCTGGTCTACAGGGATGTTCATGCTCCATCTTTACTACGGTTTAAAGGCACCATATGTAGTAACACCAGCTCCGACCACAGGGGGGCCTCCAGGTCCATATCAGGACCATATCTGCTTATATTTCATTCCTTTCAGGTGAATAAAATCACCTGAAGACGTATCTAATGTTTTTAATGTCTGGATTTCAGCACTGGATTTATAATGTACGTTGAAAAAATAATTAAATAATTAAAACATAAATAAATAAATAAAAAACATCTGCCTTCAGTAGCGCTTCATTTAATAAATCAGGTCCACTTTATTTCTAATTTAATCAATATTTATCCTGGCCAGCCAAAAAAATGTAACAAAAGATTTGTTACTTTTACCAAAAAGAACAAAAGTTTTAATTTTAATTTTAGGGTTTTTTGTCACAAAGTTGTGATTTTGTAAAATTCCTGATTTTTTTTTTCTAAATAAAAAAAAATCAACGAGCCACTAGAACCGTAAAGACCGGGGACCAGTCCACCGTTACTGCAGTGGACTGGTGGAGGTTCTGAAGGTTCTGGAGGTTCTGGAGGTTCTGAAGGTTCTGAAGGTTCTGAAGGTTCTGGAGGTTCTGGAGGTTCTGGAGGTTCTGAAGGTTCTGGAGGTTCTGAAGGTTCTGGAGGTTCTGGAGGTTCTGGAGGTTCTGAAGGTTCTGAAGGTTCTGAAGGTTCTGGAGGTTCTGAAGGTTCTGGAGGTTCTGGAGGTTCTAGAGGTTCTGAAGGTTCTGAAGGTTCTGGAGGTTCTGAAGGTTCTGGAGGTTCTGAAGGTTCTGGAGGTTCTGGAGGTTCTGAAGGGTCTGGAGGTTCTGGAGGTTCTGGAGGTTCTGGTGGTTCTGGAGATTCGTTCAAAAACAGGTCATGTGATCTCCAGTCTGGATCAGAGCCCTGATCTGAATCACCTGAAGGTTTGGAGACGCTGAAAACTGGTTTTAAACTAAACCGAACAGAAACTGAAACAACACACACACACGTACACACACACACACATGTACACACACGTACACACACATGCACACACGTACACGCACACACCTCTGTGGGTGAACAGTGAGTCAGTGTTGGAGCTGATGTGACTACATCTGTTCCCAGACATCATTTTCATACTCTGACACTCCTGACACACACACACACACACACACACACACACACGTGCACACGTGCACACACGTGCACACACACGCACACTGCTGCACTTCCATGTAAAAGCAGAAAGCAGGTTGTCCAGTCAGAACAGGTGTGTGTGTGAGCACCTCTGTGAGGACCACAATGGGTTTTCAGGCCTTGTGAGGACATTCAGGGGGAACCTGAGAAGTGGGAGGTTCCTCAGTTTGGGACAGAAGGTGGAACCTTCAGACCCGGAGGAACGTTGCTAGCTAGTTCTGGGCGGTTTAAACCGGTTAATACCGAACACCGATGTTTATTTTTCATAAACCGTAATACCGGTGAGTTTGTACTGTAGCGTACACAACGCTGGGAACGTAAGTGCCGCAGAACATTGTTTGACAGGGGACTGTTTTGCAGTTGCACTGGAGGCGCAACACGCTACTAGCTTCTGGTTAAACGGTGATGGATGCTAACAGAGAAAGTCCCGAAGTGGAAGCTCCAGAACGGCAACATGAGACCGAGGAACTACTTCCTGGTTCAGGAAGAACTTCCTCCTTCAAACAAAAATATCGTGAAACCGATATAATTTTGAAAAATATCGTGATATAAATTTTTGGTCGTACCGCCCAGCGCTAGCCTCAGTACCTCCTCACTGGCTCCAGATGAGTCCAGACCCGTTCGGACCCAGAAGAACTTCAGACCCATCAGCAGACCTCTACAGAAGCTGATGTTTTAGCTGTTCGATGCTAACACAATGCTAAGAGGGAAAGATATCAGCACTGGTCTTAGAGGAGTAACTGTTGCTGGTAGGAGCTACGAGCCGTTTCAAAGTCGTCAGTGGAACGAGGGGGGGGGGGGGCGTCCCAGCAAAGCTCCGCCCTAAAACAACCAAAGAGCTCCATCTCAGAGCCTACAGGTCCGGAGGAACCAGCAGAACCAGCAGAGACTGGTCCAGTCCAGCAGGAAACCAGGACTTCCAGTTGCTACTGCTAACTGAGCAGCTCCAGCGCTAACATCACCTCGGTTCTGAGAGAGGAAAACATCTGGACTCCTCCGAGCAGACGGACCGGGCCGGCGGTCATGTGACACCTCCAGCTCAGCTGGGCGTGTTAGCGGACAAATATGAGAGAAATGTTAAAGAATATAGCGAAGACATCACACGGGGGACAGCAGAGAGTCCTGCTGAGAGGACGTCTCCTCCTCCATCCGGATCATGAGGTCCAGCAGACCACAGAACCAGACCTCAGATCTCCATCAGGCCCGGTCCAGTTAACCACCAGCTAACCAGAAACACAGAACCAGACCTCACGTCTCCATCAGGCCCGGTCCAGTTAACCACCAGCTAACCAGAAACACAGAACCAGACCTCACGTCTCCATCAGGCCCGGTCCAGTTAACCACCAGCTAACCAGAACCACAGAACCAGACCTCACGTCTCCATCAGGCCCGGTCCAGTTAACCCGCTAACCAGAAAAACAGACCAGACACGTCTCATCAGGCCCGGTCCAGTTAACACCAGCTAACCAGAACCTCAGAACCAGACCTCACGTCTCCATCAGGCCCGGTCCAGTTAACCACCAGCTAACCAGAAACACAGAACCAGACCTCACGTCTCCATCAGGCCCGGTCCAGTTAACCACCTAACCAGAACACAGAACCATGCCCCGGTCCCCCAACCTGCGTTCCCGCCAAACCCCGTTGTGTTAAAACAACCGCTGCCTTCAGGCCAGACGGAGGGAAACCCCTCCATGAACGGGCGGGCGCCCCCCCCCCCCCCCCCCCGAGGAGGTGTGACCCACTGACAGAGGAGATGATGGAGGGATGTGATGGAGGAGGAGGACAGCAGGAGGACAGCAGGAGGCTGCTGAAGACTTCTAGACTGAACAGAAGATGATGCTGATGGGAGAATTAAAGAAGAGGTCTTCAGAGAGAGCCTTGTGGTATCCCTCAGTTAAACTAATCCAGGTTTCCATGGTGATAGTCCATCTAGAGGTTGTCCAGCGTTGACCTCCACCTGTCTCCACCCTCCGTCCTCTCTCTGTCCTGTCTCTCCTCTTTTCTTTCTTTATCCAGCTGGTCTTCATCAGGAAGGTCCTCCTGATGGTCCAGGTTTCTTCCTCTGAAAGGGGAGTTTTTCCTTGACACTGTTTCTTTAATAATAATATCCGGAGGAACTAGAGGAACCAGAGGAACAGAAGGAACCAGAGGAACTAGAGGAACCGTAGGAACCAGAGGAACCATAGGAACCAGAGGAACCAGAGGCACAGGAGGAACCACAGGAACCGTAGGAACCAGAGGAACCAGAGAAACTAGAGGAACCTGAGGATCAGGACTCTTTGACTCTCAGAACTCTTTTGACTCTCAGATCTTTGACTCTCAGAGATCTTTGACTCTCAGAGATCTTTGACTCTCAGAGATCTTTGACTCTCAGAACTATTTGACTCTCAGAGATCTTTGACTCTCAGAACTCTTGACTCTCAGAGCTCTTTGACTCTCAGATCTTTGACTCTCAGAGATCTTTGACTCTCAGAACTCTTTGACTCTCAAGAGATCTTTGACTCTCAGAACTCTTTGACTCTCAGATCTTTGACTCTCAGAGATCTTTGACTCTCAGAATCTTTGACTCTCAGAGATCTTTGACTCTCAGAACTCTTTGACTCTCAGATCTTTGACTCTCAGAGATCTTTGACTCTCAGAACTCTTTGACTCTCAGAGATCTTTGACTCTCAGATCTTTGACTCTCAGAGATCTTTGACTCTCAGAGATCTTTGACTCTCAGATCTTTGACTCTCAGAACTCTTTGACTCTCAGAACTCTTTGACTCTCAGAGATCTTTGACTCTCAGAACTCTTTGACTCTCAGAGATCTTTGACTCTCAGAGATCTTTGACTCTCAGAGATCTTTGACTCTCAGAGATCTTTGACTCTCAGAGATCTCTGACTCTCAGATTTGACTCTCAGAACTCTTTGACTTTCAGAACTCTTTGACTCTCAGAGATCTTTGACTCTCAGAGTTCTTTGACTCTCAGAGATCTTTGACTCTCAGAACTCTTTGACTCTCAGAACTCTTTGACTCTCAGAGATCTTTGACTCTCAGAACTCTTTGACTCTCAGAGATCTTTGACTCTCAGAACTCTTTGACTCTCAGAACTCTTTGACTCTCAGAGATCTTTGACTCTCAGAACTCTTTGACTCTCAGAACTCTTTGACTCTCAGAACTCTTTGACTCTCAGAGATCTTTGACTCTCAGAGATCTTTGACTCTCAGAACTCTTTGACTCTCAGAGATCTTTGACTCTCAGAGATCTTTGACTCTCAGATCTTTGACTCTCAGAGATCTTTGACTCTCAGAACTCTTTGACTCTCAGAACTCTTTGACTCTCAGACTCTTTGACTCTCAGAATCTTTGACTCTCAGAGATCTTTGACTCTCAGAGATCTTTGACTCTCAGAGATCTTTGACTCTCAGAGATCTTTGACTCTCAGAACTCTTTGACTCTCAGAGATCTTTGACTCTCAGAGATCTTTGACTCTCAGAGATCTTTGACTCTCAGAACTCTTTGACTCTCAGAGATCTTTGACTCTCAGAACTTTTGACTCTCAGAACTCTTTGACTCTCAGAGATCTTTGACTCTCAGAACTCTTTGACTCTCAGAACTCTTTGACTCTGAGATCTTTGACTCTCAGAACTCTTTGATTCTCAGAGATCTTTGACTCTCAGAGATCTTTGACTCTCAGAACTCTTTGACTCTCAGAACTCTTTGACTCTCAGAACTCTTTGACTCTCAGAACTTTGACTCAAAGAGATCTTTGACTCTCAGAGATCTTTGACTCTCAGAGTTCTTTGACTCTCAGAGATCTTTGACTCTCAGAGATCTTTGACTCTCAGAGATCTTTGACTCTCAGAGATCTCTGACTTCAGCAGAAGTGACGCCGGTGTTTTTTTTCAGCAGCAGAAACAGAAACGTCCTCTTTCTCTCCGTTTCTCAGCGTCTTCGACCACAACAGGAAGCTGACACTTACGGGAGTCACAAGAGAGCTCCTCGCTTCCCCATGAGCAGAGAGATTGATGGCCCCCTCCTCCATCTCACACTCAGCTGCCACCACCCATCCTCCACTCAGCGCTGCCTGAACTTGTTCACTTCTGAGGCTCTGGCTCCGCCCCTCCCATCACTCGCTCCTCTTACTCCCCCTCTCTCCTCTCTCTCTTGCATCATCTGGTCTTTCAGGCTCATCCCTCTCTCTCTTTTCCACCCTCCGGCTCAGTTACATATTGACTGTGTGTGTGTGTGTGTGTGTGTGTGTGTGTGTGTGTGTGCGCTCGGTGGAGTTTAGACCCGCCGTGATAAAGTGTTGAGATAGCATCAACGGTGTGTCAGCTCCGCTGTACCACATACCACAGCAGGGGAGGAGGGGGAGGAGCCTCTCAGCCAACCAGAGGGCCCCGCCCACTCTCAGCCAATCACAAGTCAGATTCCTCAACTCGCAAACAAGCGCACACACACACACACACACACACACACACACACACACACACACACATCCTTCTTCTCTGGTTCATCTTTTTCTCCTCGAGAAAAACTTGATGACAAAATGAACTAAAACTTTCCTCTAATATAACAGCCTGTTTCTTATCTGCTGGAGACGACTGTAAAAGTTTTAATCTGGTTTACAATAAAAACTTTAGTAGAAAAAAAGCCATCAGTAAACCGTAAGAAATTTCAAGAAAAAACTTAAAAGCTGATAAAATTAAAAATAAAAAAAAAGAAGCTTAAATTCAGATTTAAAAAAAAAAATCCAAACATCTGCAAGAAAATAAAAGTGGAAAATAATTTTATCTTTTTCCATTTGTAAATTTGCAAAATAATAAT